>JABKBI010000014.1:0-355000 GCA_014182565.1 Eucalyptus marginata | reverse complement strand
AGATAAGAGCAATCGAGTCAAATGAAACGAAAGGGCAATTTGAGAACTCACCACACGCGTCCAATTTTAATAATTCGGTAATCGAATTTTTCTTCACTATATAATGAACTGGTGGATAGTATCTATCGGTCACGCTCTGGCTAAAGAAAAAAAATCCATTGGAGCATTATTGATTGTATTCTTGGAGATATGATGTTGTTCAATGGCTCCTCGTCACGTGCCGATTTTGACTATGCCATTGTCATGCGACTTTTGGTGGACGATTCTGCCTTTTCTTTTTGATCCTCATCTTTGTGCTCGCCCATGCACTCGTTTTGATTTCACGTCCTGAGATCTTCTTTCCTTCGTATATCCTCCCACATAGGTCTAGCATAAAAACTCTGCATGCATTTTTATTATCATCAAGAATCGCAACTATTTTCATCCTATAAGAAACATGGATTTTCTTGGAATTTTTAGAAATGATCCATATTGAAATTTGCTTTCGAGTTTGCTTTACAATATACAAACATTAAACATGTGTATCTCTAAATATATTTGGCGAGGGTGTCCCAACCCTCGCACCTAGGGATGAACATATCGAACTGCCCAAATCGAGAATCGCTCGGACTGGATTTGGTCAAATTCCCAAAGGCATCGGTCCGGTTCCTAATTCCATACAAATAGAATCGGTGATTTTTCGTCGAGTTCCCAGGTTAGAGAAACCAAACCACCTCTTTTTTGTTTAAAAATTTGTTTTTTAATTTATTAAAAATAACAATAAACTCTAAAATAGTAACAACTCTAGTAATTTTATTTTTATTTTTATTTTTTTCTAAGTGATTGATCCATGGGTAGGTTCGATCCTATTCTCAATCCTAGGACAGTTCGATTTGTACCTCGGTCTCAAAAACTGGGAACCGGTCATTTCGATCCGGTTCCCGGTTCCTAGGTGGGACTGGATTGATCGGGAACCGATCTCACAACAGCCATTGTCAAGGTCGGCAACTAGCATAGGGAATGAGGAAAAAAGATAAAAGAAAAAGGAAAGTGGGGAAAAAAGAGAGAAAAATTAAAAAAAATTAAAAAAATTGTCCATGGCAGTCATATCATATAAGACGACCATCACTGAAAGTAATGTCAGCAATTTATGGTAAAAAAATCCTTAAACATAAATGATCCTATGTGTAATTTAATATATATTCCCTTTATTTAAGACAATTTAATTCGTATATTGTCGAGTAAACTAAACAATCACTTCTTAGCATTCAGACCACATGATCCCCGCCAGTTCTCAACCGGAATGACAATGGAGCGCAATAGCCGTCTGATCCCTATGACCATTTAAGGTCATTAACTCAGTTAGAGTTCCCAAATTTTTTATATACAAATAACTAATTATGTAGCTACAGAAAAATTAAAGTATGATTAATGTATCATTAGGAATTAATGGGTGGTTTTGTATAATGGTGAATAAACATAGTTACAGTACATTATGAACTGAAATGGATCATCATCGCCATGCTGAGAAACTCATTATAATCTTCTTTGGGATTGTAGGGCTGGTCAGGGGCATTAATGGTTATGGAATCCAAATCCGGCATAATCAACTAGGGTATGTAGCAGAAAATAGAAAGGAATAAGCTAATATTAAGGGTGAATTAGTGGCATTAATATATTTATTAACCAAAGGTTAAACTGATTATTTAAAGGCTCTATGTGATGTACATCGACATGTGTTTTGATTAAGGGTGAATTAGTGGCATTAATATATTTAATCAATGGGCCTCTACGAAAAGGCAACATTCCTAATTCATAATCTAGTATAGAAAATTATGAATTTACAGATTCATTTATATAATTTGGTTGTTATTCTGGGGGAGGGAGAGAGAGAATCCATGTTGGGTGAATTTTATTTTTTATTTTTCCCAGCTATGCACTATCAAAAAATGATATGGTTAGTTGCAAGAAGGGAAATGGGCACGTGAAAAAGGCATTATAAAAGAAAATGGATAGGTGAGGTTTAGTCACACAATTAATTTTACCTATTTTTTAGTTTCTTTCACACTATTTGTTCAATTTGACAAGAGAAAAACCAGAAAACAAGTCGATGGATATCGATGTCAACCCAGTTCCTGCAAAATCAGCTTCTAATCTTTGTTTCTTTTTGTGTTTTATTATTTTTTTATGGGAGAAATGCTGAAAATAGGGAGGAGGGAGGGTGTTAATAGTCAATTTATTTATTAATTTGCAAATTCTTCATTAAAACATTCATTTTTTTTTTTTTTTTGGATTTTAGTAATACCACATAACTTTTGAATATCCATTCAATCCTAAATCCAAATCTAATAAATTATTTCATGAAAAATTCAATGATATCGGAAAATATTTTCCGGAAAAATATTTTTAGGAGTACGATTAGTTTTTCTTTATTAGGTGACATATAATCGAAAATGTTTTTGATATTTGGATTTTATTGAAAAATGATTTCGATCTCATGACTTTATTTTAGGCAAAAAAATTAAATTTTTTATTTTTTAATTTGAAAAAATTAAAATTTTAATTATTTTCTTTTGTTTTCTTCCGAGCCGTTCGATATTCAAAGATCAAGAGGGCATTCCTTCCTGTTTCGCGGCATGTGTGGGGTTTTGCTTATTGCGCACGTGTCCGTCTTTTTCACGCGTGCGAGCGTGTGTCTCAAGCCTTATCATTAGGGCTCCGAAAATTTTAATTTTAATTTAATTGAAATTTCGTATAATCACCGAGCCTTCGATTTCGGAGATTGGTTCAATCGGACGGCCCACAGTTGAAGAATACCA
The DNA here is from genome assembly GCA_014182565.1 of Eucalyptus marginata. NCBI lineage: Eukaryota > Viridiplantae > Streptophyta > Magnoliopsida > Myrtales > Myrtaceae > Eucalyptus > Eucalyptus marginata. The sequence continues at coordinate 352,202 of JABKBI010000014.1, read as the reverse complement.
TCGTTCATGCCTTCCCCGCCTCGCGCTACCCCCACTCGCCCATGAGGCGTGGGAGTCACGCGCCGCGTGTCGAGCCCATGTTTTCCCCTTTTATACTAAAATCCAGTATCAATATTTCTCGAGGTAATCACCCGTGGTGGCGGTGTCGTTAGTTGAGCTCCAGTTCCTTTTGGGAGAGGTCTTGGGTTCGATACGCGGCGTTGTCAAGCGACTTACTTGGGGCAGCGAGGGTGGTGGTGACTTTACTACTCCTCCCGGGGTTTACTTCGCCGCAAAGCAGCGCACGGAGGTTCTCTCGGGTACAAAAAAAAAAAAAAAAATTCTCAAGGTAAGTCTCAAACTTTTCGTTATCGCGGTGATCCATTTGATCTTAGGTCATTCCGACATGCCATCATTATTAAAAAAAAAAAAATTAGGAATTGGGAAAAAGAGCTCAAATTTTTAATTTTTTAATTTTTCTCTTTTTTTTTTTTTTTTTTTTTGTCGATCCTACTCTACGCCTATTCTAACACCCACTCTCGGACTTTTGTCACCGCCTCCTTGTAGGGCGTGGGAGTTGAAACCCACTCCTGAAATTATTAATTTTTTAATTTTCTTTTTTTCTCTTTTCTTTCCTTTTCTTTTTCTCCATTCCTCTATTGCTCCTTTCTGATCTTGGCGGTGCCTGAGCTCACCCACATTTGGCGAGCCCCAAGCTCGCCATCATTAAATATTTTGGAAAATATTTTCAATTTTTCAAAGGGGAAATTATTTTCCTGAATCTAAGTTTTGGTAGGAAAAAGTTTTTCATAGACTAGGAAAATATTTTCAATTGACTCATTTTTCTAAGTGAACCAAATGCCAATAAATGAGGAAAACGTTTTTGCGAGTCGTGAAACAAATGCACCCTACACAAACTTGGCCTACAATAATCGTTTTTATTTTATTTTAATGATGGCATGTCGGAATGACCTAAGATCAAATGGATCATGGCGATAATGAAAAGTTTGAGACTTACCTCTCGGTTTTTTTTTCTTTTTTTTTGGGTGTTATAAATTGAAAAAAAAATAGAATAATAGCTTGGTAAATTTTAATTAGGTATTTAAATAATAAGATATATCCTTAATAATCCTTTGTTTTGCGAAAAATAAATAGTTTGAAAATTTTTTTTCTTAAAAGTGATTGCTTGCATTACTTACGAAAATGAATGAACTTATGTCCATATACGAATTGTTTTCGATAATGAAAGTATTTTATCAACTGGTTATTTAAATAATCATTTTTTGGGGATACTGTTACCGTGGCATAAACACCACGAGATGGCTATATCATTAGTAATAAGCAAATATAGCTTATACTTTTTTTCTTTTGATAATATCTATTTTGTCGGAACAATTGAGATTCAAATTATTCAAGTATTTCGAAATTTATCATTCTATTTTCCTTTTGAGTGAATTCTACTTTTGTATTACGAAAGAATTTTGTTTCATGTATTTGTTGGATATTCTAAGCAATTTATTGAAGTATCTTGATAATACGTAACGCCGAATCACTTGACTTGCAGAGAAAATTGATTGACCACTGAGCACTTGCGTGGTCACCAAAAAAGAATTTTGGAAAATTAAAAAAGAAAAAAACACGCACACGAAAGCGTAAAAGTTAAGAAGCCTTGAAAACTGGGGGCAAAATCCATAGGAAGATTTATATTTTTACGTGAGATGGTACGTAAAAACGTTAGCACAAAAAAATTGACGAAAAATCATAAAAGTAAGTGGATCCTAAGCCTCTATATTTGGCCAAAAAAATATTGAAGCTTTTATATATGCGCTGCATTGCCTGCGCGAAGCAACAAGCCACGTGATCTTCTACAGCGTACCAAAACAACAAAGCAAAGCAAACAAAGGTCAGTTATCGAAAGATCTAATCCACATGCAATACCGCAAATTCTTCAATATCATTTCATTTTTAATTCATGAGCAAAAGATCACGCTAAGTGTGAATTATATGGTCCGGATCAATAATTGTGCTCATATCCCAATAATTATCGACTCGATCGATCATGACATATCTTCAACGTTGAAAAATTACATCTTAATTGCCTATCTATTACCAACTTCATTATGAGTTAGTCTGTGACGATGATTTTTGAAAAATGATGTTTATTTTTTAAAATCGATAAGCTTTTCAGCAGTCGCACTTTGACCCTACATTATATCCATCCTTCTTACCAAATCCCCGACAGTACAATGTCTCGCGCAAAGACTTTCAACTCTGCAAGTGCAAGCCTTGGTCACTTTTTATGGCATTAATTGAATAGCAAACAGATTGCTTCGTGGGCGGTCCAAGAAAACAACAAATATAAGTCAAAAAAAAATTTACCAAAAATACATGTACATATACATATATGTACACGCGCGCGCACACATACTAGACTTTCAAGCTGATGTATACCCAAGTTCCTGTGAAGAACTTTCATGGTTTTTCTGGGCATTAGGACCTTAGTTGATGAGGGGCTGGCTTGGTTTTTAATGGCCCAACTAAAATCATCTCATAGATGTGTGGCCTCATTCTGATCGACAAACCTACGTATTTATACTTTTAACCTTGTTCAACCAAAAATATATATACTTTTAATCCTGTAAAGGTTTGCTTTTAGTTGGCCTTTTAAATGGAATGTTGGGTTTACTCCTTTTGTGAAAAAATTTCTTGAAAAATTGAAACCTCAGAAGAGACAAACATTGAAGTCCTACAAGGCAATAAGCTATAACCGAGGTTCTATTCAAAAAGGAAAAAAAATAAAAAATCACGATATGATCACCTCATAGAAGGGTAGGAAAATTACTTTCTATCCCCTTACTCTCGCCACTTGTATGATCAGGACTCTCTACTTTTTATTTTTCTGATCAAATCCTGAGGTGAGCATTCAACCTAAAAACCAACCCTATTGGTTTCAAGTCAGTTCACATGGGGACCAATTCCTAGGTAAAAAAATTAGGAACTTATCTTAACCTATTTTATACCTAGTTCATTGATCAACTCAATACGCGTTCAATCAATTTTTTAGCATCTAACTTTTAAGGTATAATATGAAAATTAAGAAAAGAAATGACATTAGCTCATCATAGTTCGATAAGCTTACTTACTAGATTGAAGCTTATTTTTTTCAAGATAGGATGTGATCATAATTATTAAGACGAGAAAATGGGAATCAAGACAAAAAAAAAAAAAAAAAAAAGAATTTTTGAGAAACAATAAAAAAAAGAAATAGCACATAAACATTAATGCATTATAGAGAAATACATTATATGGGAAATTGTCCAAAAAACCCTGAATTTATTATTAGTGTCAAATTGAACCCAATTTAATCAACGATGAGGCGTTTTCTTTTGTTTTCCAACCTAGTACCTTCAAACTTTTGATAAATTCTATATGCTTTTATTTTTAATAAACATTTAATGATGAGGAAAGATCACCCATTAAATTATATAGATACACACACATACAATCATTGGCGAAGAGTTACCCCGTCTAACGCATTATTAAGAAAAATACAAACGCCTGCTTGTGTAATTAATAATTGCATATTAAATTGTCATGTCAAATTATATCCCCTAACATTCCACTGATTGGCAGCTTTGTCCGATTTCTCGGAAGCCATGATCCGGGCCCACCTCGCGTGTCTAAAGATGAACATTTCGAGGACCACCAGCTTGACTTGCGCTCTTGCCTGACCAAGGATGACATCGACTTGTACGACCACCCAATTTAGCCGGACTGGCTTTGCTGGAAGATCCAATCAATTTAATTCAAAACCTTTGACCTCGAAATTGCCCATGGTCATGGGATCTAACTTGAGTTAAAATGTGAAAATTGATAGGATAATAATTGGAGTATTTATTTAAATAATTCAATTCTAAATATTTTAATTATGAATATTTAATCTTAAAATTTTTTAATGATTTATCAATATAATCATAAATATTTTTATGATTTATCAATTTAGTTTTTCGACTAATTTTGACCGGATTGCTGACGTAACGGTTTAGTTAGCGTTAGCTCATCTTCTTGGCATGGCCGGCATCGGGCATGAATAATTTTTGCAATTTTTTTAAATTTTTTCCCAAATTTCTTATTTTTCTTTATTTTCTTTTTGTTAATCAAATGACGGCTTAAATTCATGGTTAGAGCCAATCCGTTAGTTGCACACATATACCATTTGATAAAATGCCTCGAAGGCTCAACTAAGAAATAGTCCATGATATCATTAGATCCAAGAGCTTGTTGATATGAAATCGGTCAATTATACATAATTTTTTGAAGTATATACATATGATTCCTATCACATTTTATTGTTATCACATTTGACTTTGTGTTTTTGTTTCCTTGTGCGTTTGCTTTATCTTTGTATAGGACCATCTTCTCGCTATGGTCCTCCGTGAGGAAGCTGAGCGAAGATCACCGGTAGGCACGTTTGTCGTGACCTAAATTTTCAGGTGCACCACCTAAAATCATGCTAATGGACTACTAAGTCTAACTTGGCTCGGGCTCTCCCAAGTCCATACCAATTCGCGACTTAAGTTCAAATATCTAGCATGTAAAAGGAAGTCGCCACTAATCAGTTTGTGGTAGGTCGATTAGACACCTAAGTAAAATAATGGGAGAATTATTTCACTTCTACGAACCAGAGATTTTGAGTACGGGGACTTGATTACGTTAGATTTCTCTAATGCCCATTCGGTACATTTTTTTTTTTTATTTTGAAAAATGTTTGGCAAGCAGCTTGAATTGATTTTAATTTATCTCTCTAACATGTGAGGTTATCATGCGGGTGCGCAAACCACCAATTTAACATCCAAGAAAGCAAACAAATAAAACGTAGGACTTACCTTATAGCAACGAAAGCATCTGCATTGTTAGATCAGAATTCACATCAACAGTTCTAGATATGATTTCTAATTAACACGCAATCACTCAAATTTTTTTTTTTGTTTTCATTTATTTAATGAGAATCATGCAATGCAATGTTACTAATCTAACATGCAATGATATGGCATAGAAATATGACCTAAACTATATGACATAAGTAAAGTAAAAGAAATGCGATAATTAAATGTGTAATCTAAATTAACCAAATGACCTAACTCTAATAACGAGGAAGTTCTAATTAAATGAACCTAACAATCACTAAATGACGTGCATTTCATGAACCTAATTCTATATGACGCACACATGAATTTTTTTTTTTATTTTCCTAAAAAAAATGCAATCTATCCTAGATTGTGAAATGAATTTACTCTAAGACAATTTTTTTTTTCATGAAATTCGAAATTAAGAAAAATGCAAAAATTAACTATCTAGATTAAGATTCTATCCAGTTTATATTAAGGATCAGGTCAGACTAAATCCTAAACTATGATATTATCTTAACCTAGAAATCTCTAATCTAAGATGTAATCCATCTAGAAAATCAATCTAAACTTAAAATGAAAAGTGCAATTTTATCCTAATATACCATGATGTACAAAAAATGCCCTAATTCTACATGACATATGCACGATGATTTTTTTTTTTTTTTGTGTTTTTTTTATAAAATTCGAAATTAAAATTGCCAAATAATTAAACGTGCAATTCAAATTTAAAACTAACATCCTAAATGAATACATTTTTGATTTTTTTTTTTTTTTTTTGATTTTTTTTTTTAAATTCGAAATAAGATTACTATTCTAAATATGCAAGATAACAAGAAATATTCTAAAACAAACCTAATCCTAATTCAATTTTTTTTTTACAAAAATAAAATTGATTCAACCAACACAACGGCAAATCGATAAGATAGGATTGATATCTATAAATTGGCGAAACATATCTCGCGCATGAGATCGGGTTGGTCAATTTTTAAATAAATCGCGAATCGAATCTCGGGCGTGAGATCAAATTGACGATTTTGCAAGAGATTGCAAGTCGGATTTCGGGCGTGAAAATCGGACTATCAATCCTTAATTTGAGGGGCTATTTCTTGTCGGAATCTCAATCATACACTAAGGAATAATTCTACTTAAAAAATAACAAAATAAAATAAAATAAAATAAAATAAAACTACCTAGATTGATTTTCCCTTTTTTCCTTTTTTGCTTTTTCACCCACGGCTTGGCAGCTTCATCTCATGGTGGGTGTGCCGTCGACCGAAGGTTGCAGTTGTCAGAGCTCCAGCGAGAAGGCTCGTAACGCGGACCAGTAGCGGGCAAGGAAAAAACCAAAGTTGTCGGGGCTGCTGCGGGGCACAAAAGGGGTAGCGATCGGTGTGGAGGACAAAAGGCAGAGGTGCGGTGGAGGCGAGCTATTGCAGGGGGTTCTTCGGAGGTCCTGCAGGCGGCGGGCGGAGACGCGGTGGCAGGGGCGAGCGTTAGCGACGAATGTAGCAGAGGCTGGCGAAGGAAAGCTCGGGCGGCTGCAGATCACTCAAGCGCGGGAGCGGTGCGGGCGGAGGTTTGTAGATGCGGAATCGTTGGGTCAACGGCACAGCGGCAACTTCAACGGGCTACTGATGTCGCGGCTGGTGAGGGTGGCAAGGATCGGCGCGGCTTCAGCAAGCGTCGGCGAGGGAGCTGGGCCAGATCCCGAATAGAGCAGGGGCGTCACTCGGGCGGCGGTGGCTCGGTAGCAGGGAGCAGCAATGACGGGGCGGTGCTCGTGAGTGAGCAGAGGCGCGAAGAACGAACCCACAAACGCCGGCGACAGGGCCGGCTCGCGGGTCACTGGCTGGCGGCTTAGGCGGATCACGGAGCGGGAGCGCTGGGTGGAGGTGTCGCGAGGTTGACGGGCGACGCTCGAGCAGAGGTGGAGTGGCGTGCGGCTTCGTGGAGAAGAATCCACGAAGAAGAAGAACAGTGCAAGCTTTTTCTTTTTCTCTTTTTTTTCTTCTGTTGGCTTGTCTTCTCTCTGTACGTTGCTATCCCCTTTCTGTCTCTTCTCTATTCTCTTTTACTTTCCTCAACCAAAACAAAAAAAACAAAAACAAAAACAAAGCTGCTGCCCTTTCTCTCCCCAACGAACGAAACTTTTTCCTTTTGTACTTGAATTTCTTCCCTTCAAAACTCGAGAAATAGCCCTCAGCCCAAGGAGCGAATTTTTTTATTCTGGTTGAATTTTGACCTAGAATTTTAGAAGAAGCCCCTTGGACGTCAAAACTAAAAACCTCTCGCTATGGTCATGTATTTCTATTACGTGGCTCCCCTGAAAAACCTATATGACTAATCTATTTATACGCTTTAGACTAGAGTTTTAATTTTTTCCAAATTGATATCCACGAAGATTCTTTTTTCCAAATGCAATATTCACTTTTCACATCTACCCTATCCGAAAAATTCATCATATCCCAAAAAATTTTAAATTCTTATTTTCTTACAAGATAATTTCTAATTACTTAAAAAAAGGGGGCTTGGGCCAATTTGCTTTCGCTTCGTGGACTTAGTCCGACCTCAATTTAAAGCTTCGAACCACTAATTCAAATCCACCCGTCACCAGTCAATAAATAAATGCAAAACATGTAAATTAAAAATAAATGCACCTACATCTATATGCTATGCAATTAATATTTTTTCAGAGATAAAATTAATCCCTAATTTTCTATGCAATAAATAAATAACCAAATCACCAAAATTTAGGTGTCAACAACGTTCATCAAAATTTTATTAGAATATCCAAAAATCCATGTATTAGCTTCGGGAGTTTTTGGTACTTTCAATATGTTCGTTGATATTGAAGTTTCCATCGCCGGATGGCCGGTGGTGATGGATGAAAAAGGCCAATGGTGGAGTTGTGTTATGGTGTAAGGAGATTCGATCAGTTGGTTTCCTGGTTGATGGTTTTATTTATGTGTTGATGGGCCTAAGTGGGCCCATCCGCCCATGTTGGGCCTAAAAGCCTGGCCCGCAAGATGAGGGCCCATGGAGGAACGGTTGCGATCGATGTGAAAGGTTGCATTGTTTAGATACGAGAGGTTGTGTCTTTTGGAAGGGGTGTTACATTGAGGAGTTGCGTCATTTGGAGGAGACGCTTCGAGGGAAAATATAAAAGAAAAAGGAACGTACCTTTTGGAAAAAAACGTACGTTCTTTTTCTCTCTCACTCTCCTAGAAACCAACGAAACAACGATTCCCCTAAAAAACAACGTCTCTTGCACATCGCTTCTCTTCCTAAGCGAAGAAAAGAACTCTCCTCTGAAGAACAGTATCCGGTTTCCTCCTCGAATCGCAACGTCGGTGTTTAGTCTGTGGACAAAAAGGTATGTTCGATCCCGTGGTGTGCTTTTGATCGATGATTCATGTTTTGTTTGTTTTTGGGCTCGCTTCCGCTACGTCTTTTTAAGGGTTTGATTTAGTGTCAAATCCGTTTTAGGGAATCAGTAATTCCCAGCACTAGTTTTGCAAGCTTCGGCCAATAGTTGGTACGTTCTCCGTAGTGAATACATTTTAGGAAAATAGAGAACATAGGGAAAATAGTAATGGGCTTATAACAGGTTAATGGGCTCAGAATGATTGGAGAGGAACATGGGCCGAGTTTGTATATATTCGAAAATGGCTTATGGGTTTCGATAGAGATGGGCTTGAAAAAGTTTGGGTCATTGGAGTCATATTAGGTAAAATTTAGGGATTTTTGTGGTAGGCCAATAGATATTTCTATCACACTTATCGTTGATTTGTTCTTTCGTCTATATTTATTTATCTAATATTATCATTATATATATATATATATATATATATATATATATATATATATATATATATCTCTTTGTTATGGAGAGTGATTTTTGTGGTGGTAGTTTTATTATGGTTTGCCCATAAATTTGGGCAAAGAGTGAAAATTTATTAAACTTGGAGGATTATTCTGGTCATGCTAAATGCTTTAAAAATTCCTACAAATTGATTCAAAGAAAAAGAACGATAAATTGGCATTCTATGGAAATATCAAAGTAAGATAATATTCACCTTCTCAAAAACTCTTGATGGAAATATGAATAAGCTCCAGACGATTCATCAAGCATTTTCGATTCTGATCAATGGTTTCCGATTGCAAGAAAAGTCGAACATACATGTGAAGCAAAACACTGATGTAATCTATCCAAGAGTCTCAGAGACGAGCATCATGCACATGCTATACATAGGGGAAGAGAGAGAGAGAGAGATCCATTCTGAAACGACCAAGAAACGTTGAAGTCCACTGAGCCGCACGTGCGAGGCGACACAAGCGAAGGAAGGGGATGAGGAGACGTGTGGCTCGCTGCTTACACATGGCGCCTCAGCCGTACAAGTTCGATGGGGCCCAGGAGTCTCCTAGGCAGAGAAGGTGCTGTGCTATGCTGGCAACCCCGAATGTTGACCGACGCGGCGTCGGCTCGCGCGGGAAATTGTGTTCCGGGTTTTGGCTTTTCACTGCTCTGTGACATTTGACTCTTCGTTATTGACGAAAATAATAATAAATCATGAAATAATCCCCGTAATAAAAACAATCAAGAGAGGTTTGCATTTTCCAAGAATTTATGCACAAGATTCAGTTTCCTCCCCCATTACTGCGAAGCTTGCTATTTATTTCTTCAAAAAAAAAAAACTTTGAAATTTCAAAAAATATTAAAAAAATTATACGCGTCGGCACCAACTGTGTCACGTAAGACAACCGATGTATACATCGGTAATTTCCGGTCAAAATTATTCAAATGAAATCAATTGATAAAATGCGAAAATGTTTAGGACTTAATTGTCACAATTATAATGTTTGGAACTAAATTGATATTGATATTGTTCTCAAGAAAAGGAAGATAGTACTTAGTACTCAACTGGAACATTTACAAGTTAATCACGTCATTACATAGATAACATTTCTAATTGACTGAATATTTCAAGCGATTTATAATTATTGATAAGCAAAATAAAAAAAAAATTACAATTTCCTCTTTAAGATTATCATTCAGTTAATTCAATTTTAATTAATGGTTTGTAAGATTCCGAATTCAACTGCCTTAAATGCCTACATCCGCAACGCCCCCAACCCTCGTTTGCCTATGGACGAGGTCCGTTTTCCCTAAACAACCTTAATGATGATCAACGAAGGCAGTTCTAGCTTTCTTTCTTCTATTATTTTATCTTTTTTTTATTTCATTTTCGGATAGAAAATTCAAATTCAATCGCAAGGCTAGAATTGGTTGTCTAGGTTTTAGGCCGAACTGCCTATTATTTGGGTAAATTATACCAGTGATCACTGAAATTTTTTAAAATTATTAAAGATTGTTTATAGTACGTTTCTTTGATTTTTTCACATTATTTTTCAAAATTGCATATTGGGGGCCGAAGCTCTAGTTACACCTTTTGGTCATTTACAAACTCACATCACATTATTTCAAAGGAAGTTTTTGAAAATTTCTTAAAATTTTGGTCCACTAGATTGATATAAAATTTACGTTAGTTACTCTTTGCATGGCAAAAAGTAGAGCCACAAGACGTTCCTATTTACTTTTGCTTTTTGTGTTTATCTTTCGTTAATGTTTAAAGTTTGACCACACTTTTTAGAGAGAAACTTTTTTTAAGTATCCCCGTTCGTTTTTTTCCTCTACCTCATTTTGGAGTAAAATGACAAGGTTGTTTCTTCTACCAATAAGAAACAGAAAAATATCTCAAGGGAAACAACTCCATGCATGAGGCCTGTCGTCATAGAGGAAAGTCCTTGGAATTGAAGTTTTTTATGAGGTAATTTTTCTCAAAAATAGTTGTTTGTGCATATTATGTGGCAATTTTGCGCTTAAATATAATTACTTAGAGTAAGTGCTATAATTTCTTTTCAATACTAAATGACTTGATAAAAAAAAAAAAAAAGGCTTGTTATCCTTGATCAGACCTCGCAATTTAAACGAAAAATGGAAATTTGTGATGCTGGAATCTTGGTTAGAGATGGGCAATATTTTAGTAGTTAAATTATGTCAATACCATTTTCCACACCATTTAGTAAAACAGCGATCTTCTCATTGCTTATCCTGACAAAACCACCCCATCAAAGTAATTGTTAGCTATTAGTACACAACTTGTTTTTTGAGGCGCAGGACAATCGATATTTGATCATTGATTTTTCCTTGTTTTGGCGATAATGAAAATTATCTTGTCTAAACTCATGTTTTAAGTAATTGTGATGGCCCCTATCGAATGGCGCTTGTTTCGAGACTACTCTGTTTACGGTGATTGATTTGTTTCGCCATATTAAGACAACTAAATTTCGCGCTCACCCAGTGATCATCCGGAAATTATTGCTCTCTTGGATAGACAATGCGTGCTTTATGCAGAGAGGAGATCGCCAATCATGATGGGCATTCCACACATTGGGCCAATCGGGGCATGTTTTAGTTTTAGTGGGCTAGGCCATTCATGCTTTTTTGGGTCAAAAAAACCCATTTGAGTTGCATAGGATTAAGAAGCATAAAAGCTATTTCGCATTATGTAAATTTCTTAAAGTCCAGTGAAAAAGTTTCGAGTGGAAGATGTTAGATTCTTTTTCAGCCATAAGAAAAAAATGTCGCATTTTAATTAATTGTTTATCAGTTAATAAAATAGAAATATAGGCCGAAGGCCCAACTCTTCGTAGAATGAAATATGGAGGATTGTTCGAAAAATGCATTAGAATTCTAAAGTTTTTAAGTAATGCAATCAAGTCATAAAATTGGTCGAGTCAGTAAAATCATTTGGGATTTAATTTCAATTCAAAAGTCTTACGGCTTGATTATACTTTCTCGAAAAGTTTTACAATTTTTGATGTACTTTATTCCTATCATCGTCTCGCAAATCTTTTTTAATTTTATCTTTTGATCTTTGCTCTTTGGGAATGTGCCCTTTTTTGTTAAAATTTTTTGAGGATACATTTTGTTTGCTGTGTTTTTTAAGGATAATTAGCTAGAATGATTAAATTGGCAAATCGTCAATATATTTGAAACTGAATTGGTACAATTGAAATGTTTCAAATTGAATTGATTGTTGTACGATAGGTTTAAGACTTTTAGACAATTATCCCATTGGCAAGTTAGCCATAAAACCAAGTAATTAGATTATTGACGGAACAAGTAATTCACCACTCTAGCGTGACAATACATAACATATGGTGTGTGTGTCTATATACCTATGATAGTACAAGTAGGATTCTTAATATGGTACCACAAGTTTGAGAGGTGGCTCCCACAGTCTCACCATGTAGCGCTCTGCCTGATACCCAAGGTTCAACAGGCAAATTCCACGATTTAGCACTTTCTCCCGTCTACTTAGTTTTCACCGTGCATAGGTATTCCATTCATAGGTATTGTGCGTGAGGCCATTCGCGCATATCAACCATTATACGTCACACTCGTGATCAATATGTAAGAACTTATGTAATTTAGTTTACACATACAAGATTAGATGTAGGTAAAGCAAAAAGCTAGAGAGAGTGTGAATGACTTATAGATATCATATCTAAGATTGTATAACAAGCTTCACTCAAATTCAGTTATAATTTTATCGAATGCCTCCAAATTAAGGCCAAAATTGCGTGTTATGGTCACAAAAATTGCAAAATTTAGTGATTATTATTATAATTTACTCAAATAATAGGCAGTTTGGCCTAAAACCTAGACAACTAATTCTAGCCTTGTTATGGAATTTTCAATTTTCCACCCGAAAATGGACTGAAAAGATAAATTAATAGAAGAACGAAAGCTAGAACTGCCATCGTTGATCATCATTACGGTTGTTTGGGGAAAACCGTGCCAAAGGCCTCCAAGGAACCGAGTTTGTGCATAGTCCCCGTCCAAAGGCAGACGAGGCGGACAGAGGTTGGAGGCATTGCGGAGGACAGCGTGCAGGACGTTGCGGCGCCATTGACGTTGTGGTTTTTGAGCTCCGAGCGGCTGGCCCAGGTGACTTAGAATTTGACCCGTTAAACGGATGGGTCGAGTCGGGTCAAGTTTGAGTCGGCTCATAAATGGTCTGACCCAAATCGATCCATTTAACTCGTTTATGACTTATTTATTATAGTGCAAAATTTTTGACCCATACCCGACCCATTTAACGAAACCTAAGAAAATTATTTCTTATATATATAAATGGTATTGCTAAAATGGTTTTATACAACACAAATTTAATGGACGAGTTTTATAATTTTTAAAATAATTATTTTAAAAAATCCATTTTTAATTATATTTTATTTTTTAAAAATTAAAATTTTAATTATTTTTATTTTTAAGAATATAATTTTTATTTTTCTTTTTCTTCTTCTTCTTTTTTGGCCAGCCGTTGGCCACGATGACAGGCAGGCGACCGGCCACGAGCAAGGCTCGAGCTCGCCCCTCGCCGAAGATCGGCAAGGCCTCCACCTTACTAGATTTTGTGAGCTTGAGCTCGCCCCTCGCCGGTCTGGTGAGGCTTGTCGGCGAGGCCTTCGCCTCACCCGGTCGGTGAGCTCGAGTTCACCCAATGCCGGCGAGCTCGAGGCTTGCTAGATTGGTGAGGCTTGAGCCTCACCGGACGTCGGCAAGGCCTTCGCCTTGCCAGATCCGACGAGCTCGAGCTCGCCCGACGTCGGCAAGCTTGAGGCTCACCTGGCTGGTCGCCGGCCATCAACGTGCCGGCCACCAAAAGAAGGAAGAAGAAAGAAAAAAAAAGGAAAGAAAAAGAAAAGAAATATATATATATATATATATATTTGTAAAGTTAAAGAGGGAAGAGAGAGATTGTGTGGTTTTGGTTGAAAATGGGTTCTAAATCCAACTCATTTAAGACCCACTTAAGACCACCTATCTTAAGTCTTTAATTGTTAAACCCATTTAAGTAGTTTCTTCAAAAAATAAGTGACCCATATATGACTCATTTATGATTTAAATGGGTCATATATGGGTCTAAGACCCATTTTGCCACCTCTACTTAGAATACGTGGCTGACGTCGGAGAGAGGGGAGATCTTGGCGAGGGCGCTGGATGTTGGATAAATTCTCTTCAGGTATTTTGAAGTTGACAAAACACTTTCTTCAGTCTAGTCTGATGACTTATTGGCCAAGTCGGATGATCAAAGTCTGAAGATCAAAGTCTGAAGACTTACAGACTCTACTGGCAAAGTCTGACGATAGCAAGACTCAAGTTTCAAAGTCTATCCTCATGGACAGTTTCCAGATCGACAAGATCAAAACTTCTATTCTGATCTGATATAATCTTTATTCCAACGGCTAGGGAATATATTTCTACTGGATTCAACACTAGAAGATCTTATTTTCTTATTCGAATATATATAGATTCTCTAAAGATTCACAACTTATATTTGGAAGGATCTACTTATGGAAACCGAGATCCTGATTGTATGGGCGAACATGATTGATGGGCTATCAACACTTACCTTAAAGAGCTCGAGATCTCTCTAATTGATTCTGTCCAATAGGTTGATTGGAAGAACTTCTTTGGAAGGTGCCAACGGTCATGAAGGCATAAAGAAGTATATAAGAGAGATGCTCCGCTTGTTGAAGGGTGCCGGATAGAAAAATTCCAAAGTCTGAATCTCCGTTTATATTTTGTGATCTTATTCTTCGAGTGTTCTATGTAATCAAAAGAGAGATCATACTGTGGTGAGACCTTGAGGAAGTGTAGTAGAGTTTCTATACTGTGGACTCAAGAGCGTGAGACTGTAATCACTCATTTGATTCTTAGTGAAATCCAGCCAGAATGGCTGTCCGTGCGGGAGAGTGGACGTAGGCTTGGTCTAAGCCGAACCACTATAAATCTGAGTCTTGATTCTCTATCCCTAATCCTTTTATCTTTCATTACTTTCATTTGCTGCGATTGTTGTTTTTCATTCATTAATCTCTCATTCGGATTGAATTGTTAAAATTGCTTTAATCACCTATTCACCCCCCTCTAGGTGCTAATTCTAGTCCTAACAATTGGTATCGAGCTTGTGTACTCATTCATAAGAAGTGTCTTTACTTCTGAGTAAAAGATCTATGGCTAGTATGTTGCCTACAGGGTTAATTGAAGGTCAAAGCAATACCAGACCTCTATACTTTGATGGAAAAGACTACAGCATATGGAAAAACAAGATGAAAGCATTCCTAAGATTGAAAGATCCTTTGGAATGGGAAGTGGTTGATAAAGGAATCATTCCCAAGCTCCGCATCGAGAATCGATAGAGGAAAAGAAGTTGCTGATCCCACTCTACTGACTCAAGAAGAAATCATCAAGAGACAAACTCTTGACGCCAAAGCTATTTACTCCTTATATTGTGCTTTATCCCCTACTGAGTATAACAGAATATCTTCTTGTGATACATCAAAAGAAGTTTGGGATAGGCTTCACATTACCTATGAAGGGACTGATCGTGTGAAAGAAACGAGGATCAATATTCTCTTGGGACAATATGAAGTCTTTAAGATGAGATCAGGAGAATCAATAACTGACATGTTTAGTCGCTTTACTGAAATTGTGAATGGTCTTGAATATCAGGGACATCTAATATTAGGACATATGAAGGTCAACAAACTCCTACGAGGACTCTCTAAAGACTGGAATTATATAAAAACCTCAATAAGAGAGACACAGAGGATTGCTCCACTCTCTGTAGACGAACTGGTTGGAACTCTTCAATCTTATGAAGTGGAACAGACCAACGAAGAGGAAGATTCAAAAGGTAAGAAATCTATTGCCTTAAAGTCAAATGACTATTCTGATGCTACAGACTCGAAGAAGATCTAGATGATGAAGAACGCACTCATGATAAAGAGATTCGAAAGTTGAACGAAAAGGAAGGAAATTCAATTGGAAGAAACAAAGTTCACAAAAGTTTCAGAACAAATCAACGAGGAAGATGATTCTAACAAAGAAGTGACTTGCTTTGAATGCAAGAAAAATGACACATCAGACCCAACTGTCCTATGTTAAAGAAGAGAAAAGGAAAGACTGAGAAATACAGGAAGGCACTCAAGGCAGAGACTTGGAGTGATACTGAATGTGAAGAAAGTGATGACGATTATGCCAATATCTCGCTTAATGGCAAAATCGGACTCGGACTCGATCTTGATTCGAGACACGGGACTCGAGACAGTGAACTCTAGGTCAGTAACCTAAAAATTCCTGTCAAAGTTTCTAAATATATTGATGAACTTTGTCTTAGCCTAAAAACCTCTCTTAAGAGGATCTCTGAATTAAAAAGGGAAAATTCTACATTGAAGCAACAGGAAAAACTTGTGAAAGAGAAGTTTGATAAGTTGGAAAAGGATTTTGCTGTTATGAAAGAAAACTCAGACTCTGTTTCAAATGAAAACAATCTTTTGAAAAATGACATTACTAACATATCAAAAAGATTTTCAAATGGTTCTGAAAAGTTGGATAAGATTCTCTCAATACAAAGACCATACTTTGATAAGTTAGGTCTTGGTATGACTTCTGAAACAATTCCACTAATTGATTTCCCAAAGGTAAAGGAAAGAATCAGACAGAGACCAGCCAGAGTTGTCTATAAGAATCATTTCCAGAAAATCTTTGTAAAACCTGTTGGCAGAAATGCCTTGAAATGTTCCAAGTGTAAAAGCTCAGAACATTTTGAGAAAGAATGTCCTTTAGTTTGGAGACCTGTTAAAAAGAGTCAAGGGCTAAGACTGTCTATTGTTCTAACACTTAGGACCCAAGATGATATGGGTACCAAAGAAAGCTTGAATTTATGATACTTGCGGGTTACTATCAAAAGAAAAATCAAATGGTATCTTGATAGTGGCTGCTCAAGACATATGACAGGAGACTCAAGTTGCTTCATAAAACTTGTCCAGATAGACGGAGGAAAAGTTTCTTTTGGTGGTAACAACAAAGGAAAAATTACTGGTCGAGGAACAGTAAAAATTGGGAGTTTATCAATAAAAAATGTTTCCTTAGTTGAAGGATTAAATTACAACTTGCTTAGCATAAGCCAGTTGTGTGATACTGGTTTCAAGATCAATTTCCAGGAAGAAACATGCTCTGGAATTAGTAAAAACTTTACTCAATCTTTTACTGGACGAAGACATGGGAATATCTATCTTCTCGATGTAAATCAAGAAAGATCACAGTGCTTAATATCAGTACAAGATGAAGCTAATCTATGGCACAAAAAGCTAGGCCATATCAACATGAAGCAAATCAACAAGATCTCTTCCAAGAAACTTGTTCGAGGATTGCCTATTCTAAATTACTCAAAGTCTGATCTATGCACACCATGCGTATTGGGTAAACAAAGTTAGAAACTCTTACAAATCAATAAATAAAGTTTCCACTAATCATGTACTGCAGCTTCTGCATATGGATTTGTTTGGACTGACCAGAACACAAAGCATTGGTGGAAAAAGGTTCTGTCTAGTAATAGTGGATGATTATTCATGATTTACTTGGGTCTACTTTCTTTCAAGTAAGTCTGAGACTTTCTCTCTCTTTTCAAAGTTTGCTAAGAAAGTGCAGAATGAGAAAGGTCACACTATCTCAAGCATTCGAACACCATGGAGGTGAGTTTGAAAATCAAGACTTTACTAAATTTTGTGATGAATTTGGTTTTCATCATAAATTCTCCTCTCCATATACACCAGAACAAAATGGAGTTGTGGAAAGAAAGAATAGGTCTTTACAAGAAATGGCAAGAACTCTTTTAATTGGAAATAATATTTCTTCAAGGTTTTGGGCTGAAGCTGTTTCAACTGCTTGCTATATTATAAACCGAGTATTTTTAAGGCCAATTCTTGATAAAACCCCTTATGAAATTTTTAAGGGAAAGAAACCAATAGTTTCTTATTTTCAAGTATTTGGTTGTAAATGCTTTATTCTAAAGAATGCTAATGATCGTGTTGGTAAGTTTCAAGAGAAATCGATGAAGGATTCTTTCTTGGTTACTCAACCGCAAGCAAAGCCTACGAGTTTTCAACAAGAAGACTCAGACTGTGGAAGAATCAATGAATGTCAAATTTCAAGAATCTCCACAAATTCAACAAATTCAGAATGAAGATTCGAATCTGTTCTAGACTCGCTAGAACTATCTCCATTGAAGTGTTAAAAATTCAGAATCGAACAACAAGCTGCGATGAAGAATCTACTCAAGAAAAAGATCAACAATCTATCGACTATCCAAGAATCGGAAGCACAAATCTAGTCATCCCGAAGAACTCATTATTGGAAACATTAATGAGGGAATTCGAACAAGATCCAAAAGGCGAGAAGAGTCTAGTGCTTTGTTGCTCTTATTTCGAGATAGAACCCAAAAATATTGAAGAAGCTTTAGGCGATGAAAGTGGATTGAAGCAATGCAAGAAGAGCTAAGACAATTCAGTATTAATGACGTTTGGGAACCGACTCCTAAACCAAAAGGCAAATCGGTTATTGGAGCTAAATGGGTATTCGGGAACAAAGTTGATGAAAAAGGCAAAGTAACGAGAAACAAAGCAAGACTCGTGGCTAAAGGATACACGCGAGAAGAAGGAATAGACTATGATGAGACCTATGCTCCAATAGCAAGGTTAGAAGCAATCAGATTACTACTTGCTTTTGCTTGTTATAAGAATTTCAGGTTATTTCAAATGGATGTCAAAAGCGCATTCCTGAATGGATTTATTCAAGAAGAAGTCTACGTGGAACAACCTCCTGGTTTTGAAGACTCAAAGAAACCAGACTCAGTGTTCGATCAAGAAAGCTTTATATGGTTTGAAACAAGCTCCTCGAGCTTGGTATGAAAGGCTAAGTAATTTCTTAATTCAAAATGGCTTTTCTAAAGGAAAGGTAGACACTACTTTATTTATTAAAAAGGAAGGTAAAAGCTTTCTACTTGTTCAGATTTATGTTGATGACATTATATTCGGATCAACTAATGAGTCTTTGTGCAAGAAATTTTCTAAGTCTATGCAGGATGAATTCGAGATGAGCATGATGGGTGAACTATCCTTTTTCCTTGGTCTACAAGTGAAACAATTAAAGGAAGGGATATTTATTCATCAAGAGAAATATGCAAAAGAACTTGTTAAAAAGTTCGGTTTGGAAAACTGCAAAAAGACTGACATACCAATGTTAAGTTCCTTGAAGATAGACAAAGACGAAGCAGGAAAGAAAGTCGACCAAAAGTTATACGGGAGTATCATTGGATCACTTCTCTATCTTACACGCATCCGGACGACATATTATTTAGTGTTTGCATATGCGCTAGATTTCAATCGATCCTAAGGAATCTCATTTAAGTGCTTTGTTAAACGTATCATTAAATATGTTGCTACTATGCTAAGATTGGTCTTTGGTATCCCAAAGAAGGAGACTTTACTCTTCTTGGTTATTCGACGCGATCTTGCAGGTTGTAGAGTTGAAAGAAAAAGCACTTCGGGTACTTGTCAATTGCTTGGAAACGGGGTAGTATCTTGGTTTTCAAGAAAACAAAGCACCGTGGCTCTCTCAACAGCGAAGCGAGATACGTAGCCCTTGGAAGTTGCTGTTCTCAAATACTATGGATAAGACAACAACTACAAGACTTTGGCATTAAAGACTCTTGCACAGAGATCAAATGCGACAATACCAGTGCTATCAATCTTACAAAGAATCCTATTCTACATTCAAGAGCAAAACATATTGAGATTCGACATCATTTTATAAGAGATCATGTTCAGAACAAAGAAGTCTTGATACAATTCATAGACTCAAAGAATCAACTGGCAGACATCTTCACAAAGCCACTTGAGAAAAGCTTATTTGAGTCTATTCGCGCAAGACTCAATATTTTATCTCTTGAAGAATGTTGAAACTCAGACTCACAATCTTAAAGTCGATTGCAGTATCGGACTCAAAATGGTGTAGACGAGAATACCAATCGACACGTGCAGTAAGTTCACTTATTTACTTAAATCTGTTATTTCGAAAATGTAAGATTGTCTGTTTATTTCTAATTGAGTTTATTAAGGCAGTTAATTTCAAAAAGGGGGTGGTTATCGATTTATTAAGGCAGTTATTTTTTAAAAAAGAAATACTTAATATTTCCTATTTGCGACGCTTGATTTACCCCGATTCAGTTATCTCTTATATTCATCTTCTCCTTCGTTTTCACTTTACTCAGAAACCCTAGTTCAAAAGCTTTTTACTCCTCTGAATTTTTCTCTCTCAAATTTCTTCATCTCAAGCTTTTAACTTTCTTGCGACACAAGTGTGAAAGTTTCTCCAAGAAAGCGACAATGTCTTACCAAAGAAAATCATCAAGGATTGCAAACGGGGACCACGGGGCTGGAGAGGGGCCTACGCACTTCGATCTTACAGAAGAAAGCGACTTTCCAATAGGACAGTCTCCTCAACAGCGCTCCTCCTCAACTAGACCGCATGATCGTCGCTCTCAACATACAGAAGAAATCCTTGAAAATATTGAACCAGTAAGATCACTCAAGCCTGCTTTTGTTTATAGGCTTTACTCTGCATTGAAGGAAGGTGGTTCTGCAATGACCTTCATTGATGAATTTCTGAAAGAAAAAGGTTATAAAAATGAGACGCACTTTCTCACCGTGATGGAAAGATCAGGCGTTGTTCCTGTTGGAACAGCAGCAAAAGTTTTTGCAAACTTTCCCAGTGATCCTAGGTTTGGTGGTTTCAATCAACCGAAGGAAAGGATGATGATGAGAAAATTTTTTTTTTTACATTTTAAACCTTGGATGGGTGTGGCTGCAAACCTTCGAGGAAAGAAGGATGAACTTGTTTCGATCGATGGACACGGGAAAATGTATGAGAAACCTGGCGCGTGGGGTGATGAATCCACGGACGGTGGATTTTGATTTTCTGGATTTACGAGCATCAATCTCAGAGAGAAGTTTGAGAAGCTTCAACTGCATAAGTTTTGCACTGAATGTGATGTGGCTTATTCTGAATTAACCGCATATTTTTACTCCAATCTCAGTTTCCTTGATGCAAATAGCTTTTCATTTAGCGTGCGAGATAGAGAATATGTTGTTGATACGGACACTCTGGTAGATGTAATTGGTGTGGAAAGAGGTGCTTTCCAATCAATTTCTGTGTCTGTAAGTCATGCCACTCTTGAACTTGCAAGAGACCGAATTGCTGAAGGTCGTCTTTCCTACTCTAGAATGAATGCAACAAATATTCTGCTTCACAAGATTGTGATCAACTGTCTTAGAGCAAAATCCACATCAAAGACAGATGTATCCATCTCAGAGGCAAAGTTAATGTATGCAATCAAGATTGGTCTTAACTTCTCCCTGCCACACACTATTATGTTCCACATGTACAGGTCCATGGCAAAGGACAAGGGAAAACTCCCTTATGTTGCTCTCATCACTCGTCTTTTCAGACACTTGAATATTCAGCCTCCTCATATTCTCTCTGTAAAGACTATTGATCAAATGGTCATCGGATTGAGGATGATAACAAAGATGCGTCTGAAAGAACTCAGCAAAAAGTTAGAGCAGTTCAAGGAGAAGACTCCTGTCAAGACCAGACCAGACTCTTCTGCGGCAAAGAGGAAAGGAAAGGAACCAGTGACTGGTCCTATCAAGAAGAGAAGGGCAATCATCTTGAATGATGAAGATGATGAGGATGCTTTGCCTATTTCTGCTCTTGTCTCTCAGTTCTTTGCACCTGTTCCAGCTGTTCCAGAACAACTTTTTGCAGAAGACACAGAGAAAGGACTTCAGGGAAAGGGATCCTTACAGGAAGAAGAAGAGAAAGACGAGAAAGAAGAAGAAGAGACCGAAGAGAAAGAAGAAGAGAAAGAGGAAGAGAAAGAAGAAGAGAAAGAGGAAGAGAAAGAGGAAGAGAAAGAGGAACAAGAAGAACAGGAAGAAGAAAAAGAACAAGAGGAAGAACCAGCAAAGACAGATTCTCCAGCAGAAAAGGAGGATCAAAGACACCCTGTCACTGAGAAAACTCCTCAGAAAGAAGAGTTCTTTTCTCCTCCAGAAGTCATTGAAACAGGGGGAGATGGCCAAAGAGAATGTACTCCTCTTCTACTGACTTTTACAAGTGCAGGTGTTAGTCGATCGCCTCCTGATGCAGAAGATGTCTATGTTGCTCAGTTTCCTGAGGGAGAGACATCATCTCCAAATACTGATCCTCCTGCTGATATTCACACTGGCTTGACTCCATCATCAGACCGAGTTGACGCAAGCACACAGACTGAAAATTCAGATTTTGGCAGACT
Organism: Eucalyptus marginata; assembly: GCA_014182565.1. Classification (NCBI taxonomy): domain Eukaryota; kingdom Viridiplantae; phylum Streptophyta; class Magnoliopsida; order Myrtales; family Myrtaceae; genus Eucalyptus; species Eucalyptus marginata. Next base: position 330,046 of record JABKBI010000014.1, on the reverse strand, counting down.
GCTTGACATCATCTTGGACCTCAAAGGCCAAATCTATGCTATAGGGTGTGAATTTCAAACTTTGCAGAATGAGAATCATGCCATGTTCATCACCATGCATGATCAGATTAAAGATGTTCAGCGTCAGGTTCAGGCCACTGCCAAAGGCACTGCTTTTGCTCAACTACAGGAAGATTTAAGAAAGCTAGAAGGAACTGTCAAGTCTATGGAGGACTTTCAACTTGTTCGCATCCCTCGTGCTCCTTGATTTCTTTTTAATGCTGACAAAAAGGGGGAGAAGACTTTGCAGATTTCAAGACTTTCACTCTATCTTCTATCCTCACTCCAAAACCAAACCTTCATTTTAAACATCTTTTTGGTTTGTTATGATTGTGATTGATACTTTGACTTGATCTTGAGTTTTTTGAATGTGTGCTCATTATTGCATTACTTTAAGCTATTAAATTAGATAAAGATAGTAATGTCGTATATGACTAATGAAGTTTTTGTGGATGCGGATCATTACGGGGTAAGTACGTATACGGGATATACGTGTACAGGATAGCTTCTACTATTTTTATTCTAATCTTTTATGAGATATCAATGCTTGCTTAAAAGTTGTATTGCAGGGCAATAATATTTAAAATCTGCAGAAAAGTTTTGTCATCATCAAAAAGGGGGAGATTGTTGGATAAATTCTCTTCAGGTATTTTGAAGTTGACAAAACACTTTCTTCGCCTAGTCTAGTCGATGACTTACGGCCAAGTCGGATGATCAAAGTCGAAGACTTACGGACTCTCGCAAAGTCTGATGATAGCAAGACTCAAGTTTCAAAGTCTATCCTCATGGACAGTTTCCGATCGACAAGATCAAAACTTCTATTCGATCGATATAATCTTTATTCCAACGGCTAGGGAATATCTTTCTCTTGGATTCAACACTAGAAGATCTTATTTTCTTATTCGAATATATATAGATTCTCTAAAGATTCACAACTTATATTTGGAAGGATCTACTTGTGGAAACCGAGATCTTGATTGTATGGGCGAACAGGATTGATGGGCTATCAACACTTACCTTAAAGAGCTCGAGATCTCTCTAATTGATTCTGTCCAATAGGTTGATTGGAAGAACTTCTTTGGAAGGTGCCAACGGTCATGAAGGCATAAAGAAGTATATAAGAGAGATGCTCCAGTTGTTGAAGGGTGCCGGATAGAAAAATTCCAAAGTCTGAATCTCCGTTTATATTTTGTGATCTTATTCTTCGAGTGTTCTATGTAATCAAAGAGAGATCATACCGTGGTGAGACCTTGAGGAAGTGTAGTAGAGTTTCTATACGTGGACTCAAGAGCGTGAGACTGTAATCACTCATTTGATTCTTAGTGAAATCCAGCCGAAGGGCTGTCCGTGCGGGAGAGTGGACGTAGGCTTGGTCTAAGCCGAACCACTATAAATCGGAGTCTTGATTCTCTATCCCTAATCCTTTTATCTTTCATTACTTTCATTTGCTGCAATTGTTGTTTTTCATTCATTAATCTCTCATTCGGATTAAATTGTTAAAATTGCTTTAATCACCTATTCACCCCCTCTAGGTGCTAATTCTAGTCCTAACACTGGACTCATCGAAATGTCACACTGGATGTACTCTATGGCGTGGTCGGTGTTTGGGGGGTGGGTGCGGGGTGGCCGGCGACGCCATAGACCTTCCAGGGGACCACCCCAAGGATGTTGGAGCATGGGAGGATCTCGGCCAGGACCAGCTCGCGGAAGATGACAACGTTTCCGAAGCTCGAGTTCTCGGTCCAAGACGTCCTGGAATGCACGGTCGAAGCTGCCAAAGGCTTGTGCTACCTGCACCACGACTGTTGCCTGCTGATCCTTCACCGAGATGTGAGGTCGAACAACATTCTGCTAAACTTGAGCTACGAGGTGCAAAGTCGCCGACTCGGGGTTGGCCAAGTTCTTGGCAGACGGTGGACGGTTGGAGTGCATGTCAGCGACTGCAGAGTCCTATGGTTACATTGCCCCTGGTGCGTCACACTTAAACTCTTTATTTTGATAATTCATTGATTAGTAGTTCACCAGTTTATTCGCAAATATCACACAGGTCTAGCAAGAACACTCTGCACGCTTTTTTATCAAGACCGCAACTATTACCATCCTCTAGGAAACATAGATGTTCTTGGAATTTTTGAGAAATAATCAAGATTGAAAGTTGCTTTCGAGTTTGCTTTACAATATACAAACATTAAACATGCGTATCTATAAATAGATCCGATGAGGGCATCCCCGCCCACAAATTCTAACGCGTACCAAAACAACAAGCAAAGCAAACAAAAGTCAACTATTGAAAGATCGAATCCACATGCAATACCGCAAATTCTTCAATATTATTTCATTTTTAATTTACGAGCAAAGAGATCATGCTAATGTGAATTATATGATCCTAATCAATAATTTGTGCTCATATCCGAACAATTACCAACTCGATTGATCATGGCGTATCATGAACGTCGAGAAATAACATCTTAATTGCCTCTCTATTATCAACTCGATTATGAGTTAGTTCATGGATTTATGAAAGGAATATGTTTTGGTAATGGCATGTCATTTTTTTCCCAATAGTGGAACATTCTTGACCACTCATATTTCATGGAAACTGGACCACTTTCTTCATCGATTTTCAAAAAATAAATAATAAATTCAGTTGCCATATGTTATCCTAATGCAACAATAATAGGCAATTGAGTTTTAAGTAAAGGAAAGAAATGATCCACGCACATCAAACACTTCAGTTGACATACATACAGAGCTTGTAATATCAAGGGTGTATAAGATAATTTTGTGGAAGTGATTGTATTTCTAAACTCTATCATCGATTACATTCCCACACCGTTTGTATGTATAGTTTTGTTTGAAGTAAAATTTGTAGCCATTTCTTGTTTACCTATGATATTTTTTATTTGGAATCACTATAAAACCCATATTCTCTAATGAAAATCGAAGAACAACTTTCAATAAAAGATATGGTCACGGGATCAATTTTGGCGAAACTTAAGTATACAATCGACTTCTATTTGGTATAAAAAAAACATGAAACTTCTCAAACTATAGAAATATAGGCATGTAGAACCATATATTAATCTTTTAAAAGTTTTAAATTTTGATATAAAAGTTAAATGTAAGAAAAATTATCTTATACAATATTGATATCGCAAGCTCTTTATGTACGTCACTTAAAGTGTTTGCTGTGCATGGATCCTTTTTTTCTATACTTAGAATTCAATTTTCGTTAATATTGCATCAGAATAATTTATAGCAAGTGAATATTTTAAATATGATGTTTTTTTAGAATCGACAAGCTTTTTTAGTAGTCGCACTTATCCCGATACTACATTGTCTTGCGCAAAGAGTTTTAGCTTTGCAAGTGCAGGCTTTGGTCCCTTTCCATGGCATTAAACGAACATGCAGACCGCATCGTGGGTGGTCCAAGAAAACGATAGGTTAAGACAAAAGAAAACCAATAAACGCTCATGACTATCGGAAGACATCCCATTTATACACGACGGACGGTTTGTTCAAAATAATTTTTATTCTTTGTTATTTGTTCTTTCTTATATTAGGGATACATGTGTTGTAAATAACTCCTCAATGGTTTTGAAAACTGACAAAACCTTTATTGATTGACTTTTGATTCCGATGTTGAGTTTTTTTAGGGGTGGCATGGTCCGGGTGTGTGGTTCTTGCCTTGGAATCGGGAACCACCTACTAGGACGATTCTAAAAAGTTGGAATCGAGACACTGCCTGTTAGTTTTATGAATCCACCAGGGCCACCACCGGTCCGCTTTAGCTCCAAGTGGGTCTATGGAACTGGTCCTCAATCCCTATAAAGCTTGTTCGGTCTTATATTCGGGTTGAATTGCGAGCCATTGAAGTTGATTAAGGATTGAAAACTATAAAGCAAAACGAATAGACAATAATTAGCTGAAAACTTAATTTCTTCGAAGGTCATGGTGTGGTCCTATTAAGGTTTTTTGATATTGGAAACATGTGGAGAATTAGACTACACGTTAAAAGTCATAATCTCTACAGAAGTTAAAACATTGATTGCTTGATTTATCTTTTTTCAATGTCAATTTAATTTAATCATGGGAATGGTTAAGGAGAGACTTAATTATACTCTTAAAACGAGCCGTTGGTTCTTATGGACATCTCCAATTGATTCTCTCATTCCTCTACATTTGTTCATTTTGTTTTGGTTGAGAAAGCAAGTAAATTGATTATTAGAATGAAAAAAAAAAAAAAAAAAAGGGGTTAATCGTATTACATAGCTCAAAGACAAATTTAGTCAATAATGTCAAATAACTATAAATAAACATTATGTATATATATTTGGTCAAAAAACTATAAAATAATTAAGTAATTAAAATGGAATATATATATATATATATATATATATATCGGTCTAATCCGACGGACGAGCAGGCGGTTCCACACCTAGAATTGGGAACCGAATTGGGACTCATTGGTTCCACTAAATTGGAACCGAGAACTAGACCAGTCCTCATGGAAATCGCCAGTTTTAGTCTAGTACGATCCGATTCCGGATGATTCGGGCAATTCCCGGTTTTTTTGCGCACCCTTAGTTTTTTTCAGTCGAAAACTCAGGATTGTTTGATAAAATGTTATTCATCAGACTTAAGGTCGTAGTGAAAATCTTATCCTCAATATTCACTTTTAATGGAATAAGAATATTGATCAATTGATGAATCCTTGTGCTAATGGTTAGTAGATTGGCATGGATTCCTTGCCTTACATATTGATTGTTCAAAATGAAAGTATAATGGATACAATCTCTCTTATATGGAATATCTCAATCACTAGAATAATCAATTGAAGATGAAATACTCTTCTTAAAGGAAGGACTCAAGTTATGGAAACCTAGTCCGCCGTATGGGCGCGAATCTTTTAGGAAACTTTATTTTCAGCAATCTTGAAGCAATCAGATCTTCTTCAATATTAAATCCAACGAGTTGATTTGATGAATAATTCTCAGAGTTTGTATCCAACTGTCAGCTTGGACATTGAGTATTAAAGGAAGTCGTGATGCTAAAGGAATAAGAGACAACTAAAGTTTTGAATTCCAAAGTTCAAGAAAGTCTTATCCTCGATATATTTGTCTCTGTGAGCCCAATTTTGTAATCTCTTAGATGTCATGAGTGTAAGATTAGACAATCTTTAACACGAGTTTGAGTAGTGAATACTCAATTCTTTTAACTTTGATTGATTTACTGAAGTAGAATCCAGTCGATAGGTTATTAGCACAAGAGAGTGGACATAGGTTTGTCAAAACCGAATCATTATAAATTGTCATGTGCATTTTTCCATCCCTTAAACTCTTACTTATTTGTTGAGATAGGTTATTACACATTGGTAAGATTTGATCATTGCACGATTTGTCACCGGATGTTGTCTTATTGCAATATTGATTTTGATTATCTTTTAAATTCCCCACGTTCACCTATTCACCCCCTCTAGGTTATAGTTTCAGCACTAACAACCTAAACCTTCTTTAGCATCTAAATGTCGATTTCGTATGTTTAATTCTTTCCTTTTTCTTTTTCACAATTATTGCTAAGGCTTAGATAATATATTTCACTTTTGATGGAAAAATAAAAGTGCTTTTTGCTTTTGTCAATCTTGAGCCGATAGGCTTTTAAACCTTTCGAGATGGCGAGGGAAAAAAATGAAATTCTTATGAAAACCGTAAACTTTTTATCTTGCTGGGGAAAAAAACATTTGATTGGATTTTTTTAATTTATATTTAAAATATCAATAAGAATAACTAAGAATAAACCAAGAGAAAAGATATATCGAAAAGGACTAAACTACCGTAATGATGATCAACGAAGGCAATTGCAACCACCCCGATGGTAATTGCTTTGCTGTGAGTGGGAAAAAAAATTCGAGAGAGAGAGAGATATTCTAGCTTACGTGCTTCTATAATATTTTATCTTTTTATTCCATTTTCAGGTAGAAAATTGAAGATTCCATCACAAGGTTAGAATTAGATGTCTACGTTTTAGGCCGAACTGCCTATTATTTGGGTAAATTATAACAATGATCATTGAAATTTGGTGACTTTTGTAACCATAACACGCAATTTTGATTCGATTATTTAATGGGCTAAACTTTCATTTTGTGTGGTTAATGCATTTTGGCCTCAATTTGGAGGCATTCAATAAAACTAGAAATGAATTGAGTGAAGCTTATTGTATGATCTTAGAGATGATACTCGTTAGTCGTTCGTATTATCTCTAATGTTTTGTTTTTTAGCTGCATCTTATGATCTACGTGCAAAGTGTATTACATAAGTTAATACATACTGGTCATGAGTGTGACATATAATGATTGACATGCGACTGAATGGCATCACGCACAATACCCGTGAATGGAATATCTATGCACAGTGAAAACTAAGTGGGCGGGAGAAAGTGCTAAAGTGTGGAATTCACCTCTTGAACCTTGAGTATCGGGCATAGTGCTACATTGTGAGATTGTGAGAGCCACCTCTCCAACTTATGGTAGCATCTTTAGAATCCTACTTGTACAGCCATGCCTGTGCATATGAGATTATCTATATGGTGTGTGTATCATTCAATAGCATCTCTATCCATGTATTGTCGCGTTGGAGTGGTGACTTGTTCAGTCAATTATCTAATTACTTGGCTTTATTGCTAACTCGCCAACGGGATAATTGTTTGAAAGTTCTAAACTCATTGTACGACGATTAATTCAATTTGGAACATTTCAATTGTGCTAATTCAGTTTCAAACATTTTGATGATTTGTTAATTTAATCCTTCTAGCTAAGTATCCTTAAAAAGTACGGCACATGAAACGTATCCTAATTTTTTTTTAATAAAAAGGATACATTGCCAAAGAGCAAAGATCGAAAGATGAAATCAAAAAAGATTTGTGAGACAACGATAAGAATAAGTATATTGAAAGTTGTAAAACTTATCGAGAAAGTATAATTGAGCATTAAGACTTTTGAATTGAAATTATATCCCAAGCGATTTCACCAACTTGACCAATTTTATGACTTGATTGTAGTACTTGAAAATATTAGAATTCGATTGCATTTTTATGAACAATCTTCCATATTTCATTCTACTAAGAATTGGGCCTCTGGCCCATACTTCAAATTTGTTATTTGATAAACAATTAATTAAAATGCGACACTTTTCTCTTATGGCCGAAAAAGAATTTAACATCATCTTCCTTCTTGGACTCAATTTTTTTCACAGGACTTTAAGAAATTTACATAAATTGCCGAAATAGCTTTTGTGCTTCTTAATCCCATGCAACTCAAATGGGCTTTTTGACCCAAAAAGCATAAATGGCCTAGCCCACTAAAAGATGGGTCGATTGGCCCAATGTGTGGAGTGCCCATGATTGGTGATCTTCTCTCCCGCATAAATCACGCATTGCCTATCCAAGACGGCAAGAATTTCCGGATGATCTTTGGGTGAGCACGAAATTAAGCTGTCCTAATACGGTGAAACGAATCAATCATGATAAATAGAGTAGTCTCGAAACAAGCGCTTTTCAATTGGGCCCAACATGGTTACTTGAAATGCAAGCTTAAACAAGATAGTTTTCACCGTTGCCGAAATAAGAAAGATCGGTGATTAGATATCGATTGTTTTGCACCTCAAATGACAAGTTGCATACCAATGGCTAACAATGGCTTTGATGGGGTCGATTTGCTGGGATAAGGCCGTTTTACAAAATGGCGTGGAAAATGATGTTGACATGATTTACCTACGAAGACATTTCCCACCTCTATCCAAGATTTCAGCATCACAATTCCAATTTTTGTTTAAATAGTGGGTTTCGGTCGAGGATAACAAGCCATTTTTGATCAAGCCACCGAGTGTTGAAAACAAGTTATAGTGCTTACTCTAGGTAATTATATTGAAGTGGAGAATTGCCACAAGAATATGCGAAAATAACTATTTTGAGAAAAAATTAATCTCATAAAGAACTTCGATTACGAGCACTTTTCTCCATAAACGACAGGCCTCTTGCATGGAGTTGTTTCCCTAGAGCTTTTCTCATACTGGAATTGCAAGTGGATGATCAAAAGCAAAGAAAGATATATGGACACAGCTTTTTTCTTTTTCTAGCACTACCTTTGAGATCATTTTTTATTTTACTAAAGCTGAAAAATCGTTTATACTGATGAAGATATATTAATTAAAAAAAGCTAGAAGCATTGTCTTGTCCTGTTCTGTGAACTTTTTTCAGCGTCCTTCCCTAATACAAGGTAAAATCGGTGAGATTCTCCCAGTACTTATATAACGATCATCTCTTAATTACTAGTTAAATCATGGGGGCAATCGTGCCGAAGGCCTCAAGGAGCCGAGGTAGTGCTTGGTCCCCGTCAAAAGGCAGACGAGGCGGAGGTTGATGGCGTTGCGGAGGAGGGCATGCAGGACGTTGCGGAGCATGGCGCCATTATGTAGCAGTTTTTGAGCTCCGAGGAGCGGCTGGCCCGGGTGACCTAGAAGACATGGGTGACGTCAGAGAGAGGGGAAAGCTTGGCAATGGCGTTGGACTCGTCGGAGAGTCACACTGGATGTTCTGGATGTACTCTATGGAGTGTTTGGTGTTCCAAGGGGGGCAGGGGCGGCGGGCTACGCCATGAACCTTCCAGGGGCCACCCCGGGGATGTCGGAGCGCCAGAGGATCTCGGCCAGGCTCAGCCCCACAATCCAGTAGCACCTGGGTGCCTCATCATTGTCGATCCTTTTCTGCAAAATTTAACGAGACCATCAAAAGACATCAAATTCTCAAATTCAGGCCCGCTAACAGTGTTCAAGGAGAAAAAGATCCAAATGTGAACCAATCGAATTATTCTTATATTCTAAATTTACGTATTTATACACAATTCACAACTATATTTCCTAAATCAACCCCTACATATATCGAAAGATTGAATAGAACAACTAGGGATAAGGTATATGATCATGCTAAGATTTCGTTGAATAAAACAACTAGGGATAAAGTATATGATCATGTTGAGATTTCGTATGATTTGCTAAGTTTTCATGCGATCATGCTAAGACTCCCCTTCAAGTTGGCGTGTGTAGGTTATGAACACCCAACTTGGAAAGTAGCCGCGTGTACTGATCTCAACCTGGTGGTTTGGTAAACACGATAGCTAGTTGTGGCTCTATACCAATCTTCAATGGAGCAGTGAGGCCAGCTTGTATTTTTTCACAAATGAGATGAAAATCAATTTCACTATGTTTTGTTCAATTGTGAAAAACTAGGTCGGCAACAATGTGGAGGGCAGGCATGTTATCATAGTGTAAGGAAATTGGGGCTTGAAGAGGCATGCCAATGTCTCGTAAAGGATGCCAATGTCTCGTAAGGGATATGATAATGAGGTAATCTCGCATGTGGTTACTACCATTGCATGATATTCCGCTTCAGCAAGAGAGAGTGAGATCGTGCTTTGTTTCTTGGTTTTCCAAGAAATGGGGCTATCACCCAATAAAATGCAATACCTAGTTATTGAACGCCAAGTCATGGGGCAACTAGCCCAATTTGAGTCATAATAAGCCATGAGTTTGAATTTCATTTTAGATAGAAGAGCCCTTGGTCTATAGTAGCCTTTAGATATCGTAGGAGATGGTGGGCTGCATCCAAATGTGGTTGGCATGGCGCATGCATAAAATTGACTCAGAATGTTGACACTATGAGCAATGTCTGGCTTGGTAATAGTCAAATAAATGAACCGACCAATTAGCGTCGATAGAGACATATCCTCAATAGAGTGCCTATATCAATGCTCAATTTTATATTTTGCTCCATAGGAGTATCAACTAGCCGGGCTCCACTAAAACCACAATCTTCTAGAATATTGAGGATATATTTTCACTAGCATATATAAAGACCAGAATGACATAGAGCAACCTCAATGGCCAGAAAATATATTAGAGGCTCGAGGTTCTTAATGTGTAATTGATTATGTAACATAGTCTTCACTGAATTAATCAAAGAAGCATTAGTACCAATAATGACCAGATCATCGACATATAGCACTTCAAAAACGTAGTCATTGCCATTGTGCAGGACAAAGAGAGAATGATCAACTTGAGAAGGTGTGAAACCTGTCACGCCCCGATCCTCGAGCGTGTGCCCATCCCTTGGTGGTCGATAAAAATGTGACATCCCAGGACGCGCCACCGACCTATTCATTTTAATGCGCATGCTGTGGCATATTGCATGTAGATAGATGCAAGTATGTGAGATAGGATGACATGTGTATGACATCAAGGTAAGTTATGTATGCATACCTAAATGACATGCTATGGATCTCATGGTGGTGTATGCTGGATAGCATGGATGATGAGTGTACAATGTATGTGCACTTTTGGCATGATGATATGTGATGTGATAATGATGAATGCATGTATGCATGATGGGGATGACGACCATATGATGGTGCATGTATGTGAGTGCACTTATGGTATGATGACATGCGATGCGATGATGATGAGGATGATGACTATATGATGGTGCATGTATATGAGATATGATGACATGTGTATGATGTCAAGGTAAGGTTGATGACTATATGATGATGTGTGTATATGAGATATGATGACATGTGTATGATGACAAGGTAAGGTGTATATGTATATTTAAATGACATGCCATGCTATGATTGTATTGTTTGATGCTTGAGTGGTCATTGGACCTTTACTTGTTGAGTGGTTGTACTCACCCCTTCGGGGACCAACATTTCAGATTAGTACGATGTCGCTTCCTACTGTCACGCGGGGTGTCTTTTACGGCCTTCCTTCTGACGTGGAGGTCGAGTTGACGGAGATTGACTGTCCCGCCGTCCCTGGTCTGACGTTCATACGGATCCGTGCGTTTGTGATGTATGATGTGGGCTTGTCTGGGGGCCCGGTCGTTCAGGAGTTCGTATTTGTCCACGTTCGCCGAGATGGAGTGATGATGGGGATGCTGCCACCCCCACCGCCTGACGCACCGAGGTGGGTGTGATGGCCCGCGCGTGAAGAGTAGGAGGATGACACTTTTTAGGAGTTAGAGCCGACACTTAGATGGAAGGTTTTTCATGTCTTACTATAGGGGGTCGACTATCTCACTAGAGATACAACCGAGTTAGTGAAAAGTCTCGGTTTTCCTTTTTGGCTATACGACCCAAAGATGTCCATCTTAAATATGTAAATAAAAGTGGTTCGGCCTTGTGTTTTCTTTCATTGTATAGTTGGTGTGCATTGTGCTATCGCTAAGGAAGTGGAGAAATGGTGAGACTCGCCTCTAATTTCCGCTGTGAGCTGCGCTAATCCCTAAGTCGTTTAAAAAAAAAAAAAAATTTTACGCCTAAACCTCGGCCTAAATTACAACTCCCTTTTTACTAACGTCAAATAAGTTGTTTTTGCTTTAGATTTAAACGCTTAGTATCTGTGGCGACCCTATCGGGTTTGGGGGTGCCACAACGGTTGGTATCAGAGCCAAATGTTTTATGTTTGGAGTGATAAGGAGCCTCATTGGGAAAATGAGGGAAGTTTTGACAATGCACACCATAGGGTGCTTGGCGAGGATGGTTGGCTAACTTTGAACAACGGGTGAGGTGTATTCGCCCGTAGATCCCTGGTTTATGTTTCGAGAGTACTCTCGGCTGCTAGTAACATGGTTATGTTACTTACCTTCTTGGTGTTATTGCTTTTCTTGGAGACTCTGAATCTCAGATATTTCTTGAGGCAAATGCTTGGAAACTGCAGGAGAATCATGGTACGGTATGGAAGTCATCGCCCCCTAGGGCTGAAGCCTCTTCATCAAGGGCTGAACCCCGAATGGAAGATATCCTGCAGGCATTGGCCAATATTGAAAATCTGATGGAAAGGCAGGCGCAGCAACAACCCGGAGCAGAACGCCGTACTCAGGGACTGGTAGAACAATTTTTGAAGTTGAAGCCACCCAAATTCAGTGGCATGGGAAGTCCTGAGGAGGCGGAACATTGGGTGATGGGATGGAGCGAATTTTCGGTTGTTGGACTGCAATGATGCTGAGAAAATAACTTTAGCAGAGTACCAGCTGGAGGGAAATGCAAAGTTTTGGTGGAGAGCTTCAAGGGATACAATCTTTCCGCCAGGTACTAACGTTAATTGGGGAGAGTTTGTCAGGGCTTTCAATAGAAAGCATTTTTCAGACTGTGCTAGGGATAAGAAAATCACGGAATTTGTTCAACTAGAACAAAAAGATCTGACAGTGGATCAGTATGAAGCAAGATTCTCAGAGTTGTCTAGATATGCTCCTAGATTGATTGAAGATCGGGATGAAAAAGCTAAGAGGTTTTTGAAGGGACTGAGAACTAGCATAAGGAAACAACTGGTGCCTTTGAACATAAGAGATTACAATGAGATCTATGAAAGGGCGCAGTTGGTGGAGCAGGAGTTATTAAGGGAGCAGTCAGAAAATAAGAAACAATCGTCTTTTGGTCACAACAGGCGAGGAAAGAGACCCTATACAGGTCAGGGTCAGACCTGGGAATCTAGGAAGAAGGGCAATTTCGGGAGTTTTGGGAAGGCTAGGAATGGTCCGAATTTAGGAAAAGCACCTTATCGGAATGAAGAGTGTCGAAGGTGTGACGGACGACATGGCCCCGGACCTTGTAATGGACGATTGAAGTGTTATGGCTGCGGAAAGATAGGACATCTTAAGAAGGACTGTCCACAGGAGAGGCCCCGTACTAGTATCAACTCACTGCGACAAGTACCTCCGCGTGCTACTGGGCCATATTCTCAGAGGAACCCACAAAGGCCACCGGCTCAAGGAAAAGTGTATGCGGTCACCCAAGAGGAAGCGAAAGCTTCCAAGAACGTCATCTCAGGTACAATTTTCATAAATAGCAAGAAGGCTTATGCATTGTTTGATACGGGTGATACGCATTCTTTTGTGTCTGAAAGATATAGATTGTTGAGAAAAATCGAAACGAGTTTTCTTGAGACTCCTCTTTGCGTTTCTACGCCCTTAAAGGATGCGGTGTTGTCCACGCTGGTGTGTGAAAATTGTAAAATAACCATAGGAGAAAGAAATATGGAAATAGATTTAGTTGTGATGGCCATGTATGATTTTGATGGTATAATAGGGATGGATTGGCTTCATAAGTATCGGGCCAAAATGGATTGTTATGGAAAAGTAATCCAGTTTGTCCTACCTGATGGGTCGGACTGTAGATTTCTGGGAGGCCAGGCTGACTTATCTATAGCACTTATTTCAGCGGAGAGGGCGATACGTTACTTGATGAAGGATGTCGGGGATACTTAGCAATGATAAGAGATTGTACCAAGGAAGAGCCTAAACTGGATGAAATTCGAGTAGTAAGTGAGTTTCAAGACGTATTTCCTGAAGAGTTGCCTGGATTACCCCCAGAAAGAGAGATTGAGTTTGAAATTGAGTTGATGCCTGGAACCGGACTAATATCGAAAGCCCCATACAGGATGGCCCTAACGGAACTAAAGGAGTTAAAAGTGCAACTACAGGAGTTGCTTGACAAAGGATTCATTAGGCCAAGTGCTTCACCTTGGGGTGCACCGGTTCTGTTTGTGAAAAAGAAAGATGGGTCGATGCGCTTATGCATTGACTATAGGCAACTGAATCAAGTGACCGTTAAAAATAAGTATCCTCTGCCTAGAATTGACGACCTATTTGACCAACTTCAGGGAAGTTCGGTTTTCTCTAAGATTGACTTAAGGTCAGGATACCATCAGCTAAGGATTAAGAAAGAAGACATCCCTAAGACTGCATTTAGGACTCGTTATGGACATTACGAGTTCCTTGTCATGCCTTTTGGATTGACAAATGCACCAGCTGCATTTATGGACCTAATGAATAGGGTATTTAAGTCCTATTTAGATCAGTTTGTGATTGTTTTTATCGACGATATCTTGGTTTATTCGAAAGGGCCAAAGGAACATGAGCAACACTTGAGATTAGTTTTGCAAACTCTGAGGGACCACAAGTTGTATGCCAAATTCAGCAAGTGTGAATTTTGGTTGGACCAGATAACATTTTTAGGACACGTGGTGTCAGGAGGAGGAATTGCAGTAGATCCAGCAAAAGTTGAGATGGTAATAAATTGGCCGAGACCGACCACACCTACTGAAATACGAAGTTTCTTAGGGCTGGCCGGTTATTACCGAAGGTTTATTGAAGGATTTTCCCGATTGGCAGGCCCTTTAACCAAGTTAACTCGGAAAAATGCGAAGTTTGAATGGAGTGGGGAATGTGAAAGGAGCGTTCAAGAACTTAAAAGAAAGTTAACCACGGCTCCAATTTTGACCATACCCTCTGGACCGGATGGTTTTACAGTATATAGTGATGCATCTCACAAAGGATTGGGATGTGTTTTGATGCAACATGGCAAGGTCATAGCCTATGCATCTAGACAAGCTGAAACCCCATGAACTAAACTACCCCACACATGATCTAGAATTAGCAGCTATAGTGTTCGCCTTGAAGATATGGAGGCATTATCTATATGGGGAGAAGTTTGAGATTTATACGGATCATAAGAGCCTGAAATATTTGTTCTCACAAAAAGAGTTGAACATGAGACAGAGGAGGTGGATGGAATTGTTAAAAGATTATGACTGCGAGATACGGTACCATCCAGGGAAGGCGAATAGGGTAGCAGATGCTTTTAGCCGTAAGTCAGCCATGGAGATGGCTAGTTTAAGAATAGTAGAATGGAGTTTATTGAAGTCCGTAGCAGACTCGGAATTTAAGTTAAAAGTGGATGATCTTACTGGTATGCTTAAAGCCCTAAGGATCGAACCGGAAATCATCCAGAGAGTCAAGACCACAAAAGATCGATCCGGAGATTATGAAAGTGAAAGAGGCGGTGTCCTTAGGGAAGAGACCAGAATTTCAAATTTCCGAAGACGGAGCGGTAAGATGCCAAGGACGACTTTGTGTACCCGACAACAAAGAAGTAAAGAAGGAGATTTTGTCGGAGGCACATAAGAGCAGGTACAGTATTCATCCCGGAGGTACAAAAATGTACAGAAATTTGCGTCAGCAGTTTTGGTGGAATGGTATGAAAATGGATACGGCTAAGTATGTTTCTCAATGTTTAACGTGCCAACAAGTAAGGTGGAACATCGCAAACCGGCGGGACTTTTAAGACCGCTAGACATACCCAGTGGAAGTGGGAGCATGTAACGATGGATTTCGTGCAGGGCGCCAAGAACGTCAAGTGGTCACGATTCAATTTGGGTAGCGGTGGACCGTTTAACTAAGTCTGCCCATTTCTTAGCGATGCAGTATGAATTATTCAATGAATAGACTTGCTGAGATCTATGTAAGTCAGATAATACGCTTACATGGTATACCTGTAACGATCACCTCGGATCGAGACTCTAGATTTACTTCGAATTTTTGGCAAAGTCTGCAAAATGCCTTAGGGACGAAACTTCAATTCAGTATTGCATATCACCCTCAAACAGATGGACAAACAGAAAGAGTGATACAAACTCTAGAGGATATGCTAAGAGCACATCATCGACTTTAGAGGGAAATGGGATGAGAACTTGCATTTGGTAGAATTTGCCTATAACAACGTTTTCGAAAAGTATAGGCATGGCCCCATATGAAGCATTATATGGGAGGAGATGCAAAACCCCTATATGTTGGGATGAGGTAGGTGAAAGAAGATTGACAGGACCTGAATTGATACAAGATACCACTGAGGCTGTTGAGATTATTAGGAAAAGACTCAAGACAGCCCAGAGTAGACAAAAGGGCTATGCGGACAGGCGTAGAAGGCCATTGGAGTTTAGTGTGGGGGATCATGTATTTCTTAAGGTATCCCCGTTAAAAGGAGTATCTCGTTTTGGAATGAAAGGAAAGTTGGGTCCCAGATTTGTTGGACCTTTTGAGATACTTGAAAGGATAGGAGAGGCAGCTTATCGTTTGGCGCTGCCCCCTAATTTGGGAAATTTACATGATGTGTTTCATGTGTCGATGCTAAGAAAGTATCAGCCCGGATCCCGGTCACATACTCGATCATGAAGCCATCAAAGTGGATGAGAAAGTGAGGTACATCAAGGAGCTGTGCAAATACTTTTGGATCGAAAGGAACAAGTTCTCGGGACTAAGAAGATTCCCTTGGTAAAAGTATTATGGCGACATCACGATATGGAGGAAGCCACGTGGGAAAGTGAAGACCAGATGAAGGAAAAATACCCCTACTTGTTCCAAGGACATAAGTAACGCTTAATTTCGAGGACGAAATTCTCTAAGGAGGGGAGAATTGTGGCATCCCAAATATTTGAGATAAGCCCTAGGATGTCCTAAAGCTCATAATTAGGTAATGAAGTTACCTATGGCTTATGCTTTAGTTATTAACCGTTAAAACTAAGTGTTACACGCCTATGTTCTTGAAATTTTCTTAAGATTTGTACTATAGGTTATTTTTTATAACACAATTTATTCTTGGCTTTGCTTCTCTTAGACTTGTCTTCCTATAAATTAAATGTTGCAAGATTTTTGGCCTTACGAAATTTTAAATTCGAAATCTATAAGGAAAGAATCAAGGGATTTATTAAAGCAAGTTAGGGACCATTTGGGCTTGGGCCTTAGGCCCAATAGCTTGGACTTTAGGCCCATGGATAGAGGGCCTAAAGTGGGCCATTTTGGCCAGGCCCATGAGGCCCATTGGGCCGTACGGCCAAGCATGAAAGGGGAGGGAAAATTCGAAATGCATGCCCCCCCCATGTGTCCTAGTGTATTGGCCACTTGGCATTCATGCTTAGAGGTCAAATAAGCAATCATTAGGGGGAAGAAAAGAGAGAAAATGCAACCGGATTAAGGAGGAGAGGGGGGGGAGAGTGTCGCACGGTGAGAGAGAGAGAGAGAGGAGGGAAACGGAGAGAAAGAAAGGAGAAGAAGAGAAGGAAGAAAGGAAGAAAAGGAAGAAGAAGAAGGTGGTCCGTGCGTGCAACCCTTCGCCGTTCGTGTGACGTCCGTAGTTCAGTCTCTTTAGGCAAGTTAGGATCCTTTGGTGCTCTTGCATGTGTGTTATGGGGTGTTTAGAGTCCAAGAAATCGAAGCTAGGATGTCTTGTTCTTGAGTAATGTTGCTGTTTTCGCATGAACCACTTGAGTCGGAATCTTGTGAGAGCTTGTATGCATGTTTTGAGTTCGATTTTGACTTTGATCTCTTCATGAAAGTTGTAGCCAACATCTTAAAATACAACATACTAAAATTTCGTGCAAAATGATGAAGATTTGAGGGGTCAAACCCTCATCCTACGAAGACACTAGATCTGGAAAATGTTTGCTGACTTTGTGATAGATTTGTGCTTGCATGTTGATTTTTATCAAGAATCTCTCTTCGACTTCTTCATGAAACATCTTTGTCTATGTGTTAAATATAACATAGTTAAATTTCATGATTTTTGAAGGTCATTTGCCTATTTAATGGACTGTGATGTGATAACCGTGCAAACCGTGTGTTTCGGACATGAGAATCTTGACATGCATGACCTATAACTTTCTATACAGGCCTTATTTGAAGAAATTTTCTTCATGAAACATCTTTTTCTATGTGTTGAATATAACATAGTTAAATTTCATGATTTTTGAAGGTCATTTGCCTATTTAATGGACTGTGATGTGATAACCGTGCAAACCGTGTGTTTCGGACATGAGAATCTTGACATGCATGACCTATAACTTTCTAGACAAGCCTTATTTGAAGAAATGTTCTGCATAAAACATCTTTGTCTATGTGTTAACTATAACATAGTTAAATTTCATGATTTTTGATGGTCATTTGCCTATTTAATGGACTGTGATGTGATAACCGTGCAAACCGTATGTTTCGGACATGAGAATCTTGACATGCATGACCTATAACTTTCTGTACAATCCTTATTTAAAGAAATGTTCTTCATGAAACATCTTTGTCTATGTGTTAACTATAACATAGTTAAATTTCATGATTTTGAAGGTCATTTGCCTATTTAATGGACTGTGAAGTGATAACCGTGCAAACTGTGTGTTTCAGATATGAGAATCTAGATATGCATGACCTATAACTTTCTGTGCAATTTACTTTTGGAGAAATTTCCTTCATATGATATCTTTATCTATGTCTTGACTGCAACATAGTTAAATTTCATGATTTTTGAAGGTCGTTTGCCTATTTAATTGACTATGACATGAAAACTGTGCATGCTGTACGATTCCGAAATTTATGATATTGAGTTGTATGGTCACTTCTATGCTGTGATGTGTGGTCCATATGAAATGTCATGCAAATTATGAGACTTTGGACTTGTTTTCATGTAATGGTGTAATGACTTTCATGCATTTCATATGTTATTCAAGAAAAGGAAAAATTTGACATGATTTCAAAAGGATTTTATTTAATCAAAAAGGGGAATTTTCTTTAATGCATACTACGTGATTTCAAAAGCACAATTTGAATCGATTGCATTAGAGATTTCAAGAGTGGAATTGGAAAAGAAAAGTATGAGGATATGAATGACCGTCGGAGGTGTGAGGCGACGATGCCTCGGGAGTGTCGGGATGCCCGGAGGTGTGAGCCGGATGCCCGGAGGTGTGTGCCGGATGTCCTCGGGAGTTTCGAGATGCCCGGAGGTGTGTGCCGGATGCCCGGAGGTGTGTGCCGGAGGTTCCTCGCGATGCCAAGTTGGGTGCGAGCGATAAATTTGGGATGCAAACATTGGTCCCTAAGAAGAAAATTGATGAGATCCTTGTAAAAGCTAAGAATTGAAAGTGAATCATGTGCATGGATGTATGCATGTGGCATATTGCATGTAGATAGATGCAAGTATGTGAGATAGGATGACATGTGTATGACATCAAGGTAAGTTATGTATGCATACCTAAATGACATGCTATGGATCTCATGGTGGTGTATGCTGGATAGCATGGATGATGAGTGTACAATGTATGTGCACTCTTGGCATGATGATATGTGATGTGATAATGATGAATGCATGTATGCATGATGGCTATGACGACCATATGATGGTGCGTGTATGTGAGTGCACTTATGGTATGATGACATGCGATGCGATGAAGATGAGGATGATGACTATATGATGGTGCATGTATATGAGATATGATGACATGTGTATGATGTCAAGGTAAGGTTGATGACTATATGATGATGTATGTATATGAGATATGATGACATGTGTATGATGACAAGGTAAGGTGTATATGTATATTTAAATGACATGCCATGCTATGATTGTATTGTTTGATGCTTGAGTGGTCATTGGACCTTTACTTGTTGAGTGGTTGTACTCACCCCTTCGGGGACCAACATTTCAGATTAGTACGATGCCGCTTCCTACTGTCACACGGGGTGTCTTTTACGGCCTTCCTTCTGACGTGGAGGTCGAGTTGACGGAGATTGACTGTCCCGCCGTCCCTGGTCTGACGTTCATACGGATCCGTGCGTTTGTAATGTATGATGTGGGCTTGTCTGGGGGCGCGGTCGTTCAGGAGTTCGTATCTGTCCACGTTCGCCGAGATGGAGTGATGATGGGGATGCTGCCACCCCCACCGCCTGACGCACCGGGGTGGGTGTGATGGCCCGCGCATGAAGAGTAGGAGGATGACACTTTTTGGGAGTTAGAGCCGACACTTAGATGGAAGGTTTTTCATGTCTTACTATAGGGGGTCGACTATCTCACTAGAGATACAACCGAGTTAGTGAAAAGTCTCGGTTTTCCTTTTTTGGCTATACGACCCAAAGATGTCCATCTTAAATATGTAAATAAAAGTGGTTCGGCCTTGTGTTTTCTTTCATTGTATAGTTGGTGTGCATTGTGCTATCGCTAAGCAAGTGGAGACATGGTGAGACTCGCCTCTAATTTCCGCTGTGAGCTACGCTAATCCCTAAGTCATTTAAAAAAAAAAAAAATTTTACGCCTTAACCTCGGCCTAAATTACAACTCCCTTTTTACTAACGTCAAATAAGTTGTTTTTGCTTTAGATTTAAACGCTTAGTATCTGTGGCGACCCTATCGGGTTTGGGGGTGCCACACACGCGGAAGCGAATGATTACCCCTAACAACAAACAGCATGGGATAGAAAAGTAGGAAAACAATTTCACAAACAAAACACCTTTAAAAACACCCCAGTTTATATACAAACTAGTCTATGGTCAAGAGTCTACAAAAGACCGATTCTCAAAATGAAGCTGTCCTATGACCAGCAAGACGGACACATTCGCCGATCCTTCGATCTCCACAGGCTCTGAGGGCTTCGGGTCCTCCATAGCACCATCAGGAGGGTCAGCTGTACTCTCGCCTAGAGCGGCATCGACTACCACAGTGGGAATCTCAAAACCATGAAGGGGACCCTCTTTGTATCCATTGAGTCAGTGGTGAAACCACGCTCTGAATCGATGCAGTACCCTTTGAGGTAGGCCCTCATTGACTCAGACGGTGGTCACCACGAGTTCATAGACCTAGTGAGCCCCGAGGACAGGGTAGTCAAAAGTCCGCTCGGTAACCCTCATGGGCTGACCAAAACGTTCCGGAGGAGCCGCCATCTAAGGACCTGAAGAGGTTGAGCTCATGACGGGGTGAGACAATGTCTCAGCAAGTTCACCCCCTAAACTCCGACTAGGAAGGAAATACGCCTAGAGGCAGTCTATGCACACAAGACAGAAGACTTACCTTGCCTCAGTTCCCTCCTACAAATTAGTACAATTCATATACCCAATCATTCAATTCAATTCAATCCATTGATCAATCGATCCATCCATTCAGTCAATTCAATTTGATAATTGCTCGCACAAGCTGATGTAAATTAATGCTCTCACAAGCTGATGTACAATAATGCTCGCACAAGCTGATGATTAAATGCTCGCACAAGCTAACGATTAAATGCTGACACAAGCTGACGATTCAATGCTCACACAAGCTGACACACGATCAATCAATCCCGGCAAACGACATTGTGCTTTTCACACCAATTCCTCAATTAAAATAATGATCTTGGCCTATTTTCATCGTGTTAAAAATACCCGATAAAAATAATCGTGTGTGGGTACATGGTCGGTTTGAGCCAAAAAATGCAATATTTTTCTTTTCGAAAATCCCACTATTTATATAGTATCTAAAAATATTTTCGGTGTTAAAAATCGACACCCCGGTATTTCTTGATTAAGTACCAAAATTACATAATTTTGGGATAGATATCCAAAATTACAATCACCACTCAATTTGCACAATTTAACAATCAATTGCATAAACTAAGCACACCACCGCAATCGGCACAAAATTCCGGTCACCGACTATCCCGAGTATAATTTCCGAAAAATAATAAATAATTAAATAAATATAAAATATAATTAAATAAATGCAATTAATTACCAAAAATACCAACTTAGGCCGGAAATGCCTGATTAACCACCTAAATGGGCCTGGAAAAATTATGAACCTATGTAGATAACTAACACGATTTGTCCAGTCTCTAATTAGGCTATTTTAACCACCTAACATGCACAATTGAATAATTAAATCGCTAATCCATTCTAACTAACTACCTAATCCATACTTAACTTAAACTAATCACCCCCTAAGCATCATTAACTCCCTAAGTAGAGTTTAGCGAGTAAACTCACCGGTTTAACGATTCGGTGAGTCCATGATGACGGTGACGCAGAGGCGGGCAACAATCGAGCTTGCGGCAACACCCAACGGAGACTGGACGAGCCTAAAAATGGGCTTGAAGCCACAAAGCCCTTACTGGCTTTTCAGTTCTGTCCTTGGGCTGAGCAAGCTGCAATGGGCGGTTGGTTCGGGCTAAAACGGCGAGGACGGGTGGACGAGGTTGTAGCGGTCTACGGTGGAGGTGGACGGTGGCTGAACGGCGATGGTGGAGCTTCGGCTGAGTATCTACGACGACCAGGGGCTCGGGGCAGGGGGGATGGCGAGGAGGCGTGAGACAGGTGAGACAGTCACGTGGGCTGGCGTGCGGCGTAACGGCGAGCGACAAGCGTGCGATGGCGGCAGGGGGCTTCGGCGGTGGTCGATCGGCTAGGGGGAGGGGCTGGTTGGTTTTCTCTGCAAATTTGAGCTTCTAAAATCCTCAACAATGGAGAAAGGAGGCTGGATGAGGAAGAAGGAGATAGCTGAAGATTGGGGGGGTCCCATTTGGCCAAATATCAAGCCAAATATCTCCTTTCTACTCAAGTTCTTGGCCCTACCATGCATGGCTGTCTTCCTCAGCCAATTTGCAGCAGCCAAAGCTTCCTCAACAAGTCTCCTAGTGGTCCAAATGTTGCACCCCACAAGGCCTATGAATTTTGGAACATTTTCCCCCAAATTGAATCAATTCCCCTCTAATTGGATCCAATTTCATGTCCAAAAATCTAGCCAAGGTGCCATCATCCCAATCAACATTTTTCCTCATCAATTGAACCAACTTGAATCCCAAAAACGCGACAAAAAATGGTCTGATTTTTCAGGTCCAAAATACCCATACTTTAAATTTTCGCCAAAAATCCTAGTTTGCCGAAAAATATTCGGAGGATGACTCGACGGTCCTAAAATGAATCGTGACATGGAAAGACTTTAGAAATCGAGTTCAATTTCGTGATTAATTTCACTCTGGCGCGATTTTAGCGTGACCTAATCCACCGGGTAGTTTTTATGAATTTTTAGTGCAGTTGACCCTTGGTCGATCATTTTCGAGCCACAATGTACATCTTCGATACATTGGCGACTCTCGGTTGTCATGAAAATATCAAGATTTCAAATACGGGTATAGGTTACCAAAATGACAGAAAAATGGCCTAGTGTCGTTCAATAGAAATTTTGCAATTAGGTGGAATCAACCACACTCTAATCACATACCTCTATCAAATCGACCTATCTCCAGTCTTCGATCGATTTTTAAATGTGCCGTAATGACCTTTGCAGATTAGTACGGCGAGCAGTCGATTCTTGATCGAATTCTCAAGTCTATTACATTTAGATTCCTTTATGGCTTTACTTAATAGACTAGTTATCCCGTGAATGATTAGTTCAGGGAAAATAACTATAGGCATGTCGATGAAAAACCCAACTTATCCAATCGAAAACAGAACTTGAAACTTAGGATGTCACAACTCTTTCCTTCTTATAAAAATTTCGTCATCGAAATTTAAACCATTACAAATCTTTAAACAAAAAGGTGGGCGTACAGTCGTCTTATCGAATCTTCACTCTCCCAAGTTGCTTCTTCAGTGCCGTGGTGTTGCCAGACCACTTTAACCAATGGGATCGTCTTGGTGCACAGAATCTGTTCCTTTCGATCCACAATCTGAACCGATCTTTCCACGTACTATACTCTGTCGTGCACGTCCAATTCTTCAAAATTTAGCACGTGGGTTGGGTCAGGTTCATACTTCCTCAATATCGACACGTGAAAGACGTCATGCACTTGCGCCAACCTTGGTGGCAATGCAAGACAATACATTAGAATCCCTATTCTTTCTAGAATCTCAAAGGGACCTACGTACCTCGGATTCAACTTTCCTTTTTTACCAAAGCGCGAAGTACCCCTCATCGGTGACACCATTAGAAAGACGTGCTCACCAACTTGGAATTCCAATGGCCTTCGACGCTTATCTGTGTAGCTTTTTTGGCGACTCTGAGCAGTCTTTAATTTGTCCCTGATGACGATAACTGCATCCACTGACTGCCGGACTAACTCTAGGCCTGTGATCTTTCGTTCTCCAACCTTGTCCCAACACATTGGCTTTCTGCACACTCTGCCATACAACGCTTCAAAAAGAGCCATCTGAATGCTCTGCTGGTACCTATTGTTGTAGGCAGACTCGACAAGATGAAGCTGTTCCTCCCAGCTCCCCTTGAAATCCAACATGCAAACTCGTAGCATGTCTTCGAGGGTTTGAATTGTCCTCTCAGACTGGCCATCCGTCTTAGGATGATAAGCCGTACTATACTACAGCTTTGTTCCTAAGACAACCTACAAAGTTTTCCAAAAGGTAGTTGTGAATCTCGGGTCTCGATTTGATGTAATCGTTATTGGCACTCCATGTAGACGAACTATCTAACGCACGTACAATTCTGCATGCCTATCCAAATCAAGGTCCTTTCATACTGCGATGAAGTGAGTCGACTTTGTCAGTTTATCGACCACTACCCAAATGGAATCATTACCCCTTTGACTCATTGGTAATCTTGTCACAAAATCCATTGTGATGTGTTCCCATTTCCACTCGGGAATCTCAAGAGGTTGTAGAACTTCTCTCGGCTTACAATGCTGTGCCTTCACTTGCTGATACGTCAAATACTTGGCGACATGCTTGGCAATGCCCACTTTCATACCGGACCACCAATAGTGTTGACGTATATTTTGATACATCTTTGTTCTACTAGGATGAATGCTGTAACTGCTATGATGAGCTTCTGACAAGATCTCTTCCTTAAGCTTCTCATCGTTAGGTACACACAATTGTCCTAAGAACCTTAGTGTTCTAACATAAAAAATTTTAAAGTCAGCCTTTCTCTTTTCGTTATTCTCTTGTGGGATCTGAATCTCTGGGTCTGTCAACTGAAGTGTCTTGATTTTGATCTGCACTTCCGGCTCAATTCTGAGGGTGGCCATAAGATTTGAAAGGTGGCTTACCTCAAATTTGAAAATCGAATCTCGAGCTCTCTCTAGTAAAATCCATTCCTTGACCATCATATGCGCGACTGAAGACTTTTGACTCAGCGCATATGTGATTTTATTCACCTTTCCAGGGTGATATAAGATATAACAATCACAGTCCTTCAGAAGTTCCATCCAGTGACGCTGTCACATATTTAACTCCTTTTGAGAGAATATATACTTGAGACTTTGATGATCAGTGAAGATTTGGTGTGGCACCCGAGAAATTTGACAACCCTTGGACATGTGATGACCGTGACCGATCAATGGGAGTATCGTCGAATGGTGTCGTTGGCATCATGTGTGAACACCGTTTTATTTCATTAATGGACCAATACCTCACGTTTAGAAAATAGTCCGACCGGGGATAGGCTAGAGTATTGTCAAAAGCCTCTTTACATAAGGTTATTAGTGAGACCAATCTCAACCATATTTTGCCGATCTTAGGAAAAAAAATGATGATGATGAAACATCATGGATTGACGAAGCTACTATTGGAATTCGTCATCGTTAGTACTACATTCAATCTTATTGAGTTGTGCAAATTGCTTTGATGATGCTACACAATTGTACCACCAAAAATGTATACGAAATGAGAGGGAAATTTTGGACTTCTATTAATTAAAATTCTGAGCCGAAGAAATAGAATTCGGCCGTGCATAAGGGACATGCACACCCATGCGGAAAAGGAAGAATCGTTCGTGCCCAAAGCTGCCCCAACCTCTCTCCGTTTGGTCGACACCCTAGTCAACTATGAGAGGAAATTTTTTGACCATTGATACCACGTTGCTTTTTCACGGTCGGCCAGCAAATTGGGATTAAGAAAAGAATTAGTTAAATGGCTGAAGGCACATTGCAAGAGAGGAGCAAGGTGTCGAAGGAAGAGATGCATGCTGGACATGTACGGATCCAGCTGCCCTTCTTTCAGCCAAACCATGGAAAAATGTTCTCTTAGTTGACTGGTTTTGGTGAAAAACCAATGACTAATCAGCTCATTTGTACTAACCAGTGAGAAAAGAGTTCGGACAGAGAGAGAGGGAGAGAACCGTGAGTGAGAGAGAGAATCCATGGTTGTGCTCGAGTTGCCGCCGTCGACGCCGTTCAAGCTTGCTGTTGTTGAGCCGCGCACTCCTCGCCGTCTCACCACACGCCGTTGAACCGTAGGACATCAAGGCAAGTGGAAGTTCACCTATCTATGCCTTTGCATGCTAGAATTGTCTGTGGAATGTTAGTAGATGTGAGGAAGTGTAGAAATTAGAGCTGCATGTTGATTGGGATCACGCTAGATGAAGTTAGAGCTAGAAGCAAAGCAAAAACAGTGCATGTATTGGATTTTGAATTTTTAGAAGGGAAATTAAGATCTAAAGATTTGACTATGATGGATTTTTGGGAAGTAAAGAGGGTATATTGCAATGTAGTATGCTGGTATATACTTGCTTGTGGGTGTTGGAGGTCGAAATCCATGGAATAGGAGCAAATTTCCCTTTGGCTAGTAAGCTGTTTTGCAAGGGACAGAACGACCATCGGTGCTTCCTCGATTTTTCTGTAATTATCTAGCCACAATTCGACTTTGATTCATTGATGAATGTTTTAGGGTACATCCTCATGAACAAAATATAAAAAATTCAGAATAAAAGAACAAGGGATGACCATCGAAATGATTTTTCTATGAAAACACCAAATCTGGAGATTTTACAGAATGATAGTTAGGAAAAATCGAGATTTTTACCCTCTGTACGTAAGGAATCTGACTTGGTGTTCTGCATGAAATTTGTTCCTGTAGGTCTCATTGATAACGTGTCAAAATTTCATAATTTTCTAAGCCTGTTTAGTAATTAATTCGGAATTGTTACCAAAACCGTGCAAATGTCGAAAGTAAACTGCTGCTTCGAATTTTCACACAATTTGTCCTATAGGTGAATATATTTCGAATTGCTATGTGATATGATGATGCTGATGGTGGAACCTTGTGATTGATAAAAGGTCCATGAAATATCTTGTTTGATAAATGAAGGTGCTTTTGTGAATTAAAATTCTAATAGTTACCGTTGAACCCTCAGGTCAATGATGCCCCGGGAGTCGGGAGGTCCAAAGGATCGAAAGAGTCGATGCCTTTTGGATGCCTAGTGGCCCTAAGAGGCTAAATGCTGGAGGTTTGCCCCGAGAGTTTCGGGATGCCTGGTTGTATGCTTGTCGGTATGTAAACCCGGATGACCGAGCAACCATTCTCATGGTGAGCTTCGGAGGTTTTCCTCGTGATGCCAGGTGGGGTATGAGATGCCTGGAGGCGTGATATGCTCCGGATACCCGGTGGCCTTAAGGGCTAAATGCCGGAGGCTTTCGCGATGCCAGGGTGGATGCGAATGCTCGGAGGGACGCAAAGATTGGTCCTCTTGGGGGGATGAAATCTTTTAAAGGCTAAATAAAGGATATGTGATTTGATTATGTGGCATATGATTCTTATAGAATTGCAATTGCTTTAATATTGAAGAATTCCATGATATTGATATCCATTTATCCCTTGATTTCTTGCTTTGTCTATCTTGTATGAAATTAGATACTGATTGTCATGCTCGACATAACTTGTTGAATCTTTTGCTGCTGAGTGGTTGTACTCACCCTGTTTGGGGACTAACATTTCAGATTGAGAGATGCCTCTGTTACCTGTCACGCGTGGCACTTTTTACGGCGTCTCGGTTGATGTTGAGTGCTTGTGTTCGGAGCACATCTGTGTTGGTGTACGAGGATTGGTATTCGTCCGCGTTCGAGTCCTAGTCATGTATAATGTGGGTCTACCTGGAGGCCCTGTGGTACAGGAGTTCCTATCCGTGTATGTTTGCCGTGACGAGATTATGATTGGGATGCCGTCGCCGCCACCAGCCGATGGACCAGGCTGGTTGTGATTGATCACGGGTGATGGGTAGCTAATGGAGCTTTTTGGACTGCCGGCACTATTCGATGGACTGAAGTTTATGGCTGTTGTGGAGTTGGCTAGTTGATAACTGAGTCAATCTTGGTCGGGTCTATGGAGATTCCTTCGCCTGAAATCACGTGACCTAGGAACGCCATACGAGTCAACTAAAACTCACACTTACTGAACTTGGCGTACAGCTCATGATTCCTCAGAGTCTGAAGTACCATCCTCAAATGCCTCTCGTGCTCCTTTGAACTTCCCAAATAGACTAGGATATCGTTGATGAACACGATCACAAACTGATCCAGGTACTCTCTGAACACTCGGTTCATCAGATTCATAAAAGCTACTAGGGCGTTCGTCAAACCAAATGGCATTATAGTGAACTCATAATAGCTGTATCGAGTACGAAATGCTGACTTTGATATGTCCTCCTTTCTGATCCTCAGTTGATGATACCCCGTCCTCAAGTCAATTTTAGAAACTATCGACACTCCTTGTAGCTGATCAAATAAGTTGTCGATCCTCAGCAGTGGATACTTATTCTTGATCGTCACTTGATTGAGTTGACGATAGTCGATGTACAGACGCAACAGACCATCTTTCTTTTTCACGAATAGAACTGGTGCTCCTTAAGGTGATGCAATGGGACGTATGAATTGTAAGGGATAGTAACAACACCTATAGGGGATGAATAGGTGTGAAATTTTCTTTTTTCGCAAGGTTCAGTAGTAGTAATTTGCTTTTAGAAAATGACAGACTATGAACGAATTCAGATTATAGCAGTTTGATAAAACTATGAACAAGATAAAGGAGTTCAGGGAAGAGAATAAGAATACAAGGTTTATAGTGGTTCGGCTTAGATCAAGCCTACGTCCACTCTCCTACGCTGACAGCCCACTGGCTAGATTTCACTAAGAAACAAAGAGAGATTTTACAGTCTTGCGATCTCGACTTCACAATGAAGAGTCTCTACTAGTCTCTCACAAAGTCTCACTATGAGTTTCTCTCTTTTGTATACAACTTTGAGCTTAGTGAATGAAATAACAAGGAACTAAGAAGCTTCAGACTTTGAAAATTTTCTTTCACGCACTCAATCGAACAACTAGAGAGTCCACCTTAAATACTCCTTCATGCCTTCTAGACCGTTGGCACTTTCCAAAGGAATTCTTCCAATCTACCCGTTGGACAGAATCAATCAAGGAGATCTCGAGTCGTTTGAAGATTGTGATGAAAGTCCGTCCATCCTGTTTGCCCATACAATCATGATCTTGGTTTCCATAAGTAGAACTTTCCAAGTTTGCTTGCCTTCCAAAAGATTTGATTATCGGAATTGATTCCAATAAGGATAGTCAATCATGGAGGTGAGAATCAATAAGGATAGTCAATCATGTAGGTGTTGTATCCAACCAGTAGGTCATCCATAAGTCATACGAATCGAACTCTTGAAGAAATAAAGATAATCTTGCATTTGGATACGTTTTCCTTCTTCAGTAGTGTTTAGTCTGGAATCTGTCAGTGTGGGGAGACTTTGAACCTAAAGTCTGGCAATCTTCAGACTTTGACATTAAAGTCTGGAAGTCTTTAGACTAGACTTTGGAAAGGTTTTGTCAACTTCAAAATAATAAAGGAGTTTTCTTCAACAATCTCCCCATTTTTTATGGTGACAACTTTCCCAGATTTAAAAACTTTTGACCTGCAAAACAACTCTTAGGCAATACATGATATCTTATAAAAATAAGTTGATTAGGATCTGGATAGTATTGATTCTGCAACCACATAAAACATGTTAAATAAGTCAAACAACTATCCAACCATAATCATTATCACCAAAGTAAGTTGCTGCAAGCGTCAACGTCAAACAGAATAATAGTTCAACAACCAAAAGTTCAACAGTCAAACAAAAGTTAAGTCAAACAAAAGTTTAACCAATAAGAGTTAAAACCAATAAGAGTCAAATCTGCACATTCTCCCCTTTTTTGTCAGCAGCGAAAAGTGGAGCAAGATAAAAAGTTCAATGAAATCAAGAGTGTTTGCGGATGTGAAGGAGTTGGAAATCCCCCATAGACTGAACTGTCTCTGCTAGCTATCGCACTGTCTCTTTCAGCTTCTCAACATCTTCAACCTTTGCAGTCTCTTTAACTTGCTGTTGTAGAGCCTGTACCTTCTCATGTAGAGAATCTAAAGTAGATTTCAATGCAGATTTGAGGTTTTTCATCTCAAACGACATACCATACTGCTGTGCTTTTAACTTCAAGAGGAGCTTTAGCAGCCATTGAAAGTTTGCAGCAGTTTTTGTTTGTGCACCAGCTTCAGCCAAATTAATTCCAAAAGTGTTGAGATTTGAGGGAACATCAACACGTCGATCACCAAGTCTTGGAGAGGATGCCTCAACATCAACTTCAGGAAAATGGGAGGCATAGACATCATTTGGATCAGCAGGAGACCTACTACTAATATTGTCACTTGTAAAAACAAGAGAAGAAGAAGTACCCATTTTCTCACGAGCTCCCCCTGTTTCTGTGGTTACAGGTGGAGAAAGGAAATCTTCTTCTTATTCCTTCTCAATTTCAGCTCTCAAGTGATGTTCTTTTTCTCTTCCATCTCCTACAGTTCCACTCCTAGTCTTCTTTGAATCTTTAGATAAGGAGATTGCAAAAGTGGGTTCAATAAAGTCATCCTGACCCTCTTCCTCTTCTGCTTCTCTTCCTTCTTCTCTAGCCTTTTTTCCTGCTTCTTCTTTTTCTTCTCTTCTTTGCTCTGTTTCTCCTATATCTAGTTCTTCTCTGTCCTGTTGTTGCTCAAAACTAACAAAACTCCGAAGATTTTTCAAGGCAAATGCAGAGAGAGTAAGATCATCCTCATCCTCTTCGTCCTGCAGGATAAGAGATCTTCTCTTCTTGATAGGTTCATGCATAGGCTCCTTGCCTTTCCTTTTCTTTGCAACAGAGTCTTGTTTTGTTTTGCTGGGGGCTTCTCCTTCAAGCGCTCTAAGACTTTGTTTAGTTCCTTCAATCTCATCTTTGACACCATCTTCAATCCTATAACCATAAGAGCAATAGTTCGAACACAAAGAGAGGCTGGAAACTGAATGTGAAAGTGTCCGAATAGTTGAGTGACCAGCGCTGAGTAAGGGAGTTGTCCCTTATCCTTACAAATGACCCCGTACATGTGCATCGTGATTGTGTGTGGCGTGAGAACTTCATTCCATTACTGATGGTAAACATCAGTTTTGCTTTAGAACGAGAGACATCTCTGTCTTTGAGGTTGACTTTGGTCGGATGCAGTTGATCACGACTTTGTGTAGCAAAATGTTTGAGGCAGACAGTCTGGAATAGGTAATGCCGCCTTCAGCAAGTCTGTCCCTAACAAGAAAACTTGTTGCATGACTAACAGATATATTTATTGTTTGGAAACCACCTCTTTCCACACCAATAACATCAGCCAATGTGTCAACATCCACCATGTATTCTTTCTCACTCACAGTAAAACGAAATCTATTCGCGTCAAGAAAAGACAAGTTCAAATAGAAATATGCGGTTAACTCAGGATCAGCAACAAAAGTCTAAGAATAAAATTTTTCAAGTTGAAGAAGAGTTAGCTTCTCCCTCAGGTTCATCCTTATTGAATCCAAAAAATCAAAGTCCACCGATCGAGGGTTCATCACCCCTTTTTTAAGCAATTTCGAGTAAGTCTTTTATGATCTTTAGAACGAAACAAACTCATTCCTTCATCACACACTTCAGCAGCAACGCCCATTCTAGGGTGAAAAATTGTGTACATTCTCTCATCATCATCCTTGACCTCTGGCTGATTAAAATAACTAAAACGGGGATCAACTGGAAAGTTAGCAAATGTCCAGTTTGCCGTTCCTTTAGGCGCTATGCCTAATCTTTCCATTGATCGTAAGAATAGAGTCTCATTCCGATATCCTCTTTCTTGCAGAAATTCATCAATAAAGGTCATGGTAGTACCACCCCGCTTCAACGATTGTAAAGTTTAAAAAGAAACTGGGGTTTTAACGTCCTAATAGGTTTGACATTTTCCTCGATTTCCTCTTCCACTTGTTGGCGCGGAGGATTTTGAGTGGCACGCTATGGATAAAGTTGTTGAGGAGAATCTTCTTCCTCAATAAGATCAAAATGAGTAGGACTCTCAGGCATATTCCTTGGTCCCCTGTTTGAGATCCGAGACGACTTCCTTTGGAAAGACATCTTCACGCTTGAGGAGGATTTCACGAACACGTTCGGGTGAAAAAGATGAAAACTTGTAGAACAAGCTTGAGAGTAAAAATGAGAGTAGAATTTCTATAGTTTAGGGTTTGAGAAAGATGTAAATGGAGAAGAAAGACTCGATGGTATATAAAGAAAGTAAAGCAGGGTATACGAACCACCATAAGGAAAAAAAAAAAATGCCTTTTTCAAAAAAAAAAAACTGCCAAAAATTCAAAAGTTCAAAAAAGATAATTTCTAAAAATAAAATGGGCAAGTAATGATTCAAATATCTACGTACTTGTTCGAAATTTTCATACTAAACTTAAATTACCTGCATTGAAGAGATATTAACTTACAGAAGTAATTTCTGGACATTCTGATCTGATCATCTTCAGACTTTAATCAGTAGAAGATAAAATATTCAGTCTGGTGCGAATAGACTCAAATAGATTTTTCTCCAATGGCTTTGTAAATATGTGTGTCAACTGATTCTTTGAGTCAATGAACTAAATCATAATATCTCCATTTTGAACATGATCTTTTATAAAATGGTGTCGAATCTCTATGTGCTTTATCCTTGAATGAAGAAATGGGTTCTTTGTGAGATTGATAGCACTAGTGTTGTCGCATTTGATCTCAGTGCACGATTCTTCAATTCCAATGTCTCTTAGTTGTTGCCTTATCCATAAAATTTAAGAACAACAACTCCCAAGAGCCACATACTCTGCTTCTGCTGTTGATAATGCTATAGTACTTTGCTTCCTTGAGAACCAAGACACCAGCTTGCTGCCTAGCAGTTGACAAGTACCAAAAGTACTATTTCTATCAACTTTACAACCTGCTAAATCTGCATCCGAATATCCAAGGAGAGTAAAGTCTCATTCTTTGGAATACCACATACCTAGCTTTGGAGTAGTTGCAACGTATTTGATGATGTGTTTTGCAACACTTAAGTGAAATTCTTTGGGATCTGATTGGAATCTAGCACAGATGCAAACACGAAATAAAATGTCAGGTCTAGATGTAGTAAGGTAAAGAATTGAACTAATAATGCTTCTGTAAAGCTTTTGGTCTACTTTCTTTCCTCCTTCATTTTTGTCCAGCTTCGAAGAACTTGACATTGATGTCTCTGTCTTTTTACAATTTTCCAATCCGAATTTCTTGATGAGATCTTTTGCATACTTCTCTTGGTGAATAAAGATACCTTTCTTCAATTGTTTAACTTGCAATCCCAGAAAGAAGGTTAACTCACCCATCATACTCATCTCGAATTCATCCTGCATACATCTAGAGAATTTATTGCATAGATGTGGCACCCCCAAACCCGATAGGGTCGCCACGATACTAAGCGTTTAAAATCTAAGGCAAAAACGACTTATTTGACGTTAGTAAAAAGGGAATTGTAATTTAGGCCGAGGTTTAGGTGTAAAATTTTTTTTTGAAAAGGCTTTAGGGATTTGCACAGCTCACAGCGAAAATAAGAGGCGAGTCTCACCATCTCTTCGCTTCCTTAACGACAGCACAATGCACACCAACTATTGCAATTGAAAGAAAACACAAGGCCAAACCACTTTTATATATATATATATATATATATATATATATATTTACGAAGGGTTTTCACGGGTCGGTACAAAAAAAGGTAGGCCAAGACTCCTCCATACACTCGGCCGTCAACCCTAAAAAGGAACACTCGACCCACTAAAAACAACGTGTATAAACCTCCCTCGACCGCTAGTGTCGGCCATATCTCAAAAAGTTGCCAACTCCTACTCCTCACGCGCGGCCATCACACCCACCCCGTGCGTTAGGCGGTGGGGGTGGCAGCATCCCCATCATCACCCATCGCGGCGAACGTGGACAGACACGTACTCCTGAATGACCGGGCCCCGCAGACCCACGTCATAAGTCACGATCGCGCGAACCCGTATGAACGTCGACTGTGTACGGTGGGACAATCGATCTCCAACAACTCGACCTCCACATCGAAGGAAGGCCGTAAAATACTCCCGCGTGACGGTAGGGAGTGGCATCGTGCTAATCTGAAATGTTGGTCCCCGAAGGGGTGAGTACAACCACTCAAAGAGGTAAAGGAATCCAATAACCACTCAATGCATTAAACAATACGAACAATTACATCATACATGTCGTTCATGCATTCCAGCGTACTTACCTCGAAGCCATGTATATACCATCATACATCATCATCACAATCATAATACGTACACATCATAGGCCATGAATGATGATCATCATGTCATATCATCCATGCATGCCATGATTTTATCTTATATACATGTCACATATGCATGTCATCATGCCATAGGTAATCATCATCATATCATGTCACATATGCATATCATCATGCCATAGGTAATCATCATCATATCATGTCACATATGCATGTCATCATGCCATAGGTAATCATCATCATATCATGTCACATATGCATGTCATCATGCCATAGGTAATCATCATCATGTCATGTCGCATATGCATAATTTAATTTCCACTTTTAGTTTTCAATTCGATCGCCACATCACTCTTTCTTGGGATCATCAATCCCATACTTTACACTCGCACCCCATCTGAGCATTGCGAGAAGAACCTCCGGCATTCAGCCATTCATGGCCACCGGGCATCCGGCACCCCCACATCCCGGGCATCTCGCATCCCAACTGGCATCACGAGGCATCCCCTCAGGCAAAGACCTCCGAGGCTTCCGGCACCCAACCATTCCGGGCATCCCGATACTCCCGGCCATCCGGTCATGTATCTCTATACATTCCGGGCATTATCATCCTCCACAAACAGCTTCCTCATTTACCATTGTTCATGTTTGCCAATTTAGGTCTTAATTTACCATGCACATGATGTAATGGTAAAACAAGATCACCTTCGTTCTTATACATGCATCATCAATCATTAATATACGTGCAGTAAAATGCAATCACTCATAGCAATTAGATTCTTATGGAATGTATGCCACTCAAAATAATTTACTCACCAAATTCATTTAGAATTTATTTAAATTCCAACTTATCCTATTTTGCAATTATTTAAATTAAATAATCACACAAATCCCAAATTCATGAGATTAAAGCATATGATGATTTAATACAATAAAATAGTGGTTTCCTAAAGAAAACACATAGCAAATCAATTTCTACACAAAAGGTAATGTTTTCTAAAATACCGCATGGAATCTCGGACAAAGGCAGAATGTGCAGTTTTCTAAGTAATTCAATTAAATTGCCCAAAAGACCTCCGAAAAATATGAAATTTTACCAGGTTATATTTAAGACACTAAATTAGATTTTTCATGAAGGATTCTAGGCCAAATTTGTTTTAGATAAATTTCTATAGTCATTCGAAGCCACGGGTCAGATCACCGAAACGTCCAGGGTCCTATGTCCGAAATATTGAGGTTTAACCTACCTATCCTTCTTTGTTATCTCTGAAATTTGGATATGTTTTACTTCTAGAGGTCCCCTACAACTTTCATGAAGGAACGTAACCCAAACTTCCACAGAATAACCTCCATATGAGTCCATGAAGTCTCGGGTGTCCTGTATCGCGTCTCCAGATTTACCATCTTCAAAACTAGGTCGATTTCCTAAGCTATACTTGTTCATTTTGCTTCACATTTGAGTATGTTGATCTTTAAGATGTGCTCTACAAATTTTATGAAGGAGTCTAAGAGAGATTCTTGATAAAAATTAACATGCAGCCACAAATCTACCACAAGGTCAGCAAGGTAGTTCCAGATCTAGAGTCTCCGTAGGATGGGGTTTTGACCCCTTAAACCTTCACCATTTTGCACGAAATTTTAGTATGTTGTAGTTTAAGATGTTGGCTACAACTTTTATGAAGAGATAAAAGTCAAAATCGAACTCAAAACATGCATGCAAGCTCTCACAAGATTCTGACTCAGGCGGTTCATGTGAAAACAGCAAGCTTTTTCAAGAACAAACCACACTAGCTTCGGTTCCTTACCTCTAAACACCCAAAGATCCAACCAACATGCAAGACACACATGCAAGAGTAGAGATGGATCCTAACTTGCCTTAAAAAAACAAAGCAACACTGACACACGAACGGCGAAGGTAAATTCATTACCTATTTAAGAGCTTTAGGACACCTTAGGGCTCGCCCCTAATTTCTGGGATGCCACAAATCTCCCCTCCTTAGAGAATTTCGTCCCCGAAATTAAACGTTACCTACGTCCTCAAATAGGTAGGGGTACTTTTCCTTCATCTGGTCTTCACTTTCCCATGTGGCCTCCTCCTTATCGTGATGTTGCCATAATACTTTCACCAAGGGAATCTTCTTATTTATGAGAATTTGTTCTTTCCGATTCAGTATTTGCACAGGTTCCTTGATATATCTCACTTTCTCATCTACTTTGATGGCTTCATGATCGAGTATGTGACCGGGATCTGGCTGATATTTTCTTAGCATCGACACATGAAACACATCATGCAAATTTCCCAAATTAGGAGGTAGTGCCAAACGATAAGCCGCATCTCCTATTCCCTCAAGTATCTCAAAAGGTCCAACGAATGGGACTCAACTTTCCTTTCATTCCAAAACGAGATACTCCTTTTAACGGGGATACCTTAAGAAATACATGATCCGCTATTCTAAATTCCAAGGGCCTCCTACGCCTGTCCGCATAGCCCTTTTGTCTACTCTGGGCTGTCTTAAGTCTTTTTCTAATAATCTCAACAGCCTCAGTGGTACCTTGTATCAATTCGGGTCCTGTCAATCTTCTTTCACCTACCTCGTCCCAACAGATAGGGGTTCTGCATCTCCTCCCATATAATGCTTCATATGGGGCCATGCCTATACTTTTCTCGAAAACCGTTGTTATAGGCAAATTCTACCAAATGCGGGTTCTCATCCCATTTCCCTCTAAAGTCGATGATACAGGGCTCTCGATATCCTCTAGAGTTTGTATCACTCTTTTTGTTTGTCCATCTGTTTGAGGGTGATATGCAGTACTGAATTGAAGTTTTGTCCCTAAAGCATTTTGCAGACTTCGCCAAAAATTTGAAGTAAATCTAGAGTCTCGATCCGAGGTGATCGTTACAAGTATACCATGCAAGCGTATTATCTGACTTACATAGATCTCAGCGAGTCTATTCATTGAATAGTTCATACGGACTGCTAAGAAATGGGCAGACTTAGTTAAACGGTCCACCACTACCCAAATTGAATCGTAGCCACTTGGTGTCCTTGGCAGTCCTTGCACAAAATCCATTGTCACATGCTCCCACTTCCACTCTGGTATGTCTAGCGGTCTTAAAAGTCCTGCCGGTTTACGATGTTCCGCCTTTACTTGTTGGCACGTTAAACATTGAGAAACATACTTAGCCGTGTCCATTTTCATACCATTCCACCAAAATTGTTGGCGCAAATTTCTGTATATTTTCGTACTACCTGGATGGATACTATACTTGCTCTTATGTGCCTCTGACAAAATCTCCTTCTTTACTTCTTCGTTGTCAGGTACACAAAGTCGTCCTTGGCATCTTATCACTCCATCTTCGGAAATTTGAAACTCTGGTCTCTTTCCTAAGGACATCGCCTCCTTCACTTTCATAATCTCCGGATCAGATCTTTGCAGGGTCTTGATTTTCTGGATGATTTCCGGTTCGATCCTTAGGGCTTTAAGCATACCAGTAAGATTATCCACCTTCAACTTAAATTTCGAGTCTGCTACGGACTTCAATAAACTCCATTATGCTATTCTTAAACTAGCCATTTCCATGGCTGACTTACGGCTAAGAGCATCTGCTACCCTATTCGCCTTCCCGGATGGTATCGTATCTCGCAGCCATAATCTTTTAACAATTCCATCCACCTCCTTTGTCTCATGTTCAACTCTTTTTGTGAGAATAGATATTTCAGGCTCTTATGGTCCGTATAAATTTCAAACTTCTCCCCATATAGGTAATGCCTCCATATCTTCAAGGCG
This sequence comes from Eucalyptus marginata, assembly GCA_014182565.1. Lineage (NCBI taxonomy): Eukaryota > Viridiplantae > Streptophyta > Magnoliopsida > Myrtales > Myrtaceae > Eucalyptus > Eucalyptus marginata. The sequence goes on along the minus strand of JABKBI010000014.1, from coordinate 292,201 downwards.
AACACTATAGCTGCTAATTCTAGATCATGCGTGGGGTAGTTTAGTTCATGGGGTTTCAGTTGTCTAGATGCATAGGCTATGACCTTGCCATGTTGTATCAAAACACATCCCAATCCTTTGTGAGATGCATCACTATATACTGTAAAACCATCCGGTCCAGAGGGTATGGTTAAGATTGGAGCCGTGGTTAACTTTCTTTTAAGTTATTGAAAACTCCTTTCACATTCCCCACTCCATTCAAATTTCGTATTTTTCCGAGTTAACTTGGTTAAAGGGCCTGCCAATCGGGAAAATCCTTCAATAAACCTTCGGTAATAACCGGCCAATCCTAAGAAACTTCGTATTTCGGTGGGCGTGGTCGGTCTCGGCCAATTTATTACCATTTCCACTTTTGCCGGATCCACTGCAATTCCTCCTCCTGACACCACATGTCCTAAAAATGTTATCCGGTCCAACCAAAATTCACACTTGCTGAATTTGGCATATAACTGGTAGTCCCTCAGAGTTTGCAAAACTAACCTCAAGTGTTGCTCATGTTCTTTTGGTCCTTTTGAATACACCAAGATATCGTCGATAAAAACAATCACGAACTGATCCAAATAGGACTTAAATACCCTATTCATTAGATCCATAAATGCTGCTGGTGCATTTGTCAATCCAAAAGGCATGACAAGGAACTCGTAATGTCCATAACGAGTCCTAAATGCAGTCTTAGGGATGTCTTCCTTCTTAATCCTTAGCTGATGGTATCTTGACCTTAAGTCAATCTTAGAGAAAACCGAACTTCCCTGAAGTTGGTCAAACAAATCATCAATTCTAGGCAGAGGATACTTATTTTTAACGGTCACTTGATTTAGCTGCCTATAGTCAATGCATAAGCGCATCGACCCATCTTTCTTTTTCACAAACAGGACCGGTGCACCCCAAGGTGAAGCACTGGGCCTAATGAATCCTTTGTCAAGCAACTCCTGTAGTTGCACTTTCAACTCTTTTAGTTCCACTAGGGCCATTCTCATATGGGGCTTTCGATATTGGTCCTGTTCCGGCATCGGTTCAATTTCAAACTCAATTTCTCTTTCCTGGGGTAATCCGGGCAACTCCTCGGAAATACATCTCTGAAATTCATTTACTACCCTAATTTCATCAAGTTTCAGTTCTTCCTTGGCACAATCTTTAACCATTGCTAGGTACCCTTGACATCCTTTGCCAAGTAACACATTAGCCTCTACTGCAGAAATGAGTGCTATTGATAGGTGGCTCTGACCACCTAAAAATTCACATCTGGACTGGTCAGGTAAAGCGAATTGGATTACTCTTCTATAACAATCCATTCTAGCCCGATACTTACAAAGCCAGTCCATTCCTAGGATAACGTCAAAGTCATACATGGCCATCATGACTAAGTCTATTTCCGTGTATTTTCCTCCTACGGTTATCTTACATTTCTCACACACCAACGTAGACAACACCGCATCCTCTAAAGGCGTAGAAACACAAAGAGGGGTTCCAAGAAAAGTCGTTTCAATTTCACTCGACAATCTATATCTGTCAGACACAAAAGAATGCGTAGCACCCGTATCAAACAATGCATAAGCCTTCTTGTCATTTATGTAAATTGTACCTGAGATGACGTTGTTGGAAGCTTTCGCTTCCTCTCGAGTGACCGCATACACCTTTCCTTGAGCTGGTGGCCTCTGAGGATTTCCTTGTAAATTTCACTTGACAGCACTCTGATATCCCTGTCGCACTGAGCCAGCACTCACTTGCGACCTTTCTTGTGGGCAATTTCTCTTAAGATGGCCTACTTGTCCACAACCAAAGCACTTCAGTCGTCCATTACAAGGTCCTGGGCCGTGCCGTCCATTGCACCTTTGACAAACACCAGGCTGATAGGGTGCTTTCCCTATATTCGGACCACTCCTTGCTCCCCCAGAATTTCCAAAATTACTCCTCTTCCTCACATTCCAAGTCTGACCTTGACCAGAATAGGGTCTCTTACCCCTTCTTACATCATTAAAATTCCACGGTTTCTTAGACTCTGACTGCTCTCTTAACAATTCCTGCTCCACCAACTGTGCCCTTTCATAGATCTCATTGTAATTTCTTATGTTCAAAGGCACCGCTTGCTTTCTAATGTCGGGTTCTCAACCCTTTCAGAAATCTCTTAGCTTTTTCTTCTTGATCCTCAATCAGTCTAGGAGCATATCTGGATAGTTCAGAAAATCTAGCCTCATACTGGTCCACCGTCAGTCCTTTTTGTTCTAGTTGAACAAATTCTGAAATTTTCTTATCCTTGGCACAGTCAGAGAAATGCTTTCTATTGAAAGCCCTGACAAACTCATCCTAGTTGACATCGACTTTGGTGGGAAGATCGTATCCCGTGAAGCTCTCCACCAAAACTTCGCATTTCCCTCCAGGGTACTCTGCTAAAGTTATTTTCTCAACATCATTGCAGTCCAACAACCGGAAAATTCTCTCCATCCCATCAATCCAATGCTCCGCCTCCTCGGGACTCCCATACCACCGAATTTGGGTGGCTTCAACTTCAAAAATTGCTCCACTAGTCCCGAGTACGGCGCTCCGCTCCGGTTGTTGCTGCGCCGCCTTTCCATCGATTTCCAATATTGGCCAATGCTTGCAGGGATGTCTTCCATTCGGGGTTCAGCCCTTGATGAAGAGGCTTCAGCCCTCGGTGGACGATGACTTCCAAACCGTACCATGATTTTCCTGCAGTTCCAAGCATTTGCCTCAGGAATAATCTGAGACTTACTGCCTTCATTCAAAGCAACCACTACCACTACCACTACTAGAGTAACATATACATGTTACTGGCAACATAAAATAAACTACTAGGGATCTACGGGTGAATACTCATCACCCGTTATTCAATTATTCCACTTTATATATCCTATGGTGTGCATTGTCAAAACTTCCCTCATTTGCTAAATGAGGTCTCCTTATCACTCCGAACATAAACCTTTAGCTCTGATACCAACCGCTGTGGCACCCCCAAACCCGATAGGGTCGCCACAGATACTAAGCGTTTAAAATCTAAGGCAAAAACGACTTATTTGACGTTAGTAAAAAGGGAATTGTAATTTAGGCCGAGGTTTAGGCATAAATTTTTTTTTTTTGAAAAGGTTTATGGATTTGCATAGCTCACAGCGAAAATAAGAGGCGAGTCTCACCATCTCTCCGCTTCCTTAATGACAGCACAATGCACACCAACTATTGCAATTGAAAGAAAACACAAGGCCGGACCACTTTTATTTATATATATATTTTTACGAAGGGTTTTCACGGGTCGGTACAAAAAAAGGTAGGCCAAGACTCCTCCATACACTTGACCGTCAACCCCAAAAAGGAACACTCGACCCACTAAAAACAACATGTATAAACCTCCCCTCGGACTGCTAGTGTCGGCCATATCTCAAAAAGTTGCCAACTCCTACTCCTCACGCGCGGGCCATCACACCCACCCTGGTGCGTCAGGCGGTGGGGGTGGCAGCATCCCCATCATCACTCCATCGCGCGAACGTGGACAGACACGTACTCCTGAATGACCGGGCCCCGCATGCACCCACGTCATAAGTCACGATCGCACGAACCCGTATGAACGTCGACCAGTACGGTGGGACAATCGATCTCCAACAACTCGACCTCCACATCGAAGGAAGGCCGTAAAATACTCCCCGCGTGACGGTAGGGAGTGGCATCGTGCTAATCTGAAATGTTGGTCCCCGAAGGGGTGAGTACAACCACTCAAAGGTAAAGGAATCCAATAACCACTCAATGCATTAAACAATACGAACAATTACATCATACATGTCGTTCATGCATTCCAGCGTACTTACCTCGAAGCCATGTATATACCATCATACATCATCATCACAATCATAATACGTACACATCATAGGCCATGAATAATCATCATCATGTCATATCATCCATGCATGCCATCATTTTATCTTATATACATGTCACATATGCATGTCATCATGCCATAGGTAATCATCATCATATCATGTCACATATGCATGTCATCATGCCATAGGTAATCATCATCATATCATGTCACATATGCATGTCATCATGCCATAGGTAATCATCATCATGTCATGTCGCATATGCATAATTTAATTTCCACTTTTAGTTTTCAATTCGATCGCCACATCACTCTTTCTCGGGATCATCAATCCCATACTTTACACTCGCAGCCCATCCGGGCATTGCGAGAAGAACCTCCGGCATTCAGCCATTCATGGCCACCGGGCATCCGGCACCCCCACATCCCGGCATCTCGCATCCCAACTGGCATCACGAGGCATCCCCTCGGGCAAAGACCTCTGAGGCTTCCGGCACCCAACCATTCCGGGCATCCTGATACTCCCAGGGCCATCCGGTCATGTATCTCTATACATTACGGGCATTATCATCCTCCACAAACAGCTTCCTCATTTACCATTGTTCATGTTTGCAAATTTAGGTCTTAATTTACCCTGCACATGATGTAATGGTAAAACAAGATCACCTTCGTTCTTATACATGCATCATCAATCATTAATATACGTGCAGTAAACTGCAATCACTCATAGCAATTAGATTCTTATGGAATGTATGCCACTCAAAATAATTTACTCACCAAATTCATTTAGAATTTATTTAAATTCCAACTTATCCTATTTTGCAATTATTTAAATTAAATAATCACACAAATCCCAAATTCATGAGATTAAAGCATATGATGATTTAATACAATAAAATAGTGATTTCCTAAAGAAAAACACATAGCAAATCAATTTCTACACAAAAGGTAATGTTTTCTAAAATACTGCATGGAATCCCGGACAAAGGCAGAATGTGCAGTTTTCTAAGTAATTCAATTAAAATGCCCAAACGACCTCCGAAAATTATGAAATTTTACCAGGTTATAGCTAAGACACTAAATTAGATTTTTCATGAAGGATTCTAGGCAAAATTTGTTTTAGATAAATTTCTATATTCATTCGAAGCCACGGTTCAGATCACCGAAACGTCCAGGGTCCTATGTCCGAAATATTGAGGTTTAACCTACCTATCCTTCTTCGTTTTCTCTGAAATTTGGATATGTTTTACTTCTAGAGGTCCCCTACAACTTTCATGCAGGAACGTAAGCCAAACTTCCACAGAATAACCTCCATATGAGTCCATGAAGTCTCGGGTGTCCTGTATCGCGTCTCCAGATTTACCATCTTCAAAACTAGGTCGATTTCCTAAGCTATACTTGTTCATTTTGCTTCAGATTTGAGTATGTTGATCTTTAAGATGTGCTCTACAAATTTTATGAAGGAGTCGAAGAGAGATTCTTGATAAAAATCAACATGCAGCCACAAATCTACCACAAGGTCAGCAAGGTAGTTCCAGATCTAGAGTCTCCGTAGGATGGGGTTTTGACCCCTTAAACCTTCACCATTTTGCACGAAATTTTAGTATGTTGTAGTTTAAGATGTTGGCTACAACTTTCATGAAGAGATCAAAGTCAAAATCGAACTCAAAACATGCATTCAAGCTCTCACAAGATTCTGACTCAGGCGGTTCATGCGAAAACAGCAAGCTTTTTCAAGAACAAACCACACTAGCTTCGGTTCCTTACCTCTAAACACCCAAAGATCCAACCAACATGCAAGACACACATGCAAGAGTAGAGATGGATCCTAACTTGCCTTAAAAAAACAAAGCAACACCGACACACGAACGGCGAAGGGGAACGATCGGACGACGGGCGGCGACGGCCTCCTCCTCTCTCTCTCGCACGCACACTCTCTCTCCCTCTCTCTCCTTTGGGCGACACACTCTCCTTCTCTCTCTCCCCCAACCGGTCATCCTCCCTTTAATTTTCCCCAAAAGGCAATCATTAGATTGCCTCCCCAAGGGCCAATGCATGACAAGCCCTCTTGCCACTTGGCAAGGCTCATGCAATGGGCTTGGGCTTTTGGGCTTTGGGCCTTTGGGCTTTTGGGAGAAGTGGGCCGGCCACTCCTCCCCCCTCTTGGTCGACGGCAGCCCCCTTGTGGGCCTTAATGGGCCGGCCAACTTGGCCCATTAAGGTCCACTCTTGGGCCTAAGGCCCAGTCAAATTTTCTTCCCCTTTTTTTTTTTTGTTTTTGAACTTTCTTTTTAGGGACTTAATTACTAAATTTCACATAACCAAAATCCTATAATATTTTATCTATGGAAACTTAATCTATAAAATGCATGGCCAAGCATAGACTATTAATTTACCCTATAATCCAAATTTCAAAAAATTAAATTAAGAACACAAGCACAAAACACATAGCCTTAAGAGAAAACTAAAGGCTAAAGCATAACCCATAGGTAAATTCATTACCTATTTAAGAGCTTTAGGACACCTTAGGGCTCGCCCCTAATTTCTGGGATGCCACAATAGATTTTCATTAGGAGATCCAAAGATAATATCATCAACGTAAATTTGAACCAGCAGAAAGTCTTTACCCTCTCTTTTTATGAACAAAGTAGTGTCTACCTTTCCATTTACAAAACCATTTTGGGTTAGAAATTTACTTAACCTTTCATACTAGGCTCGAGGTGCTTGCTTTAGTCCATACAAGGCTTTTTTTAGTCTGTAGACTGAGTATGGCTTTCTTGGATCTTCAAATCCTAGTGGTTGTTCCACATAGACTTCTTCTTGGATGAATCTATTTAGGAAGGCACTCTTTACATCGATCTGGAATAACCTGAAATCTTTATAGCAAGTAAAAACAAGTAATAATCTAATTGCTTCTAACCTCGCTACTGGTGCATAGGTCTCATCATAGTTTATCCATTCTTGCGTAAATCCTTTGGCCACGAGTTTTGCTTTGTTCCTTACCACCTTTTTCTTTCTCGTTCACCTTGTTTCTAAAAACCCATTTACTCCCGATAATAGACTTACCTTTAGGTTTAGGAATTAGCTCCCAAACATCGTTAATGCTGAGCTATTTGAGCTCTTCTTGCATAGCTTCGATCCAACTTTCATCAAACAGGGCTTCTTCTATACTTTTGGGTTTTATCTCAGAAGCAAGTGCTAAAGTACTAGACTCTTCTTGCCTTTTAGATCTGGTGCGAATTCCTTCATTAATGTTGCCAATGATAAGTTCCTTGGGATGACTTGACTTATGCTTCCAGTTGCTAGAAGGTAGACTTTGTAAAGTTTGGAACGGGTTCAGATTTTTCAAGTTGAGTCTAATCTAGCTGATTCTGCATAGAATCTTGAAACTTGACGTTCATAGATTCTTCTATAGATTGAGTCTTCTTGTTGAATACTCTGTATGCTTTTGTTTGAGGTTGAGTAGCGAAGGAAAATTCATTTATCTAATTTTTCTTCAAACTTCCCGATTCGATCATTTGCATTTTTCAAGACATAACATTTATAGCCAAACACATGAAAGTAAGAAACATTTGGCTTCTTCCCTTTATATACTTCATAATGAGTTTTCTCTCGACTATGCCTCAAGAACACTCTGTTGATAATGTAGCAAGCTGTAGAAATTGCTTCAGCACAAAATCGAGAGGAAATTTTGCTCTCAATTAAGAGGGTTCTGGCCATCTCCTGCAAGGATCTATTCTTTCTTTCCATAACCCCATTTTGTTCTAGAGTGTATGGAGAAGAGAAAACATGCTAGAAACCAGATTCATCATAGAACTTCGCAAAGTCTTGATTTTCAAACTCATCTCCATGATTTGTTCGTATGCTCGAAATAACATATCCTTTTCATTCTGAACCTTCTTGGCAAACTTGGAGAAGTGAGAGAAGGCTTCAGACTTATTTGCCAAAAAGTAAACCCAAGTAAATCGAGAGTAATCATCCACGATTACTAGGCAGTATCTCTTTCCCAATACTTTGAGTTCTAGTTGGTCCAAAGAGGTCCATATGCAGAAGCTGCAAAGCTTGATCAGTAGAAACTTGATTTATAAGTTTAAAGGAACTTCTAACATGTTTTCCAAAACACATGTAGTGCATAATTAAGACTTTTGATAAGTTAGGTTCGGAAGACCGCGAACAAGCTTCTTGGAAGAAATCTTGGCAATTTTCTTCATGTTAACATGACCAAGCTTTTGATTCCAAAGATTTGCTTCATCTTGAATGGATATAAGACATTGAGAAGTTTGTGATTTTATATCCAAAAGGTAAATATTCCCGTGTCTTCATCCAGTGAAAGATTAAGAGAAATCTTTACTCGTTCCCGAACATATGCCTTGGAAATTTATTTTGAATCCAGTATCGCAAAGTTGACTTATGCTGAATAGATTGTAATTTAGACCTTCCACCAAGGAGACATTGTTGATAGTTAGGCTTCCAATTTTCATGGTTCCACATCCAAGAATTCTTCCTTTGCTATTCCCACCAAATGAAACTTTTCCACCATTCATTTGAACAAGTTTTATAAAGCAACTCGAATCTCTTGTCATGTATCTCGAACAACCACTATCCAAATACCATTTGATCTTCTTCTTGATAGTGACTTGTGATCAAAAGAAGAACTCAAGCTTTCTTTGATACCCATATTTTCTTGGGTCTAGTGGAGTTAGTATTGAAAATAGTTCTTGCCCAATTTCTCTTAACAGGTTTCCAAACCTTGGGACATTCATTCTCAAAATGTTCTGAGCTGTTACACTTTGAATATTTGAGAGCACTTCGACCAACAGGTTTTATAAAAACCTTTTGAAAATGATTTTTATAAAATGCCATTGTATGTCTTTGTTTCATTCTTTCTTTAACTTTGGTAAAATCAATTAAAGGAATAGTTTCTGAAGTCATACCCAAACTAGATTTGTTAAAATAAAGTCTTTGTATAGAAAAATTTTTTCCAACTTCTCGGATTCTTTTGAAAATCTTTTTGTGATTTTTGAAATATCTTCTTTCAAAAAGGCATTTTCCTTCGAAAGAGAATTAGAATTTACTTTCAAATCAACAAAACTTTTATCCAGACTTTCAAACTTTTCTCTCCAAGAAGTTTCCTGTTGCCTCGCTTTAGAATTCTCACTTTGTAGCTTGGAAATCATTTTAAGAGATATTTTGAGACCGAGACAGTTCATTTATATACTTCGAGACTTTAATATGAATTTTTAAATTGCTAACCTCAACTTCTTTGTCTGAGTCAGAATTAGAATCTGTTTTAAAATCTGAGTTTGATTTTGAATTGTCCATTAGACATATGTTGGCATATTCTTCATCACTTTCCTCGCATTCGGTATCGCTCCATGTTATGTTTTGAGAGCCTTTTTGTGTTTCTCAGTTCTTCATTTCTTTTTCTTCAACAGAGGACAATTGGGTCTGATGTGCCCATTTTTCTTGTATTCGAAGCATATCGCATCTTTGTTGGTTTCATTATCCTCAGTTAGTTTCTTCTGGAATTTTTAAGTGCTCTGCTTCTTCCAGTTGAATCTTCTTCCCTTTCTATTCAACTTTTTGAACTTCCTAATCATGAGTGCTAGCTCTTCATCGTCCATGTCATCTTTTGAATTTGTATCATCAGAATCATCGTTAGATTTTAAAGTAATTGACTTCTTACCTTTAGGATCTTCTTCCTCATTGATCTGCTCCACTTCATATGATTTAAGTGTGCCAACTAGTTCGTCTACTGAAAGAGGCATGATCCTCTGGGTTTCTCTAATTGACGTCTTCACGTGATTCCAATCTTTGGAGAGTTCACGCAGCAGTTTAATGACCTTCATTGGTCTTGAGATTGGCCGTCCTTGATATGCCTATCCATTCACGATTTCAGTGAAACGACTGAACATATTAATGGTGGATTCTCTAGGTTTCATCTTGAAGGCTTTATACTGTCCAAGTAGAATATTGATATTCGTTTCCTTTACTCGATTAGTTCCTTCATAGGTAACGTGTAATTTGTCCCAAACTTCTTTTGCTGTTCCCTCAGAGGTCGGGGGTTGCTGGAGGATTGCGGCGAGGACGTCGGTCGAGGCCGATGGCAGCGGCCCTTGCCTTGCGACTAGGTTTCGGAGGTGTTGGAGGCGGCAGCGAGGGTTGACGGCTAGGAGATGCGGTGGCGGCGAGGCCTCCTCTCTCTCCAGTCTCTCTTTCTTCCCCTCTCTCTACGCTCTCTCTCTCTGGTTCGCTTTTCTCCCCCTCTATCCTCTCTTCTTCCTCTGCTTTCTGCTCGATCCTCCCCTTTCTAGGGTTTCACGGGCAAAGATGGAGGAGGGAGAAGGTGGTATGGGCCGGGCCAAGGTAAGATCCAGCCTGGCCCCTTCCAAGTTCTTTCTTTTTTCTCTTTTGTTTTTTGTTGTTGTTTTTTTTTTTCTTTTTAGTGACTAATTCCTAATTTGTACACGATTATGTCCTAAATGAAATTGTAAAATTTAGGTGTTAACAGCTGCCCCTCTTTGAATAGGAACTCGAAGAGGTTCCATTCAAAGACAGAAGACACCAAAATTATATTAGCGATAGAGAGACCCTAGGTGCACAAGCACGTATCAGGTCGACGGAAAAGACTCATAACTATGAAAGCGCGTCTTGTCAATAAGAGGAAGAAAGACCCTAGGTTGCAGAAGCACGCCGTGTCATAGGAAAAAAGACTCCGGGCTACAAAGCTCTCCGGGCTACAAAAGCTCTCCGAGCTACAAAGCTCTCCGTGTCATAAGAAGAAGGACTCCGGGCTACAAAACTCTCCGAGCTACAAAAGCTCTCTGGGCTATAAAGCTCTCCGAGCTACAAAGCTCTTGTCGCGACCCAATTTTTCGAGGTTTGCCACCTAAAACTAGGTTGATGGACTACTAAGCCTTTAAGCTTAGCTCGGGCTCTCCCAAGCTCATACCAAATCGCGACTTAGGGTTTTAACATGCAAAAGCTTACTATCTAGGAGTCGCCACTAATCGGTTTAGGGTAGGTCGATTAGACACCTAAGTAAAATAATGGGAGTATTATTTTACTCCTACGAACCAGAGATTTTGGGTACGGGAACTTGGTTACACTAGACTATCCTAGTGCCCTTTCGGTACCATTTCTTTTAATTTTAGGAAAATGTTTGGCAATTGGATTGATTTTAATTGAGCTTCCTAACATGTGAGGTGATCATACATGTGCGCATACCACCAATTTAACACATCAAGAAAACAATTAAATAATGCAAAAACATACCTTGAAGCAACGAAAGCATCTGCAATGTTAAATCAGAATTCATATAGATAATCCTAGATATGATTTCTAATCGACACGCAATTTCAATTTTTTTTGTTTCACTTTATTTAATGAAAATCATGACTTATGCAAATAATCTAAAATGATATGATGACATGACCTAAACTATATGACATGAAGAAATGCAATAATTAAATGCAATCTAAATGATCTAATTATAATGACATGCAACGCGATGCAATGACATACCAAATTATTTAAACTAAAATGACATGCTTCATGCAATTTCATATGCAAGCTATATGTTACGTGACATTTATTAAATGACTTATTCTAATGACAAGAAAATTCTAATTAAATGAACTCAAATAAACTAAATGATGTGCATTTGATGTTCCTACTTTAAAAAAAAAATGCAATCTATCCTAAAAATTGAAATTAACTTATGCAAAGACAAATTTTGTATTTTCTTTCATGAAATTCGAATGCAAAAATGATTTAGCTAGATTAAAATTCTATCTAATTTAAACTAAGGATTAGATCATATTAAATCCTAATTTAAATTGAGACATTATCTTAATCTAAAATGCAATTTATCTAAAAAGATTATTTAAATTAAAGATGAAAGATGCAATTCTAACCTAATATGCACAATGATTTTTTTTTTTTTTTTTGCTTTTCTTTATGAAATTCGAAATTAAGACTAACACATAATTAAACGTGCAATTCGAATAATAGAAAAAAAACCTAACAACCTAAATGAATGCATTTTTTTTTGTTTTTACATTTTCTAAATTGAAATAAAAATCCCTATTCTAGATATGCAAAATAACAAGAAATATTCTAAAACCAATTGAAATCTTAATTCAAACATCTTTTGATTTTTCTAAGTGATTTTTTTAAAACAAATATTAAATCTAACAAGCAAGATATTCAACAAAATAAAGGATTAAAATAAACGAAAAATAACCCGTTATCTCACGGGTCAAATTAACGAATATTTTTAACCCCGAACATCACGACAAGAAATCAAAATAATTAAAAATCTAATCCGAAATCTTAGGGATCAAATTAATAACTATAATGATTTAACAACTTAAATATCATCAAAATGCCCAAAAATTAATGTAATAAAAAAAAATGATCCGACGTCTTACGGACCAAATTAATAATTACATAATTTTAGGCAACACCTTAAAGATAATGCCTAAAAGATTTTACGAATATTACATCCATTATCACAATTTAAATTCCTAGACTAAAAAGAAAAAACTATCAAATAACATAACCCAAAACATAACCTAACAAATAGAAAGGATAAAATAAACAAAACTATAAAGAAAGTAAGTAAAAGTAAAAGTAAAAAAAATAAATAAAAAAACTACCTAATTTCCCTTCTTTTTTTTTTTTTTGTTTTTGTCTTTTCCTCCTTTCCTTCCCACGCACGACTCGTGCTCGCGGGTGTGGGTCTCCAAGGACAGTGGCCGGGCAATCCGGCGAAGGGCTCTGCAAGGGTAAATCGGCGGCGGCGGCTCGGGCGGTGGCAAGGCGGATCGGCGTGGCTTCGTGGCGATCGCGGCTGGCCTCGGGGCGGCGATCGGCGCGGCTTTGTGGGCGGAGCTAGGCGCGGTTGCGGACGGAGGTGCTGGAGGGGCTGCGCGATGGTCTCTTGGCGGCACTGCGGAGCGGGCTGGGGGACTCCGGCGTTAGTTGCTGGTGCGGCGGGCGGAGCTCCTGGGTGCGAGAGGAGCACAGAGGCGGAGCGGCTCGGGTTTTCGGGCTGCTGCAGGCTGGGTCGTGGAGGTGACTGGCGAAGCGGGGCTCAGGCGCGGCGGGCTTCGGCTTCTGGTAGCAGGCGCAGGCTCGGCACGGGGGTGCGGTAGTGGGCGCAGGGATCTCAGGTGGCTCCGGAGCGGCGTGGGTCTTTGCGAAGGAGAAACCCACGAAGAAGAAGATGAACAGTAATTTTTTTGTTCTCACGTCACTTTCTTTCTTTTCCCTTGTACTTTTCGCTTTTTGGTTCTGACTTTTCTTCTCTTTGCTTTCTTCTTCTCCACGCCCGGATCCCTACTTCTTCTCTTTTGTGTTTTTGCCTTTTTTTTTTTTCTTTTTGAACGGAGAGAGAGAGCCCCAATAATCCGAACAAAGAAGCCCCCCAAACAAAAACTTCGCACACTCCTTTTATAAGCAAAAACCAAATGAAACTTTTTTGCAAATATCTTATATGTCGAAAAGATTGCCGATAACCTCTTGATTGCCGATAACCTTTTGATCACAAAAAATATTTTTTATTTTCCTTATCTCTTTAATATTTTCAATGATTTTATCACCTAAAGACTAAAGATAAGATTGCAACCCAATTCTCTTAAATTCGAAAACCACCGCAATATCATATCAAATCTCGATTTAGGTAATTTTTGTCATTAAAAGAAAACGGGCTCGGGCCAATTTTGCTCGTTTCATGGGCTTAGTCCGGCCTATTAATTTAAACTCAAAACAATTAATTCGACCCATCCGCCGTCCTAAAAATAAAAATGCAAAACGTGTAAATTAAAAATAAACGCACCTAAAATTAATGCTATGCAAATGAATTATAATATTTAAAATTAATCCCTAATGACTAAATGGGCCGCCAAAATTTAGGTGTCAATAGCTGCCCCTCTTTGACGGTGAGCTCTAAGAGGTTGCCTTCAAAGATAAATTGAGACCTAAATTTTAACCATGCACATGCATTGAATGATTTTTTGTTGGATTTTTTATTTTTGATTTTTGATTTTTAATTTTTTTTTTGAATGAATCCTATTTTAAAATGCATTGAATGTCTTTTTTTTTTTGCTGGAAAATGAATTCCATTTTTGAATGCAATTTATATGATGCATGGAAACACAAATGAAAAAAGAACCTACCTGGAATAACTTACCTTCAAGGAGGGTAGACTAACTCAAGATAGATTGGTGTTACATGTCTAGGACCCGTACCATTCTACGGTCGCCCAGAATAGTAACATGACTTTGTAAAGAAAATTGCTTTCCCAGGACCCGTACCATTCTACGGTCGCCTGAATAGGGAAATAAGTTTTGTCTAGGACCCATACTATTCTACGGTCGCCTAAACGGGGGTTTACCTTCCAGGACCCGTACAATTATTCTACGGTCGCCTGAATAGGGAAATAAAGTTTTGTCTAGGACCCGTACCATTCTACGGTCGCTTAAACGGGGATTTACCTTCCAGGACTCGTACCATTCTACGGTCGCCTGAATAGGGAAATAATTTTGTCTAGGACCCGTACCATTCTACGGTCGCCTAAACAGGGGTTTACCTTCCAGGACCCGTACCATTATTCTACGGTCGCCTGAATAGGGAAATAAAGTTTTGTCTAGGACCCGTACCATTCTACGGTCGCCTGAATAGGAAAATAAGTTTGGGGACAACTCCATCGAGTGTCAGTGTACTCAAAAGGGAAAATACCTGTACAACGACAAGTATTTAAGGTGTAGATAGAGATATACTTACTTGATGACATCTCTGCTCATTGGGGATATGTCTCATGTAAAGGTGGACACTGGGCTACGAAAGCACGCTAGGATAATATAAAAGGACTCTGGGCTACGAAAGCACGCCAGGTCAATTTAAAAGGACACCGGGCTACAGAAGCACGCCGGGTCAATAAAAAAGGGGGACTCTGGGCTACGAAAGCACGCTAGGTCAATTTAAAAGGACATCGGGCTACATAAGCACGCCGGGTCAATAAAGAGGGACTCTGGGCTACGAAAGCACGCCAGGTCAATTTAAAAGGACACCGGGCTACAAAAGCACGCCGGGTCAATAAAGAGGGACTCTGGGCTACGAAAGCACGCCAGGTCAATTTAAAAGGACACCGGGCTAGAAAAGCACGCTGGGTCAATAAAGAGGGACTCTAGGCTATGAAAGCACGCCAGGTCAATTTTAAAAAAGAGCTTGACCGAGTCAAGTGTCGAGAATGGGTAGAGATATACTTACCTGATGATATCTCTGATTCTTTGGGATATGTCTTTTGGAACTCAGATATCCTGTGGAGGCCTCTCACTCCTGGTAGAAATAAATTTTTGGACCATTAAGGATGCACCTTGAATGCTCATGATGGTTTCTCATCTCCTCATATCATGAGGCATCTTGAAAAGAACCTGAACGTCGGGAGCTCTTGGGTCTTTGAGAAAACATTATCTGTCAGACATGATTAGAGCAAAAATGCATTCACCAAAGAAATAAGCAATTAAGGCTATTCTGGAATGCAAACTTCAAAATCTACTAAAGCTTTTATCAATTCAATCAAGATTCATGCATAATGACTTTTGCATCATCCAAATTTCCACTAGAGAGAATTATCGTTCAAGACAATTTTCACTCATGACATGGATTTCTTAAGAATACTAAATGAGAGACTTTCGGTTAGAAAGGACTTTCAACTCACTCTCATTTAGAATGGCTATTTTATGAGAATCACTCAATTTCATCATATCGACATGGGTCCAAGTATTCTCGCAAGCGGTACGATCTTACCAATCTGAGAGGTCTTTAATAGGGACCATAATGTGAGTTTGGCCAACGGCTTAACAAATGGACTCTTTGAGTCAAGGCTATTGAATGAACAGTCTTGTAATTATTTCCGGGTTTATAAGTCAAGAACCCTGCAAAAATGAGAAAGAAATAATCTTGCTCGCACTTCTTCGAGCGATGCTTATAAACATATGAACTCCTACATTAATTCAAGTGCCCTAATCTGAAGAGACTTTATAAGGGACGTAACGTAGGTTGGGTTCATGGGTTGAGAAATGAAAGGATTATTAGGCTCAAAAAGTGTGTAAAGGGTGAGAGTTGATGATCATCTTGGCATTGCCACCAGTTTTCTTTTTTTCACCATCGGGGATTGTCTTTATGAAGTGCCCCATTGATTGTAGAAACTCGACATTTGAGTTCTTTGAGTATTGCTCCATTGGGATTCAACTCTTACAATTGACAGTCACCTATTTTGACTTTCTTTTTTTCATCTATGGGCATTGGTCTTGCTTTTACCAGGCACACTACTTTTTCATGCCCCTAGTTCTCATGCATTTTCCTCCACTTCTTTTTTTCATGGGCATCGGCCTTGCTTTTACTAGGCACACTGCTTTTTCATGCCCCTTAGTTCTATTTTGAATTCAATTCTTGCGCATAATGGATGCGTCAAGCAATTACACTTTAAATGACACTAGAACTTTTCAAGAGTCTTCATCTGCCTTTTGCCTTGCCCCAGTATGGGGGTTGATCATCAACTGGGTTTGAGAGAAATGAAATTGCAGGCTCAAGTGGGCTATGCAACGGATATTAGTGTATAGGATAGAGAAAGAAATGCTCTTCGTCATCCTAAGGCACTTAAATTAACACATGAATTCAATGTAATAGCATAACTTGAAGATTGATGCAAGTGAAAGAAAGAAAATTTCAATTCATTTTCCTTACCTCATGATGCCATTTGATCTCTTAGTTGCCCCGATGTGGGGTGATTCTTGACAGGGGTGATTTGAAAAGAATATCCATAAGTGTATGGGCTCAAAAGGGTTAATCAATTGATCACCTATAGTGTTTAGGATATAACAATGAATTGCCTCTCATCATTTCAGTTGTCGTACCTTTTGCGAGAAAACTCTTTACCTTATGGATATGAACCTTCCTACACTCATCTCACAAGTGTATGAATATGGGACTGTGTATAGGATAAGGTTTGCCTTTCATCATCCCGACTCGTCTCGTTTAATAGGCTCAATCAATTCCACATCATTCATTAAAGTAATCCATCTCAATGCTCTTGAGTGGAATTGGTGGATAAAATATGTAAGAGTCATCATGCAAAATCTTTTTTTTTTTAAATAACTCAATGGCTTTAAGCATGTCAACTTCAAACAATTTTCTATAATGCAAAATGGTTTTAAGCATTCATTCAAGGATTCCTCTACAAAGGGAATTGCCTCAGCAGTTGATGTATTTAGATTGTCGCTATCATTCAATGTTGAAAATCCACTTTTGCCCCTGCACAAGCGAACGTGCATCAATATGATATTATGCAACATCAAAGTAAATTCAAATTGCACGTCCATTTTGGTTCGGGTCAAGACTTTATCCTAGTCAGGTCACTACCAAAATCTGTCATGCCCACAATCTTGTCATATCAATTCCTTAGAAATGTATCCTTGATAGTTGGGCCAGCTTGCAACCTGGTGTACTTTTTCAAATGTCTTCTCATCGACCAAAAAGTAATGCTCAAAACATGAAGTAAATGAGTCAGAAAATTAAACGGGGTTAACCTAATGCATGCTTTTGGAAATGGCTTGAAAAATGATTTAAAAAAAAAAAAACAATGAAATGTTTTTTGTTTTCGAAAAAATTTTTAGGAGGAAGCATGAGAAAGTCCAGCCCTCAGGATTTCTCCTTGGATTTTTCATTTGTTTTATCGGTTGGATATCATCACCGGGCTAGTTTGGTGTACCTCATCATGCCCTCACAATGAAACTTGTAATTTTATTGAAATTCATCAATCAATTACAATTTATTGAATGGAAAATGCGATTCAAGCCCTAAGAAGAAAGCGAAAAAGAAGAAATTGAAAACAATTCCTAGACAGCAATAAAAATTCCCGTGCAGGGGAATGTACAAAAGTAATAAGTTACTCTTGCGGGCCAAAACCCATTTCTTCCAGAGATCCTTCATCAATGGCATTCACCATATCCTCATACTCAGGTAGAGGATTCTTCTTGACATTTGGTTGAGCGGTGCCGAAGGCAAATGCCTTGGTGTCCAATAAGTTTTGGACCTTATGCTTCAAAGTCATGCATTCATCAGTCGAATGTCCTACTTCCCCCGTATGGTACTCGCATTTCTTGGAGGGGTCGTAGTTAGAAAATTTTTCAGCATTGGGTCGCTTTGGCTCGTAAGACAGCAATTCCTCTTTTTGAAGGACCTTTAAGATTTGGGACAGAGAGCCAAGAAGAGGAGTGAACTGCCTCTTAACAAAATGTCGAGGCGCGATCGGTCGGCCTCCACCTTGTTGATTGTTAGGGATATGAACAATCGGAGGCTTGCCAGACTGTACATATGCAGCATTGACTTCCATGCTAGGTTCTTTGTCTTTCTTCATGGTGAACCTTTTGCCTTGATGGGTTGGTTCATTGAACCATCCATCTCTTAGCCCAACTTCGATCTGTTCACCCACCGGGATAAGCTGGTTGAAGTTCTCAACGTACGTGCTAGCCATCCAGTTGCAAAACTCAAATGGGAGAGTCTTGACGAACAACTTCATCAGTTCCTTGTCAGCGGGCCCAGTCAAACTCGCATGGAATGATTGAATCATGAGGGGCTCATTCTTGACATATTGGTCCATGCGTACGTGGTACATTTGCAAATGGGCTTTTGGGCAGGAAGTACCATCGTATTTCTCGAACTCCGGCATTTTGAACTTCTTTGGCATCTTGACACTTTCATACACGGACAAGTCGAACGGGAGTGAACTCTGTGACTCTTGCAATTGCTTCACTTTCTCCTCGAGTTTCGCAACGCGCTCATCCTGCTCCGTCTTAGGGACGTTGTCAGGCTTAGCCTTTTCGGCGATGAGCAACGGTGGATTATATTCCAGCCCAAGCATGTCGTCATCAATCATTTGGGCCCTGTTTGTCAGCTTCGAAACTATTATCTCGGGGAGAGCTGGTGCAGGAGTCGGATTCGCTTGGAGGAATTGGAGTTGATTCGTCATAAGTTGTATAGAAGCAAGCACTTATTGGAGTTGAGTCTCCATAGCAGACATACGATCACATATTTCAGTTTGGTCAGCCATTCTAGCTCTCAATCGTGTAACAATGGGCGAACGTGAGGGATCCGTTATCACCTAAATTCCAATGAATAAAAATATGTAAGTACGAGGTGTAAATAGAGAACCACTCCATGACAACAATCTATTTTTTAGTCACGAAAAGTCCACTCATGAAGAGGATTCCCTAAAAATGGACTAGGAAAATAAGGACATGGGATGCCTTAGGAGAGACGAAATTTCCCCAAACATGGACTAGAAAAAGTCAAAATTTGAAACCTCCTAACATGAATTGAAAACGAATTTTCAATTTTTATTTTTCAAATGATTCATTGCATGACAATTTCCTCATTTCATTTCTAATTGACAAAAGAATTAGATCCAATGCCTCACCTAGATTGTCATGGACGGACCAAAAATCTGACAAAGTAAGTAAATTGCATAGTATAGGGATAGAAGACTTACTTCACCAAGGAAAATCAATGGCAATCACATAGACACGCGCATGAAACGTGAGGCTCAATTACTATCTAAATGGCTTAACAAAGTGGAGCTAAGAGGGTGATTTGATCGTTGCAGTCTCGCATTAACTTCAGGTCCCCTTAACTCCGGGCTCAGTCGAATGGAATGTCCAATAGTCACGCAGTCTCGCGGATATGGACAAAACACATTTCGACCGCATGAAAAACTTTCGGGGAAGAGAAGGTCAACCTCTACATAGCAGTCTCGCTTTGGAGGAAGAATACTTCTCAACACCATCCTAGAAATCCTATAGCAGCCAGTCGGGACCGCGGGTTGTGTTGTGTGTGCCAATAGTGTGGTGCTAAAGTAAAAGCATGCACAACAGTTTAAATGCAAACAGCACTTCTAATTGGGAAAAATAAAGCATTCATCCCACACTCCAACCTACATGACAAAGGTTAGCAAAGACTACTCCCCTTATACCTCCCATCTGCAAAAACATTTAACACCTTAAAAATGTTAGGGACGTACTTGGGATCCTTGCTGCCAAACAAAAACATTTTTAAATAAAAATTGGCCTAAGTCCACTAAGTGTTTTAACACAAGTCCCCAGCGGAGTCGCCAAGCTGTCGCGACCCAATTTTTCGAGGTTTGCCACCTAAAACTAGGTTGATGGACTACTAAGCCTTTAAGCTTAGCTCGGGCTCTCCCAAGCCCATACCAAATCGCGACTTAGGGTTTTAACATGCAAAAGCTTACTATCTAGGAGTCGCCACTAATCGGTTTAGGGTAGGTCGATTAGACACCTAAGTAAAATAATGGGAGTATTATTTTACTCCTACGAACCAGAGATTTTGGGTACGGGAACTTGGTTACACTAGACTATCCTAGTGCCCTTTCGGTACCATTTCTTTTAATTTTAGGAAAATGTTTGGCAAATGGATTGATTTTAATTGAGCTTCCTAACATGTGAGGTGATCATACATGTGCGCATACCACCAATTTAACACATCAAGAAAACAATTAAATAATGCAAAAACATACCTTGAAGCAACGAAAGCATCTGCAATGTTAAATCAGAATTCATATAAATAATCTTAGATATGATTTCTAATCGACACGCAATTTCAATTTTTTTGTTTTCACTTTATTTAATGAAAATCATGACTTATGCAAATAATCTAAAATGACATGATGACATGACCTAAACTATATGACATGAAGAAATGCAATAATTAAATGCAATCTAAATGATCTAATTATAATGACATGCAATGCGATGCAATGACATACCAAATTATTTAAACTAAAATGACATGCTTCATGCAATTTAATATGCAAGCTATATGTTACGTGACATTTATTAAATGACTTATTCTAATGACAAGAAAATTCTAATTAAATGAACTCAAATAAACTAAATGATGTGCATTTGATGTTCCTACTTTTAAAAAAATGCAATCTATCCTAAAAATTGAAATTAACTTATGCAAAGACAAATTTTGTATTTTCTTTCATGAAATTCGAATGCAAAAATGATTTAGCTAGATTAAAATTGTATCTAATTTAAACTAAGGATTAGATCATATTAAATCCTAATTTAAATTGAGACATTATCTTAATCTAAAATGCAATTTATCTAAAAAGATGATTTAAATTAAAGATGAAACATGCAATTCTAACCTAATATGCACAATGATTTTTTTTTTTTTTTTTTTTGCTTTTCTTTATGAAATTCGAAATTAAGACTAACACATAATTAAACGTGCAATTCGAATAATAAAAAAAAAACCTAACAACCTAAATGAATGCATTTTTTTTTTTTTTACATTTTCTAAATTCGAAATAAAAATCCCTATTCTAGATATGCAAAATAACAAGAAATATTCTAAAACCAATTGAAATCTTAATTCAAACATCTTTTTGATTTTTTCTAAGTGATTTTTTTAAAACAAATATTAAATCTAACAAGCAAGATATTCAACAAAATAAAGGATTAAAATAAACGAAAAAATAACCCGTTATCTCACGGGTCAAATTAACGAATATTTTTTAACCCTGAACATCACGACAAGAAATCAAAATAACTAAAAATCTAATCCGAAATCTTAGGGATCAAATTAATAACTATAATGATTTAACAACTTAAATATCATCAAAATGCCCAAAAATTAATGTAATCAAAAAAATGATCCGACGTCTTACGGACCAAATTAATAATTACATAATTTTAGGCAACACCTTAAAGATAATGCCTAAAAGATTTTACGAATATTACATCCATTATCACAATTTAAATTCCTAGACTAAAAAGAAAAAAAACTATCAAATAACATAACCCAAAACATAACCTAACAAAAAGAAAGGATAAAATAAACAAAACTATAAAGAAAGTAAGTAAAAGTAAAAGTAAAAAAAAAATAAAAAAAACTACCTAATTTCCCTTCTTTTTTTTTTTTTCTTTTCCTCCTTTCCTTCCCACGCACGACTCGTGCTCGCGGGTGTGGGTCTCCAAGGACAAGGCTGGGCAATCCGGCGAAGGGCTCCGGCAAGGGTAAATCGGCGGCGGCGGCTCGGGCGGTGGCAAGGCGGATCGGCGTGGCTTCGTGGTGATCGCGGCTGGCCTCGGGGCGGCGATCAGCGCGGCTTTGTGGGCGGAGCTAGGCGCGGTTGTGGACGGAGGTGCTGGTGGGGCTGCGCGGCGGTCTCTTGGCGGCACGGCGGAGCGGGCTAGGGGACTCCGGCGTTAGTTGCTGGTGCAGCGGGCGGAGCTCCTGGGTGCGAGAGGAGCGCAGAGGCGGAGCGGCTCGGGTTCTCGGGCTGCTGCAGGCTGGGTCGTGGAGGTGGCTGGCGAAGTGGGGCTCAGGCGCGGCGGGCTTCGGCTTCTGGTAGCAGGCGCAGGCTCGGCACGGGGGTGCGGTAGTGGGCGCGAGGGATCTCGGTGGCTCGGAGCGGCGTGGGTCTTTGCAATGGAGACACCCACGAAGAAGAAGATGAACAGTAATTTTTTTGTTCTCACGTCACTTTCTTTCTTTTCCCTTGTACTTTTCACTTTTTGGTTCTGACTTTTCTTCTCTTTGCTTTCTTCTTCTCCACGCCCGGATCCCTGCTTCTTCTCTTTTTGTGTTTTTGCCCTTTTTTTTTTTCTTTTTTGAACGGAGAGAGAGAGCCCCAATAATCCGAACAAAGAACCCCCCAAAACAAAAACTTCGCACACTCCTTTTATAAGCAAAAACCAAATGAAATCTTTCTCGCAAATATCTTATATGTCGAAAAGATTGCCGATAACCTCTTGATTGCCGATAACCTTTTGATCACAAAAATATTTTTATTTTCCTTATCTCTTTTATATTTTCAATGATTTTATCACCTAAAGACTAAATATAAGATTGCAACCCGATTCTCTTAAATTCGAAAACCACCGCAATATCATATCAAATCTCGATTTAGGTAATTTTTGTCATTAAAAGAAAACGGGCTCAGGCCAATTTTGCTCGTTTCATGGGCTTAGTCCGGCCTATTAATTTAAACTCAAAAACAATTAATTCGACCCATCCGCCGTCCTAAAAATAAAAAATGCAAAACATGTAAATTAAAAATAAACGCACCTAAAATTAATGCTATGCAAATGAATTATAATATTTAAAATTAATCCCTAATGACTAAATGGGCCGCCAAACTTTAGGTGTCAACAGCTCTCCGTGTCATAAGAAGAAGAAGGACTCCGGGCTACAAAGCTCTCTGTGTCATAAGAAGAAGGACTTTGGGCTACAAAGCTCTCCGTGTCATAGGAAGAAGGACTCCGGGCTACAAAAGCTCTCCAGGCTATAAAGCTCTCTGTGTCATAAGAAGAAGAAGGACTACGGGCTACAAAGCTCTCCGGGCTACAAAAGCTCTCTGGGCTACAAAGCTCTCCAGGCTACAAAGCTCTCCGTGTCATAAGGACTCCGGGCTACAATGCTCTCCGGGCTACAAAAGCTCTTCGGGCTACAAAGCTCTCCGTGTCATAAGAAGGACTTCGAGCTACAAAGCTCTTCGTGTCATAGAAAGAAGGGGAGGAATGAAGTCTTACCGTGTAACAACGGGTTTCGACCGGGTTGAAAATGAATGATTTGAGGAAAACCAATGAACCTTTGTAGATGACATGGTTTAAGGTTGACCATGAACGTTTGGAGATGACACGGTTTAAGGCTGACCATGAACCTTTGGAGATGGCATGGTTTAAGGTTGGACTCATAAACATTTTAAAAGCGTGGTTTAAGGATAGACCTACTAACCGTGTGGTTTAAGGATTGACCCACAAACCGTGTAGTTTAAGGATGACTCATGAACCGTGTGGTTTAAGGATAGACCCACGAACCTTGTGGTTTAAGGATAGACCCACGAACCGTGTGGTTTAAGGATGACCCACGTACCGTGTGGTTTAAGGACAGACCCACGAACCTTGTGGTTTAAGGATGGACCCACGAATCATGTGGTTTAAGGATGGACCCACGAATCTTGTGGTTTATGGATAGACCCACGAACCTTTGAAAATGGCATGGTTTAAGGCTAACCATGAACCTTTGGAGATGGCATGGTTTAAGGATGACCATGAACCTTTGGTTTTTAGGGAAGCACTCGCTAACCCGTTGAAAACTACATGGCTGCATTGAGGAATCCTGTCAAACTCAACTTGAGCAAATGTCATTAGGGACAATATCAAGAGATGTATTGGCAAAATTGTAGCATTAATTGAACAAGCTAATCAAGCTAAGTCCGACTACTTTAAAAAAACATTCGATGTCAATCCGCATCATGTGGCGCAAAATTGTCATCTTGCTTGGGGATGTATCATTAATCATCAAATTCTCAATGAGTCGAGTTCTTATCAGAATAGCTACGACTCCTGAACAATGCTCATTAAGCATGCCAAACTAAAGCTTCTTAGTCAGAAAGGGTTTCTCACACACTCTTGATAAAATGGCTGCTTGATCCCATCTATTCGCGTGGGAAATAACCGATTGCTAAGGGTATCTCACATAACCCTTGTCAAAGGCTTTCAAAAACATTTGCGATGAGCACAATCTGATCAATCAAAAAGGTCTTTTGAAAGGACCACAATATAGGCTCAGTTAGGGCTTACACAAAGGAATGATTGCTTTGAGGCCAGTAAAGGAACATTTGTCGCTATCTTCATCGGGTTTACAAGTCGAGAACTTGGAAGATAAGACAAGATAGAATTACCTCCACTCCTTCAAGCAATAGCTTCCTTGTGGCATTCTCATTTTCACTCAAACCATCCCAATTAGAAGAGATTTCGGAAGAAGGTTGTAATGTTGGCTTGGGAGAGGCTCGAAAGGCTTAAAATTTTCAAGAGGTTTTTAAGAGTCGGTGATCATCATGGCATTGTGACCAGGTCACTCGGCCTTTCGAAAGCATTTGGCTTTTGAAACATAGCACATCTCGAAAGTCCATTGACTAATCATTTCTGCATGGGAGCTTTGCTCCTTTCTCTAATTGCCTTTGCACTTGTGATGATTTTTTTTACGCAGGCATTTGGACTTTGATAATTTTTCTGTGGCATCCTAGAATTTCATGAAAATCCCTAAATGCGCTATGAGCCATGGATAGGCGATGGAAGCACCGTCATTGTATTTTGTAGCCTTTTTGATCCATGATTTGCAATGAGATTTATGGCCAAGCTTTTAATGGATAATTTTTTTTGATAGGAAAGAAAGTTCTATCATTGGCCATGTGTGTTATAAATTGGAACTTATGGATTTATGACTACAAGTTTTATGGCCATATTACTTTTAAGTTAGGAATTTATTTAAGTGGAAGATATTAGTAGATTAAATTAGAAGAGTAGGCCAAGACTCTTAGGCCAAGACAGCCCACGATCACCCCCCCCCCATTCGGCCTTCTGGCCTGGCCCGCGAAGCCCCAAAGGAAAGGGCTGCCGTCCGACCGGCCCATGGAGCCTTATTGGGCCGTCGACCAAGCCAGCCCCAAGCCCAGCCGGATGAGCCCTCTTGCATGAAGAAATCTCCAAGTGTCCTCACCTAGTGGCCATGTGTAGCAAGCCATGCAAAAACTAATGATGGCTAATGATGGAGGAAAGGAAAATTAGGGGGAAAAGTGACCGGATTAAGCGAGAAAGAGAGAGAGAGAGAGAGAGAGAGAGAGAGAGAGAGAGAGGGGTTCGTCCGAGAGAGAGAGAGGAGAGAGAGAGAAAAGAAGAAAGGAAGAAGGAGGAGGGACGCCCGTCAATCGTCCGCCTAGCTCGCCGCCGTCCGTTCGCCACCTTGCCCGCCGTTTGTCATTGTTTTGTGCTTAAATCCGAGGCAAGTAGAGTCCATTTCTCTACTCTTTGCTAGCTGAAACGTGTGCATGTTGGCTGGTGAGTGTTGGATGTGGTGGAGGTGAGGAGATTTCGAAGTAATGGAGAGGAATGTGATTGTTGTGTATGCTGTATTTGGAAAAGTCAGCCTGTTCCTCCGTGAGATTTTGAGTTGCATGTGATTTTGAGTGAGAATCCTACTTCGACTTATTAACAAAAGTGGTAGAGGACATCTTGATGTATCACATATAAAAAATTTAGAGGAAAAGAACAAGTGTAGATAGGTGAAATCATTGTTCTTTGAAGAAGACAAGATCTGGAAATTTTAACACCGACCCTTGATGAATGCATTGACGGTAAGGCAATCTTTTTGTTGAAATTTCACTTCGGTTTCTTAATAAAAGTTGTAAAGGACATCCTAAGGTTTAACATATCAAAAATTTAGAGAAAAAAAACAAGAGTAGGTAGGTGAAATCGTGGTCCTTTGGAGATGGTTAGATCTGGAAATTTCGGTACTAGGAACAGGGGTTTTAACCGTATATATTTAATTATCTAGGACGAATTTGACTTCGATGTCTTCATGAAGTATCTATCTTATGGTCTTGGCTATCACATAGTCGAATTTCATAATTTGTGAAGGTCATTTGTGTATTTAATCGGAAATGTTTCTAAAATTGTGCAATCTGATGTGTTTGGACTATGTAAGTTGCGATGCGTGGACTATATCGTTTTATATGAGACTCTTTTGGAAAAGTGTTCTGCATGAAATACATCTCTCTATGTCTTGCCTATAACATATTCAAAGTTCGTAATTTTTGAAGTTCATTTGCCTATTTAACTGCAAATATTTCTAAAACTGTGCAAGTTGAAATGTTAGAATTTTTGTGCTGTGATACATGGACCATACTGAATTTTGTGAGGTCCTTTTGGTATAGTGTTCTGCATGAAATATCTGCCTATATATCTTGACTATCACATATTCGAATTTCATAATTTTTGAAGTTCATTTGGGTATTTAATTAAAATGTTTTCTAAAACTGTGCAAGCTAGATTGTGCGAATTTCAAAAGCTGTAATGCATGGACTATTCTGTTTTGCATGAAATTCTGGTGGTGTTGTGTTCTTCATGAGATAAATGCCTCTAGAGCTTGTCTATGATGTATTAAATTCTTAGAAATTATTAGGGCCACTCACTAAATTTTTAAGAAGTGTAAATTAAAAGAATGCATTCCGTTTCTAAAATAATAGTAATAATCCATGAGTTTGCCCCATGAATTATATTTTTTTAGTGATTGATCTTGCTGCACATGTGATGACATTTGGCATTACATATAAAATCAAAAGTTGAATTTCACCTTGTTGCCATCACATCACGTGCCATGTTGATATTGAGACACAATTGTGAACATGAATTATGATAAATGAGGATACCATCGGAGGTGTGAGCCGACGATGCCCTGGGAGTGTCGAGATGCCCGGAGGTGAGTGTCGGATGCTCGGAGGTGTGTGCCGGATGTCCTCGGGAGTTTCGAGATGCCCAGAGGTGTGTGCCGGATGCTCGAAGGTGTGTGTCGGAGGTTCCTCGCGATGCCAGGTTGGGTGCGAGCGATAAAATGTGGGATGCAATTACTGGTCCCGGGTAAGAAAAAAAAATGTGATTTTTTTAATTGAAAGATAAAAACTAAAATTGAATCATGCATGGTATGGTGACATGAATGCATGGCGGTATGATGTTATATGTACAAGTGCATGGTGGTATATGCATATGACATGGTGACTTATATACATGGCTGTTTTGATGTAATGTGCATGGCTGAAAGGTGAGACATGTTTAACATGTATGAATTATATGTACTCTACCATGATGTCATGATTATTCTGATTGATGCATTGAGTAGTTTAATGGATCTTTTACCTGCTGAGTTGTTGTACTCACCCCTTTGGGGACTAACATTTCATATTAGAAAGATGCCTCTCCCTCTGGTCACGCGCGGTACCTTTTACGGCCTTCCATCTGACGTGGAGGTCGAGTGTATGGAGCATATTTGTGTCACTGTCCCTGGTTTGGTGTTCATACGGGTTCATGTGCTAGTGATGTATGACGTGGGCCTAGCTGGGGGCCCGATCATCCAAGAGTTCTTGTCTGTCCACGTCCGTCGTGACGGAGTGATGCTAGGGATGTTGCCGCCGCCACCACCCGATGCACCAGGGTGGGTGTGATGGCCCGCGTGAGGAGTGGGAGCTGACACTTTTTGGAGATAGCCGACACTTGCAGATGGAGGGTTATACGTGATCGATATAGGGGGTCAAGATCTCTCTTTTGAGTTGTAGCCAAGTTTAGTGAAAAGTCTTGGCTTTTTGGTTGTACCGACCCAAGATGTCCATCATAAAAAAAAAGATGTAAATAAAAGTGGCTCGGATTTATGTTTTCCTTCGATGTGTAGTTGGTGTGCATTGTATCATCGTTACGAGAGTAGAGGGATGGTGAGACTCATCTTTATTTTCGCTATGAGCTGCACCAAATTCTTTCAAAAAAAAAAAAAAGCCTATGAACTACGGTTCCTCTTTGACCCCTAAAAGGAAGATATGTAACTGATATTCAATAGGTAGAGCGATAGGTATCTGTGGCGACCTTAGATGTTTAGGGGTGCCACATTTTCTCACATAAAATGCAGCTTTTTGGCCCTTTTTTTTTTACAGGCATTGACCTTGCTTTTACCAGGCACACTGCTTTTTTCATGCTCCCTAGTTTGTCGAATTTTTTGCTCTTTGAACTTTTGTCACTTTTATGACTTTCGAGACGCTTTTCACATTTTCTCGCAACTGCCAATTGTATTTGGTCAATTCTTATGCCTTGCTCTAGTGAAGGGAGATGTTCACCACCCGGGGTTCATAAATGAATAATCAGGCCCAAATTGGTTAAAGCAATGGGTATCAATGTGTGGGTAGAGAAGGAAATGCTCTTCTTCACCTTGGGATGAGTCAAGCTTTGATGAGAATTCCTCTGACTCTACCACCAGAAGATTGATGCAAGTGAAAGTAATAGAATCTTTCTCAATCTTTCGCTCTACAATACGATCATAACCCCCTATGCAGCCCCAATGTAGGGTCGTTCTCGACAAGGGTACTTTGAAGGATCATCTTTTTTCAGCCCAAAAGGGTAGTAAGAGATTAGTGCAATGCTTGAGATTGATGAAGGAAACACCTTGATCATTTCGATTTTTGTGCTCAATGCGAATGAATCCTTTGTCCTAAGAGAAGGTTATTTTTTACTCAACTCTCAAAAGTGTTTAAAGGACGTGTTTGGAAATGGCTTGCCTTTCTTCATCTTAAGCACTTCTTGTTTGGCATGGTTAACGTCTCCATCTCAGTCTGTCGAGATCATCTGAGTAGATCAATCTCCATAGGGAAATTTGATTTAAAATGAATAACCCACAAAACGAGAAAACAGTTTTGAGATAAAAATGATGCTCAAAAAGTTTGAAGAAATCTTTTTTTGCTTGTCTCTAGGAAAGCGCCAAAGGTTCCTTTTGTAATGGAAATTCTCTTTTTTTCTTTCTTTTATTTTCTTTAAAAAAAAATTGAGAAGAAGGGTACTTACCTACGACATGGTGACTCGGCAACCTTGTAAAGAATGTAAAAGAATATGTTAGTGCAAAAATCCTTAGGGGTTGAAATGTTGGAAACGATACATCATTACCCTTTACTCGCTTTTATCCTTTGAGGGCTAACATCTCTTGGGTTCACCCTCGTGAATATTTGGTAACTTGGCATTACCCTTCACTTACATTTGCCTTTAAGCGTTTGATGTCTTCCTATCAAAGGAAAGAAAGAATCATGTCAGAGACGCTATCAAAATGAGCAATTGGAATTGACACCATTTACCCTTCACGTGTTTTCGTTCTTCAAGTACGAACTTTGCCCAAAGTTGCTAGAATTGATTGAAAAATGGCTATGTGCGCCTATTTTTATCCATAAAAAACACTTCTTTATTGTATACAAAAATTCACAAAGATCAATTCTTGCTATTTATTTATAGAAAAATGCTCTTTTTGAAGAGATGTTTAGCTGACAAAGAGCTTGAAAATTTTATATATGGATCGCGAGATGTGTTTTCCAAGATCTTGCTTTGAAAAGAGAATGGGTGCTCCTTGTTTTCACACTTGGGGACATTGTTCTTTAGATGCTTTGCCCCATTTATTGCCTGCAAAGAAAAGATTGGACATGTTATTTCCACACTCAATTGGAAATCATTTAGGAACTATATACATCCTTTTATGCCAAATGGATGGTCAAGTCTCAGCATGCTTTCTTGTTAGAAGGCGATACTTCTACAGTCAAGGTGCACATTTTCCCCCATTTATCACCCTGTAAGAAGAGGAGATGAAACGAGTTATCTCCATACTTAATTAGGTTCAATTTAGGAACCATACATCCTTTTTGATGAATTTGATAATGTTGTTCCAGCACACTTCATTGGTGGGGAAATGAGAGATTTTTTTTTTTTTTTTAAAATCAAACGTTGCTCTCCCACTCTTTATTTGACAAACCTTTGTTCTGTTCGAATCCGTCCTGTACCAAAGAAAAGGATATGTCATTTTTCAAGCTGAAGAGAATGAAGTTTAGGAACGAGATACATCATTTTCAAAATCGGGTGATCAATATCCCAAGGTATCGCTCATGGAGGAAGGGATAATATTGTCAATTAGTTTCATTTGAATCTTTCTTTATTTAAGATGAACAGGACTTAATAACGATCCATCGCATTTGTTGGAACGTTACAAAACTTGGTACTCTTGATGTCTCCCTGACACCAAAAAGAAAGTCATGTTAGAAACGGTATCAAAAATGAATAATTAGAATCAATATAGTTTACTCTTCCCTCGAATTCGCTTTTTTGGATGCTTGGCAACTCCCTTCATTTGTCTCTTCATGCAAAGTGAATGAGATCGATGAGCTATTTTGGCACCTAAGGCATTTGCGAATAACGAAATTTCCCAGAATAGAATTAAACTTCGTTCCACCTCCATGGAAAATTGGAGCCGACAATGTCTCGATGCATGCTTACTCCTCAAGTTCCATGAGCCTACACTTTTATCTTTTAGAAGAGGCAGATGTCGATCTTAGATAAACTCTTTGTCCTACCGGAGAAAACGATTTCGTGAAGAGAGGGCCTTAAGCAAAGCTTTCTTGGAATTCATTTTGGAAGGTAGACGTAAAGATTCGCTTGAAACACTTCTGAATTCATTTTTTTTAAGGGATGATTTTCATGAAATTAAATTCCATCATAAAAAAAATGAGTCGCATGATTTACAAAAGCATCAACTGGATTCGCAATCAAAACCCATAATGGAAAACAAGATTCTTAACAATAATAAATACAATGATAAAATACAAGAAACTCTTGTATAGATAAGAGTAAAAATTAAATCTCGCCCTAACTCTAGAATTCACTTCTCTATATGGTCAAACACGAGAATGTCATGGAGCATCATTCATAACCTGCAAAAAGACGACAATGTCAGTGTGTGAGGTATGTGAATGAGAAAATGATCTATCAATGAGGTCGCTTCTTACAGCAAAATCGAGGCAACGTTACATCCCCCATAGTCCTTATTACGGGGTTTTAGTATTTCGCCAAGATTTTATCAAGAGAGAAGGGCCATCATTAAAATCATCAATCCACGGCCATCAATCGAATGTCCACTTTTATTCCAAAAGTTTCATATGCAAAAAAAAGCGTCATTGATTTTTGAAAGATGGATTTGTGATTTTACTCTTAGAAAAATGAAGTGACTTCTATTTTGAGAAATTTGTACACAAAATGATTTGCATTTTAGTCCCAAAATGTGAGAATGAGAGAATTTGGTTTAAAAAAATGCAATTTCAATTTTTGTGCCCCAAAATATAATTTTCTAAACAAAAGGCGATTTTGAGCCTATAATTAAAAATTTAATCACAGCCATGTTTAGCAGGGCCAAATCAAAGTGTTTAGAACTTGCATTCAATGTTCACTTTTCTCAAGAGATTGCCCATTTTTCAATCATAAGCCTACATCACCGAGGGCATTCGATTGATTTCCGCGAATTTCAAGATGAAAATTCAATACAAAATGAGCAAATAAAAAGGAAAATGATACTTACAATGGGTGCCGACCTTTATCTCTATTTTTTGCAATCACATAGACATGCACATGGGATGTGGTTAGATTTCTACTTTATACGGCTCAAAATGGAGCCATGGGATCATATGATTGAACCAACAAGCTCGCGGCTAGGTCGTGTTACCCATGACTCCGGTTTCGTCAAAGAACCGATCCGTGTCGCATGCTCACAGACTAGGGTGGGGACCTTTGACATCAAGAAAGAAACTTTGGGGTTGAGATGGGTGACTCGTACTACATGCTTGTTGTCGGAGTGGTATCCACCTCAACACCATCCTAAGTGATCCTATGCAGCCTAGGTCCGGCGGCAGGTTGTGCGTGCTAAGGTGTAGTGCAATGCAAAGGATATATGTACAACAACAATTTATAGGCAAACAACACTCCGTACATAAAAATAAACTATACATTCCTACACCTCCCTGCATGACAAAGGTGAGCAAATACTTTCCCTTATACCTCCCATTTTGCAAAAACATTTAACACCTTTAATGTTAGGGGCGTACCTGGAATCCTCGCTGCCAAACAAAAATATTTTTTTAATAAGATTAATTTTGGCCTAAGTCCTTTAAGGTTTAAAACCAAGTCTCTAGCGAAGTCGCCAAGCTGTCGCGACCTACCCCTCGGGGGGAGGGAATAGGTTTAGGGGTATTGCTTAAATGATGGACCTAAGGGCTATAATTAGGCATGAGCTCTCCCAAGCCCATACCTCGCGTGACATTGGGATATTTTTAGGAATTTTACAAAAAGGAGTCGCCACTAACCTATTTGGGTCGGCTAGAAACCAAGTGAGGTATGGGAGTATACCTCACTTCCTATGCAACCATAGAATCTAGGGTCGGGGACTTGATTACACTAATTAACAAATTAGTGCCCTTCCGGTACCTAATATTGTTCATTTTAAAAGAAATGATTTTTGTCAAACAGCTTGCATTGATTTTATACCTATCCACTAACATGTGAGGTGATCATACATGTGCGCAATCATCAAGTGACAATCATAGCTACCAAGATCTTGATTGCAATAAAATCAAACACGGACAATTAAACATAATTAGACACATAAATTAAACATACGATATAATCAAAATATGAGCAAATAAATGCCTAATTACACTACATAGACAAGATATGACAATTTCTAAGCAAACCCCATCATTTTTGGATTTTTGTAATTTTTTTAAATTTTTTTAAATTTTATTTTAAAATTTTTAAATTTTTTTTTAAATAATAATAAAATAATAATTTTTTTTTGGGCCAGATCGAGTTCGGTCTGGTCTGACCGGACTTGGGTTCGGCTCGATCGGTGCAGGTCAAGTCCGGTAGGCCCAAATGGGCTAGAAGCTTGGGTCCAGCCCAAGAGGTCCCTCTCCTCTCTTTTTAAAACAAACTAGGCCCACAAGCCCACACTACACCAGTTCAAGCCCATAAGCCCAAAAGTCAGATGGCTTGAATTACCCAAAAACCCTACTCGAGAATTTGCACCCGACCCTGCTCTTTTGACCCGGTTCATGCCTTCCTCTCCAGGGCTTCTTTGCGGTGCCAGGGACAGCAGAGGACGTCGACGACTCGGCGGCAGCGACACAGTGGACGGTAGCGGCGGGCGACGACTGCGGATAGCGAGGGGTGATGATGTTGTCGAGGTCTGCGCGGCGGTTGCGGCGGAGGTGACACCGACGAAGTCAGGTAGTGACAGGGGCGGTTGCGCCGGGGATGGAGTTGAGACGGAGGCAACGACGACGGGCCAGTGAGCAGGACGGCGGGACTAGTGTCGAAGGTTAGCGAATGCAATGACGAGCAACTTGGCATGGCGTCGGGAGGATGGGCAGCGACAGCATCGGGCCCAAGTGTTGCTGCAGTCGAGGTCAGAGCGCGACGGCTTGGTGAGCAGTGACGATTCTGGAAAGGTGTGGCCTGGCAGTGTTGACGATGACTGAACGGCGGCGGCGGTCGGCCTGGTGATGTAGTGGGGCTCGATCTACTCCCATACCTGATTAGGCACGATCAGATCTAGGCCTTTAGCTGACCCCCCGCCTCAAATCTTCGGGTCTGAGAGGCTCCAAGTTCGTCTTCCTATTCCCTCTGGTCTCGGCTGGCTCGGCGTTGGGAGCAGTGGCAGCAGGTGTGCGGTTGCTGGCATCGGCAGCAGCGGCGTCGAGTGGAGGCGGTCTGGGGTGACGACGACGTCGGGGTCGGCGGTGTCGTCGATGGCTAAGGAGGCGGCGGCCAAGGTTTCAGGCGAAAAAGGCGATGGACTGGTGCGGCGACGGGGTTGACTCAGCATGGCAGGGACCCAGCATGGCGGTAGTCGTCGGGGATGGCGATTGTTGGACAAGTGTGGTCGGTGGCGGCACAGGTGGCTCCTCCGGCCAAAACCAAGACGGTGCTGCCTCGATTGGACAAGTGGGGGCAACCCTTGACCCTCGCTACCACCTCCAACACCTTTGGAACCTAGTTGCAGGGCAGGGGCCACAGCTGTCGGCCTCGACCGACGTCCTCGCCGCCATCTGCCGGCAACCCCCGAGGCGGCTAGGAGATGCAACAACGATAGCAGCGGCGGCGAGGCCTCCTCTCTCTCTGGTCTCTCTCTCTTCCCCTCTCTCTACACTCTCTCTCTCTCTGGTTCGCTTTTCTCCCCCTCTATCCTCTCTTCTTCCTCTTCTTTCTGCTCGATCCTCCCCCCTTTTAGGGTTTCACAGGCGAAGATGGAGGAGGGAGAAGGTGGCATGGGCCGGGCCAAGGCGAGATCCGGCCCGACCCCTTCCAATTTTTTTTTTTTTCTCTTTTTTTTGTTTTTTTGTTGTTGTTGTTGTTGTTGTTGTTGTTGTTGTTATTGTTGTTGTTTTTTTAGTGACTAATTCCTAATTTGTACACGATTAATTCCTAAATGAAATTGTCAAATTTAGGTGTCAACATGCATGAAGTGTGGAGTTTTCGTGGCCTCGCTTCGTTCTATCGATGGTTTATTGCGCATTTAGCACCATTGCGGCCCCACTCACTTCTTGCATGAAGAATGGAGTTTTCGAATGGACGAATGCAGCTCAAAAAAGTTTTGAACAGCTTAAAAAAAAAATTGAGCACAGCCCTAGTACTTGCATTGCCTAATTTTGATCTTGTTTTTGAAGTGCATTGTGATGCATCAGGTACCGGCATAAGAGGAGTTCTAAGTCAAGGAGGTCGACCCATCGCCTTCTTTAGTGAAAAATTGAATGGTGCCAAACTTTGTTTCAACAACCTATGATCTGGAATTCTACGCATTATTTCGCACACTTGAGTGTTGGCGGCCATATCTTATTCATTGAGAGTTTATTTTATATACTGATCATGAAGCTCTGAAGTATATTTCTGGACAGCAAAAGCTTAACTCCAGGTGTGCAAAATGGGCCGAATACTTCCAGGAGTTCACTTTCATTATTAAGCATAAGGTTGGAACTCAGAATCAGGTTGCCCATGCCCTTAGTCGAAAGAAGAGCTTGCTCTCTACAATGCATTCTACTATTTTTGGATTTGATTCTTTTCAAGAGTTATATCAAGAAGACCCCTACTTTTCCAAGATCATTCTTGATGCACATGAAAAGAAGCTTGCTGATTTTACTGTATGTGATGGTTTTCTTTTCAAAGGAAATTGTTTATGTGTGCCAGATTGTTCTCTTTGGCAATGGGTGATCGATGAAGTTCACCGTGAATGACATTTTGGGCGTGACAAAACTGTACAACTCATCTTAGCCAAATACTTTTGGCCTCATTTGAAACGTGACGTACATCGACATATGATGAGGTGTCAACGTTGCCAAATTGGAAAGGGAAAAGCTACTAATGCTGGCATTTATTTGCCCTTGCCAATTCCACATGCCCAATGGGAGGATATCTCTATGGACTTTGTCCTTGGACTACCACGCACAAACATAGGTATGGATTCAATCTTTGTTGTTGTCGATCGATTTTAAAAAATGGCACATTTTATTCCATGTTGAAAAACTATGGATGCTTCACGTATTGCCGACTTATTTTTCAAGGAAGTCTATAAGTTGCATGGCATTCCGAAAACCATTACTTTAGATTGGGATACAAAATTTCTTAGTCATTTTTGGTGACAACTATGGAAGAATGTCGGTACTAAACTGCAATATAGTACTGTGTTTCATCCCCAAATGGATGGACAAATTGAGGTCGTCAATCGAACATTGGGAAATCTATTAAGGACTTTGATCGATAATAATCCCCGTTCTTGGGAGACGCGGTTGTCACTTGGAGAATTTGCATATAATTGTGTTGAGAACCGTAGTACAGGATATAGTCCATTTATGATCGTATATGGTCGACAACCGAACACTGCTCTTGATCTTGCACCAATGCCTTTTGCTAAGAAGTCGAGCAGCAAAGTCGACGATATTGTTTCTCAAATGAGGACAATTCATGAAGATGTGCGCCAAAGACTGGAGTGCAAAATTGAATCCTATAAAACGAACATCGACAAAGCAGCGACGTGAAGTTATCTTTGAACCTGGAGATTTTGTTTGGGCTTATCTGCCATCGGAACGGCATCTCGTCGGAAGTTATAATGAGCTTAGTGATCAAAAGCTTGGACCTCTCGAAGTTCTTGAGCGCATCAAATCTTCCTTCTCATATGAAGATTCACGACGTCTTGAACGTTCGACATTTAACACCTTATGTGGGAGATTCTTCTGATGATGATGGTGAGATTTCGAGGACGAATTCTTTTAAAGATGGGGAGGATGATGCAGCCCGCATTGAAGACTAGCTCTCTCGACCGAGAAGATCGGCTCGCATTCAAGCTTGACAAAACCTAGAAGCCGTATCAACATCTTGAGTCCATCCCGGAAGTTTGAAAGACACCTTGGGAGTCATGAAGATGCTTTTACTAGTTTCTAGTTTCTATGCTATTTACTATTTTCCTAGTTTCAACACTCTATTTTTATTTCTTTGACGATATAAGCCATCCAATTTCTTGTAGAAGACATACGACTTTTGATGAATGAAAATTTTGCTTTCAAGCAAGTATCGTGAACCTTACAAAGTTCATACCCTTGAAAATCTAGAAGAGTTTTTGCTACATCCTTGAAGAGTCGGAGCTTTTGAAATCTGCATCCTTGAAGAGTTGCAGTCATCGATCTAGAAGAATCGGTGCCCTTTCAACTTCCTTGGAGGCCTAGAAGAGCAACCAACAAAGTTTCTATTTTTTCCTGTTCTGTTCGTTATTTACAACCCAAATTCGACCATCCGACAGTGCTTATTTCAGAAAACTCAAAACAGAGAAATTATAGATCCAGAAGTCTTTGTTCATTTGGCTTTGAAATCAGGTTGATCCGATCTGTATCGACATAGATACGACTGTTCTCCTGAGCTTGCGCAGTGCTGAAATTTCTGTTCGTCCTGTTTCCCATGTACGAGTCACCCTCCCGATCCTATTGTTTGAGAAAGCCTAACCTTGGCTTGCATCATGGGTCGACTCATGTGCCATTGGCGCTTGTGCTAGAAAGATGAATTTATGATGCATCTAAGATTGCACATAAAAGTGAAGTTGCCTTCTAAAATTGCAAAATTTCAGACTACATGTCAAAAACCTTAGGTCAGTGTTATAATGGCATGGCAATTTCATCTTGATGACGTCGGAAATTCATAATCTTCATTGTAACTGTGGTTTTTCAATTTTGTTGTGAATGTTCAGTGTTCACCATCTTTTCCACGATCCTATCTTTGAGTTGATTAGAGAATGAAAATCGGTGCATGCCAGCTATGTGGTCGGTGCATGTTCAGCACACAGTAGATCTGATCTGTTGGTCTATGTCTTATTTCTACTCTTCTTTTGCGAGACTCTTGTAATTTAAGTAGGCATTTATTGTGTAGATTTATGGTTCTTATAACTTGAATACGTATTTGTGACAGTAGGTCGGTTGCAGGTCATACGAACATCTTGAGTAGTCGTGGTATCCTCGACCTGAGCTGTTTCTTCAGTATTTGACCCAGCGTCTCCAAAATCGAAGTCAGTCAACACCTAGACATTATTTTTCTTTAGCAACATTTCATCTAATCCTTTCTTATGTTGAATATGAAACTACTCTTAGAAATTGTTGGAGGAACAATAAACAGCCGTGATGCTACAAGTAGAGGAGTCTATAATTTATCTGTCTCCTTGAAATGAAATACATTTAGCTTGCTGGCGATAATGTTTATCACGATTCTATGTTTTTTGGCAACCGAATGTCAAGTAAAGGACTGTCAAGTAAACATGCGTTTCAATCAGCTCCTTCCAATTCTCACAGTTTTACAGAACAGATTTAAGAAAACGAAGAGCAGATCAAGATTTTGGGTTAACTTTGGCACCCTCTTTGTTTGGATTTAAATTTTGGCATCATTTTATTGTACATAATAAATTTGTTCCCTTTTTTTGGTAAAGACTAGACACTCTTGTTTTTCAAACTACTACTCTTAGTGAGTTTTTCCGTTATGTCTTAAGAGTATAAACTCTAACTGGTTGCTTGCACAGTATGGTTTAGGAAGTGGCTACAGCAGCAGCTGTTGAGGCATACAGGGATGGG
The DNA here is from genome assembly GCA_014182565.1 of Eucalyptus marginata. NCBI lineage: Eukaryota > Viridiplantae > Streptophyta > Magnoliopsida > Myrtales > Myrtaceae > Eucalyptus > Eucalyptus marginata. The sequence continues at coordinate 253,742 of JABKBI010000014.1, read as the reverse complement.
AAAAGCTTAATAGCTTATGTTGGTCGCAAAATCAACTGTGCGAATGATCTTGAAAAGAATTTTAGAAGGCTCACCGAGGAAGCAGAGAAACTCTTTGCTAGGAGGGATGGCGTGGAAGCTGAAGCAAACAGAGACAAGACAGAGAAAAAAACTAAAGACCTGAATTGGTAGGGTTAAAATTGTTGAGAATGAGGTTCAAGAACTAGTGAATGGATTTAGAAAAGGAAGAAAATGTTCATGGAAACGGCATTGCATTTGGCCAGCTTCAAATTTCAGTAAAGGTTTGGCTGAGAAGTGAGGAATTGCATAGTCTGTGGGCAGAAGGAAGACTTGAAACCGAAGCAGTTTGTGGAGAGACCACACGAGCCTGTCAGAACGATGCATGCTCCAAAAACAGAAAACAAACCATCAATCCATTGTGCTGTTGAAGAGGTCCTTGGTTACTTGAGGGATGACAATGTGAAAAGAATTGGGCTTTGGGGGACAGTGGGAATAGGGAAGCCTACGATCATGCATGATTTGAATGATGATGTAGAGATCAGCAAAATGTTTGACATTGTAATTTCGGCATCACTTTTCAAAGAAAGTAGCATAGAGAAGTTGCAAAAGGCAATTGCACAGAGGCTAAAATTGAATACTGAAGGGATCAGTGATCTGCACAAAATATCGTGGAGTACATCAAAAGAATTGGAGAACAAAAGATGCTTCTTCTGGATGAAGTTTGGAATATTTTTTATTTACAGGCAGTAGGATTACATGATAACAAACAGGATGGTAAGATTGTGTTAGCAAGTAGATACCAACATGTTTGTTGGGATATGGAAATTGATGAGTTGGTCAATGTGAAAAGGCTGTCTGAAGCAGATGCATGGAAAATGTTCCAGGAGAAAGTGGGTGGGAATATTAATCTGCCTGGTGTTGAACCACTTGCAAGTCTAGTGGTAACTGAATGTCCTGGTTTACCCCTTCTGATTGACAGAGTTGCAAGATATTTCAGAAAGAAGGATAACATTAATCTCTGGAGGGATGGATTAAGAAGCTTGCAGAGATGGCCTAATGTTAAAGTCCAAGGCATGGATGAAGTTCTTGAATTTCTGAAATTCTGTTATGATGAGTTAGACGATGAAGGACAAAAGATTTATCTCCTATATGGTGCACTGTTTCCGGAGGATTCTGACGTCTATATAGATTATTTATTGGAGTGCGGAGAGCAGAAGGCTTTCTGAGTGATGCAGTTGATTTTACCAAAGCTCGTGATCGGGGGCATGGCATACTGCATGATCTCATTGATGTTTCCTTAATAGAAAGAAATGAAAAAATTGAGCACGTCAGAATGAATAAAGTGCTTCGAAACATGGCACTCAAAATTTGATTAGAAGGCAAGAATTCTGAATTCTTGGTGAAAGCTTGTGAGGGCCTGAAAGAGGCCCCTAATGAAGAAGATTGGAAAATGGCAAACCGCATATCTCTGATGGATAACCAACTGTGCACATTACCAGAAACAGTAGATTGCACTTCTCTCCTTACCCTGATGCTGCAGAGAAATTATGAGCTAGCATTAATTCCAGACTTGTTCTTCGGATCTATGGAAAAGCTCTGAGTTCTGGACTTGCATGGCACTCGGATCACATTCTTGCCATCATCACTGTTGTTCCTGACAGCTCTAAGATCACTTTATCTAAATTCTTGCAGCCTTTTAACTGAACTTCCTATTGACGTGAAAGCATTGGCACATCTTTGAGGTTCTTGATATCCGAGGCACTGGAATTGACTATTTGCCGGTTCAAATTGGGGACTTGCTTAATTTAAGATGCTTGCGGATTTCCTTATCCAATTCGTGTATGAGATCGGTGATTGAGGGACGGTCAAAAGTCACGGATATTGGTCACAATGTCATCTCAAGGCTCTCTTTGTTGGAAGAGCTTAGCATCGATGTGTATCCTTATAACAAATGGTGGAATGTGGTTGTAAAGGCTATTACCCAAGAAGTGGCCACCTTGACGTGCTTGACTTCTCTATCATTTTGTTTTCCTTCTGTCAAGTATCTGAAAATTTTTGTCACTAGCAGCTCACTCATGAAGAATATTTGCTTCACCTTCCGATTCTCTGTTGGTTACCACGAGTCTACCAAATACTGAATCCTTGATCATTTTGAGTATGAGATCTGCAGGTGCGTGAAGTATGCAAATGGGGTTAGTGTGGATCATGCAATTTCTGCCGTACTTGCTGAAACTGATGCATTTGAACTTTTATGCCACAAGGGAATTTCAAGCATATCAGATTTGGCAACGCCAATATCAACAAGGTGCGGGGTTGCCTGACTGAAGGTTGCTCTGACATTGAAGCCATAGTTGATGGCAACCATTCCACAATAGGTGCATTGCAATGCCTAGAGAAGATAGTTATAAACAATGCCCCAAAATTGACATGCCTTTGGAATGGTCCCGTCCGATCTGGAAGCCTAGCCCAACCAACTTTGCTAAGTATACATAAATGTCCTAAACTGATGAAAATATTCTCCTATGGCATGTTTTGACTACTTTCTAAGCTTCAGTATATGAGAGTTGAAGAGGGTCATGAGATTATAGGGATCATTATGAAAGCTGAAAACACAATTTAGACCCTAGTGCACTTCTAGGTCTAAAGACTCTAATACTTAGGGTGCGCATGGTAAAATTTCTTGGCCGGGGAAGAGTTTTTTTTTTTTCCAGAAATAGCTCTTTTCTATTTCTATTCTCTAACGTTTCGAGCAAAAAGAACCCGTTTGATAACCGCACAAAATTTCTACTTGGAATAGAAAAAGAATAGAAAAGCATTTGGTAACGCAACGATTCTTTTTGTATTTATTTGTTCTTTTTTATTTGTTTGTTTATTCTTTTTTGTATTTCTTTGTTTTTATTTTATTTTATTTTATTTGTTTTTTGTATTTATTTGTTTTTTATTTGTTTTCATATTTATTTTTTTATTTGTTTTGTATTTTTGTTTTTTATTTGTTTTTTGTATTTATTTGTTTTATTTGTATTTTTTTTTTTTTTTTCGTTTGTTTTTTATTTGTATTTTATTTTTTTATTTGTTTTTTATTTGTTTTTTTTATTCTTGCTCGGGGTCGGTGGCGGCGGGTGGCGGTTGGCGGTGGCTCCGGACGGCTGGAGGTGGCCACGGCAAGAGAGAAATAAAATAAAAATAAAAAAGAAAATTTGCTTATTTCTAGAAATTGTTCTCGGGATAAGAAGCAATTTTTTTGTTTCTTATTTTTATTCCCGGGCTAACTTTTCTATTCCGGGGAATAGAAATCAACTTGGCGTTACCAAATGGGTTTTTGTTCTTTTTTTGTTCCGAGGAACAAAAGAACAGAAATTCTTAGGAATAGAAATGTTCTCATGCAAACCCTTATTAATCTGCTTTTTTTTTTTTTTTGGTCACATTTAATCTGCTTAAGTTGAGAAGCATTTGGACTGATAACGACTCATTGGTGTGGCCGTCATTAGAGGGCATCGCAATATACACATGCAAATCTCTAAGGAGTTTGCCCTTCAGCAACCATAATGCAGCCAAACTGAGACATATTGAAGTGGAGGCAGCTGTCCTGGCAGGAAGATGAAGTTGAACAAAGATTACGACCTATGTGCATATTCAGCCAGAAATTGGCCCATTTTAAGCTGAGAAATTCTACAGGTAAGAAGTTCAATTTCTAGTAGCGTGATGTTGCAATTTAATGCTGAGACCATAGTACCTTGCTGTCTCAAGTGTTTGATTATACAATAGTATCATGCTTTATTGACTAAAGATTTGTACTTTGTGATTGTTAGTTCTTCTCAATAGTAAACTGAGCTTTATTGACTCGAAATCTTTGCGTATAATTTTGTTTAATGAACAACATCTGTTACTAGAAGGTCGCAGAGAACCTGAGTTTTTCTTAGCTCACATATCTATCCTTGAAGGAGCTTTTAGATGATTGCAGGGCTTAGTTTGCTGAGAACTAAGGTCAGTTTACATAATTTGTCTTCCATTTTTATATAGTGCATTATCAAACAATTGTATGTTGTAGTACTGCGACTTGAGAACTGAGTCAATTGTTGTATAGTTTGTATAATTAACCAATTGTTAGGCGAATCATTTGCTTATAAGTTGAGCTTGTACATCGACCATTTTTCACGGAAACACATGGTGGATGTGGATCTAATTGCATCAAATAGACAACTACAGGGAGCACAAAAAATAAGAATATAGAATAGAAAAACAAAATTAACCGTAAATTGTTAGGGCCCGCTTGTTTAATTGTTATCACGCCAACTTTTAAAATACTATTCAAACTTCAAAAAATTATGGAAAAATTATTTATGAATCAATCTATCAATATTATATCCGGTGCAGGTTTTAAGTGTTTCATATTACAAAAATGTAAGAGAGCTGCAAAAAATAAAAGTTAGGCAAAATGTGAAACATAAAAGTCATTTCAAATAGATTTGAACCTTTTGTTGGATAAATTCTCTTCAGATATTTTGAAGTTGACAAAACATTTTCCTCAGTCTCGTGAATACTTGCACTCTACTAGCAAAGTCTGAAAATCAAAGTCGACGATAACAAGACTCAAGTTTCAAAGTCTACTCTCATGGACAGTTTCCCGCACCGTCAAAGATAAAAACTTCTATTCGATTCTATCTAATATGGTTTTTACTCCAACGGCTAGGGAATATCTTTCGACTGGATTCAGCACCACAAGATTTTATATTCGTATCCGAATTGATATAGATTCTCTAAGATTCGTAACTTGTATTTGGAAAGTTCTACTTATGGAAACCAAGATCCCGATTGTATGGGCGAGCGATTGATGGGCTATCTACACTTACCTTAAAGAGCTCGAGATCTCTCTAAATTGATTATGTCCAACGGTTGATTGGAAGAACTTCTTTGGAATGTGCCAACGGTAATGAAGGCATGAAGAAGTATATAGGAGAGACGCTCAAGTTGTTGAAGAGTGGCAGATAGAAGAATTTCAAAGTCTGAATCTCCTTGTTATTTTGTGATCTTATTCTTTGAGCAATACATGTAATCAAAGGAGAGACCATAGTGTAATGAAACCTTGAGGAAGTGTAGTAGAGTTTCTACACTGTGGATTCAAGGGCGTGAGATTGTAAACACTCTTTTTGATTCTTAGTGAAATCCAGCCAGAAGGGCTGTCCGTGCGGGAGAGTGGACATAGGCTTGGTCTAAGCCGAACCACTATAAATCTGGAGTCTTGATTCTCTATCCCTAATCCTTTTATCTTTCATTACTTTCATTTGCAGCGATTGTTGTTTTTAATGCATTAATCTCTTATTCGGATTAAATTGTTAAAATCGCTTTAGTCACCTATTCACCCCCCTCTAGGTGCTAATTCTAGTCCTAACAATTGGTATCAGAGCTTGTGTACTCGTTTATAAGAAGTGTATTAACTTCTGAGTAAAAGATCTATAGCTAGTATGTTGCCTACAGGGTTGGTTGAAGGTCAAAGCAATACCAGACCTCCATACTTTGATGGAAAAGACTACAAAGATATGGAAAAACAAGATGAAAGCATTCCTAAGATCGAAAGATCCTTTGGAATGGGAAGTGGTAGATAAAGGAATCATTCCCGCCGCTGCATCGAATCGAGAGAGGAAAAGAAGTTGCTGGTCCTATTCAAATGGCTCAAGAAGAAATAACCAAGAGACAAACTCTTGACGCTAAAGCCATTTACTCCTTATATTGTGCTTTATCCCCTACTGAGTATAACAGAATATCTTCTTGTGATACAGCAAAAGAAGTCTGGGATAGGCGTCACATTACCTATGAAGGGACCGATCGAGTGAAAGAAACAAGGATCAATATTCTTTTGGGACAATATGAAGTCTTTAAGATGAGATCGGGAGAATCAATAACCGACATGTTTAGTCGCTTTACTGAAATTGTGAATGGTCTTGAATATCGTGGACATCCAATCTCGGGACATATGAAGGTCAACAAACTCCTACGAGGACTCTCTAAAGACTGGAATTACATAAAAACCTCAATAAGAGAGACATAGAGGATTGCTCCACTCTCTGTAGATGAACTGGTTGGAACTCTTCAATCTTACGAAGTAGAGCACACCAATGAAGAGGAAGATTCAAAAGGTAAGAAATCTATTGCCTTAAAGTCTAATGACTATTCTGATGTTACAGACTCTGAAGAAGATCTAGATGATGAAGAACTGGCACTCATGATAAAGAGATTCGAAAGCTGAACAGAAAAGGAAGGAAATTCAATTGGAAGAAACAAAGCTCACAAAGGTTTCAAAACAAATCAACTGAGGAAGATGATTCTAACGAAGAAGTAACTTGCTTTGAATGCAAGAAAAAGGGACACATCAGACCCAACTGTCCTCTCATTAAAGAAGATAAAAGGAAAGACCGAGAAATACAGAAGGCACTCAAAGCGAGACCCGGGTGATACGAATGTGAAGAGAGTGATGACGATTATGCCAATATCTCTGTTTGATGGCAAAATCTGATTCGACTCGGACCTTGATACGTATACGAGACTTAGACAAAGTGAACTCGAGGTTAGTAATCTAAAAATTCGTGTCAAGGTTTCTAAATATATTGATGAACTTTGTCTTAGTCTAAAAAATTCTCTTAAGAGGATCTCCGAATTAAAAAAGGAGAATTCTACATTGAAGCAACAGGAAAAACTTTGAAAAGAAAAGTTTGAAAAGTTGGAAAAGAACTTTGTTATTGTGAAAGAAAACTCAGACTCTATTTTCAAAGAAAATAATCTTTTGAAAAATGATATTACTAGTATATCAAAAAGATTTTCAAATGGTTCTGAAAAGTTGGATAAGATTCTTTCAATACAAAGACCCTACTTTGATAAGTTAGATCTTGGTATGACTTCTGAAACTATTCCACTTATTGATTTCCCAAAGGTGAAGGAAAGAATCAAATAGAGACCAGCCGAAATTGTTTATAAAAATCATTTCCAGAAAGTCTTTGTAAAACCCGTTGGCGAAATGCTTTGAAATGTTCCAAGTGTAAAAGCTCAGAACATTTTGAGAAAGAATGTCCTTTGGTTTGGAGACCTATTAAAAGGAATTGGGCAAAGACTATTTATTGCTCTAACTCTTCTGGACCCAAGATGATATGGGTACCAAAGAAAGCTTGAATTCATTTTAATTGCAGGTCACTATCAAAAGGAAGATTAAATGGTATCTAGATAGTGGCTGCTCAAGACATATGACGGGAGACTCAAGTTACTTCATAAAACTTGTCCAGATAGATGGAGGAAAAGTTTCTTTTGGTGGTAACAACAAAGGAAGAATTACTGGTCGAGGAACAGTAAAGATTGGAAGTCTGTCAATCAAGAATGTCTCCTTAGTTGAAGGATTAAATTACAACTTGCTTAGCATAAGCCAGTTGTGTGATACTTGTTCCAAGATCAATTTGCAGGAAGAAACGTGCTCTGGAATCAGTAAAGACTTTACTCAATCTTTTATTAGACGAAGACATGGAAATATCTATCGTCCGGATGTGAATCATGAAAGATCACGTGCTTAATATCGGTACAAGATGAAGCTAATCTATGGCACGAAAAGCTAGGCCATACCAATATGAAGCAAATCACCAAGATCTCTTCTAAGAAACTTGTTCGAGGATTGCCTATTCTCAATTACTCAAAGTCGATCTATGCACACCATGCGTGCTGGGTAAACGGGTTAGAAACTCTTACAAACCAAGGTAAGTAAAGTTTCCACTAATCGTGTATTGCAGCTTCTGCATATGGATTTATTTGGACCTACTAGAACGCAAAGCATTGGTGGAAAAAGATTCTGCCTAGTAATAGTGGATGATTATTCACGATTTACTTGGGTCTACTTTCTTTCAAGTAAGTCTGAGACTTTCTCTCTCTTTTCAAAGTTTGCTAAGAAAGTGCGGAATGAGAAAGGTCACACTATCTCAAGTATTCGTACGACCATGGAGGTGAGTTTGAAAATCAAGACTTTACTAAATTCTGTGATGAATCTGGTTTTCAGCACAAATTCTCCTCTCCATACACACCAGAACAGAATGTGGTTGTGGAAAGGAAGGATAGGTCTTTACAAGAAATGGCAAGAACTCTTTTAATTGAAAGTAATATTTCTTCAAGGTGTTGGGCTAGAGTTGTTTCAATTGCTTACTATATTATAAACATAGTGTTTTTAAGGCCAATTCTTGAGAAAACTCCTTATGAAATTTTTAAAGAAAAGAAACCAATTGTTTTTTATTTTCAAGTATTTGGTTGTAAATGCTTTATTATGAACAATGCAAATGATCGTGTTGGTAAGTTTGAAGAAAAATCAGATGAAGGATTCTTTCTTGGTTACTCAACTGTAAGCAAAGCTTATAGAGTATTCAACAAGAAGACTCGGACTGTGGAAGAATCAATGAACGTCAAATTTCAAGACTCTCCACAAATTCAACCAATTCGGCAATCAAGAATCGAATGCATTCCGCACTACGCTAGATCTACCTCCCTAAAGCGCTTAAAATTCAGAATCGGTACAACAAGTTACCGATGAAGAATCAACTCAAGAAAAGATCAACAATCTATCGGGCGTCCAAGAATCGGAAACACAAGTCTAGTCATCCTCAAGAACTCATTATTGGAAACATTAATGAGAGAATTCGAACAAGATCCAAAAGGCGAGAAGAGTCTAGTGCTTTGTTGCACTTATTTCGAAATAGAACCCAAAAACATTGAAGAAGCCTTAGCTGATGAAAGTTGGATTGAAGCAATGCAAGAAGAGCTCGACAATTCAAAGTATAACGACGTATGGGAATTGACTCCTAAACCAAAAGGTAAATCTGTTATTGGAGCTAAATGGGTTTTCTAGGAACAAAGTCGATGAAAAGGCAAAGTAACAAGAAACAAAGCAAGACTCGTGGCTAAAGGATACACGCAAGAAGAAGGGATAGACTATGATGAGACTTATGCTCTAGTAGCAAGGTTGGAAGCAATCGACAGTTAGTACTTGCTTTTGCTTGTTATAAGAATTTCAGGTTATTTCAAATGGATGTCAAAAAGCGCATTCCCGAATGGATTTATTCAAGAAGAAGTCTATGTGGAACAACCTCCTAGATTTGAAGACTCAAAGAAACCAGACTCGGTGTTCGGGCTGAAGAAAGCTTTATATGGATTAAAACAAGCTTCTCGAGCTTGGTATGAAAGGCTAAGTAATTTTTTAATTCAAAGTGGTTTCTCCAAAAGAAAGGTAAATACTACTTTGTTTATTAAAAAGGAAGGCAAAAGATTTCTACTTGTTCAGATTTATGTTGATGACATTATATTCGGATCATCTAATGAGACTTTGTGCAAGAAATTTTCTAAGTCTATGCAGGATGAATTCGAGATGAGCATGATGGGTAAACTATCATTTTTCCTTGGTCTACAAGTGAAACAACTAAAAGAAGGAATCTTTATTCATCAAGAAAAATATGCAAAAGAACTTGTTAAAAAGTTCGGTCTGGAGAATTGCAAAAGACCGACATACCTATGTCAAGTTCCTTGAAGATAGACAAAGATGAAGCGAGAGAAGAAAATCGACCAAAAGTTATACGGAGTATCATTGGTTCACTTCTTTATCTTACTGCATCTAGACTTGACATATTATTTAGCGTTTGCATATGTGCTAGGTTTCAATCAGATCCGAAGGAATCTCATTTAAGTGCTACTAAATGTATCATTAAATACGTTGCTACTATTGCTAAGATTGGTCTATGGTATCCCAAAGAATGAGACTTTACTCTTCTTGGTTATTCAGACGCAGATCTTGCAGGTTGTAGAGTTGAAAGAAAAAGCACTTCAGGTACTTGTCAATTACTTGGAAACGGGGGCGATCTTGGTTTTCAAGAAAGCAAAGTACTGTGGCTCTTTCAACAGCTGAAGCAGAATATGTAGCACTTGGAAGTTGCTGTTCTCAAATACTATGGATAAAACAACAACTACGAGACTTTGGTATTGAAGACTCTTGCATAGAGATCAAATGTGACAATACCAGCGCAATCAATCTTACGAAGAATCCTATCCTACATTCAAGAGCAAAACATATTGAGATTCGACATCATTTTATAAGAGATCATGTTCAGAACAAAGAAGTCTTGATACAATTTATTGACTCAAAGAATCAATCGCGCGCTTCACAAAGCCACTTGAGAAAAGTTTATTTGAGTCTATTCGATCAAGACTCAACATTTTATCTCTTGAAGACTGTTGAAGCTCAGACTCAGAATCTAAAGTCTGACAAAGTATCAGACTCAAAGTTGTAGACTTGGAATACCAATCAACACGACTGTAAGTTGTTACAATTACAGTTCATTTATTCACTTAAACTGATATCTCGAAAAGGTAAGATTGTCTGTTTATATATATAATCGTGCTTATTAAGGCAGTTAATCTTAAAAAGGGAGGTTATCGATTTGTTTAAGGCAGTTATTTTTTTAAAAGGAATTTTTTTTTTAATCGCGACGCTTCAGTTACCACGATTCGATTACCTTTTATACTCCTTCTCCTTCTCCTTTTACTTTACCCAGAAACCCTAGTTCAAAAGCTTTTCACTCTCTGAGATTTCTCTCCTCAATTTCTACTTCTCAAGTTTTTGACTTTCTTGCGACACAAGTGTGAAAGTTCCATCCAAGAAAGTGACAATGTCTTTCCAAAGGAAATCCTCAAGAATAGCGAACAGGGGACCACAGGGCTCTGGTGAGGGGCCTACGCATTTTGATCTCACAGAAGAAAGTGACTTTCCAAGGGAACAGACGCACCAACAATCTCAACAGCGCACCTCCTCGACTAGATCTCATGTTCGTCATCCTCAACATGCAGAGGAAATCATTGAAGATGTTGAACCTGTAAGATCCCTTAAGCCTGCATTTGTTTATAGGCTTTTTTCTGCGTTGAAGGAAGGAGGTTCTGCAATGACTTTCATTGATGAATTTTTGAAAGAAAAAGGCTATAAAAATGAGACACACTTTCTCACTGTGATGGAGCGATCAGGAGTTGTTCCTGTTGGAACGGCAGCAAAAGCTTTTGCGAACTTTCCAAGTGACCCTCGATTTGGTGGTGTAAATCAGCCTGAGGGAAAGGATGATGATGAGAAAATGTTTGTACATTTTAAGCCTCGGATGGGTGTGGCTGCAAATCTTCGAGGAAAGAGGGATGAATTGTTTCGATCAGAGGAGCACAAGAAAGTGTATGGGAAACTGCTGAAGCGTGGGGTGATGAATCCACGAACTGTGGATTTTGATTTTCTGGATCTATTGAGCATCAATCTGAGAGAGAAGTTTGAGAAACTTCAACTTCATAAGTTCTGTACTGAGTGCGAGGTGGCTTATTCCGAATTGACAGCCTATTTTTATTCCAACCTCAGTTTTCTTGATGCCAATAGCTTTTCTTTCAGTGTGAGAGATAGAGAGTATGTGGTTGACACAGACACTTTGGCGGATGTAATTGGTGTGGAAAGAGGAGCTTTCCAATTAATTTATATGTCTGTGAGTCATGCAACTTTGGAACTTGCGAGAGACATAATCGCTGAAGGTCGTCTCTCCTACTCAAAGATGAATGCTACAAACACTTTGCTTCACAAGATAGTGATCAACTGTCTCAGATCGAAATCAACTTCAAAGACAGATGTGTCCATCTCAGAAGCCAAATTGATGTATGCAATCAAGATCGGTCTTAACTTCTCTTTGCCACACACTATCATGTTTCACATGTACAGATCTATGGCGAAGGACAAGGGAAAACTCCCTTATGCTGCTCTCATCACTCATCTTTTCGAGACATTTGAACATTCAGCCTCCCCACATTCTCTCTCTCGTGAAGACTATTGATGAAATGGTCATCGGATTGAGGATGATTACAAAGATGCATCTCGAAAGAACTCAGAAGAAGTCTGGAGCAGCTTGATTCAAGGAGAAAACCCCTGTTAAGACTAGACCAGACTCTTCTGCTGCTAAGAGGAAAGGAAAGGAACTTGTGACTGGTCCTATCAAGAAGAGGCGGGCAATCATCTTGGAGGATGAAGATGATGAGGATGATATGCCTATCTCTGCCCTTGTTTCTCAGTATCCTGCTCCTGTTTCAGCTGTACCAGAACAACAAGTTGCAGAGGAAACTGAGAAAGGGAACCGGGAAAAGGAATCCTTACAGGAAGAAGAAGAGGAAAAAGAAGAAGAGGAAGAACCAGCAAAGACAGACTCCCAGCATCAACCAGCAGACTCACAAGCCAAAGCAGATCAAGCAGATTCTCCAGCAGAAAGGGAGGATCAACAACATTTTGCCACTGAGGAAACTTCTCAGAAAGAAGAGTACTTCTCCCCTCTAGAAGACATTGAAACAGGGGGAGATGTCCAAAGAGAAAGTACTCCTCTTCTCTTGACGTTTACCAGTGCAAGTATATCACCTCCTGCTGCAGAAGATGTTCATGCTGCTCATTTTCCTGAGGGAGAGGCATCATCTCCAAACATTGATCTCCCTGCTGATATTCACACTGGCTTAACTCCACCATCAGACCGAGTTGACGCAAGCACACAAACTGACAATTCAGGAGATTTCGGAAGGTTGCTTGACATCATTTTGGAGCTCAAAGGCCAAATATATGCTATGGGGTGTGAATTTCAGACTCTTCAAAATGAGAATCATGCTATGTTCATCTCCTTGCATGATCAGCTTAAAGATGTTCAACGTCAGGTTTAGGTCACTGCAAAAGGCACTGCTCTCGCTCAACTACAGGAGGATTTGAGGAAGTTGGAAGGAACTGTCAAGTCTATGGAGGACTTTCAACTTGTTCGCATTCCTCGTGCTCCTTAATTTTCTCACTTTTTAATGCTGACAAAAAGGGGGAGAAGACTTTGCAGGCAGATTTTCACTCTATTCTCATTCCAAATCCAAACCCAAACCTTCATTTTTAAACATCTTTTTGGATTTAATATTTTGTTATGTTTGACATTTGTGATTGACATTTTGACTTTATCTTGAGTTTTTGAATGCTTGCTTATTACTGCATTACTTTAAGCTGTTAAATTAGATAAAGATAGTTGATGACTAATGTGTTTTCTGTGGACGCAGATCTGTGTACAGGACAACTTATACTATCCTTATTCTAATCTTTTATGAGATATCATTGCTAGCTTAAAAGTTGTACTGCAGGACAATAGTATTCAAATCTGCAGGAAAGTTTTGTCACCATTAAAAAGGGGGAGATTGTTGGATAAATTCTCTTCAGATATTTTGAAGTTGACAAAACATTTTCCTCGCCTAGTCTCAAGACTTGCGACTCTACCGGCAAAGTCCGAAGATCAAAGTCCGACGATAACAAGACTCAAGTTTCAAAGTCTACTCTCATGGACAGTTTCCAGACAGTCAAAGATAAAAACTTCTATTCCGATTCTATCTAATATGGTTTTTACTCTAACGGCTAGGGAATATCTTTCGACTTGATTCAGCACGACAAGATTTTATATTCGTATCCGAATTGATATAGATTCTCTAAGATTCGCAACTTATATTTGGAAAGTTCTACTTATGGAAACCAAGATCCTGATTGTATAGGCGAGCAGGATTGATGGGCTATCTACACTTACCTTAAAGAGCTCGAGATCTCTAAATTGATTCTGTCCAACGGGTTGATTGGAAGAACTTCTTTGGAAGGTGCCAACGGTAATGAAGGCATGGAGAAGTATATAAGAGAGACACTCAAGTTGTTGAAGAGTGGCAGATAGAAGAATTTCAAAGTCTGAATCTCCTTGTTATTTTGTGATCTTATTCTTTGAGCAATACATGTAATCAAAAGAGAGACCATAGTGTGGTGAAACCTTGAGGAAGTGTAGTAGAGTTTCTACACTGTGGATTCAAGGGCGTGAGATTGTAAACACTCTTTTTTATTCTTAGTGAAATCCAGCCATAAGGGCTGTCCGTGCGGGAGAGTGGACGTAGGCTTGGTCTAAGCCGAACCACTATAAATCTAGAGTCTTGATTCTCTATCCTTAATCATTTTATCTTTCATTACTTTCATTTGCAGCGATTGTTGTTTTTAATGCATTAATCTCTTATTCGGATTAAATTGTTAAAATCGCTTTAGTCACCTATTCATCTCCCTCTAGGTGCTAATTCTAGTCCTAACACCTTTGACATATGCTCTCGTACTATAGCAAACGAACTATTCATTCTAATTACAAAATGTTGGTATAAACATCCATGCCGTGATTACTAGGCATGACGATAATTGTAGAAAATTAAAGAACTAATGATTGAGTAAATTCCTAGGTAAGTTCCTATTGTCTATTTAAAGTGAAATCTACAGTTTTAGCATCTTTGGGCCCAGTTTTCGAATATGATCCTCGTTCTCGGCCCATTCGTTGATTAATTTGGTTTATGACTATAATAGTGTTTTTAGAATAAATACCATCTTCTTATTTGAATGGACTTTATGTATGTCTTTCTAGTTGTTAAAGAAGTCTCTAGGTTGGTTTACACTTTCTAGGCTTTTTAGGCCTTTTAGCCCTGGTATATACCCAAAAAGAAGAATGATCTTGAGCACGAAGAATTTGCCCACACTAGACTTTCAGGTCATCGGGCAGGTTCCTTTCACAGCTCTGACTAGGATGTTGTCTGTAAATAAACTCCCAAAAGTATATCGAGCATGCTTGTTAACGTTATCACTCCAAGAGTGGAGGTGTAGTTTGACTGCCACACTATTTCAGCTTGAGAATTTTGAAACCAAACCAATTAGCAGGAAACTAACTGAATCTAATCAGTCTTTGTTTATTTTCTGTAGTTACTAGAGTCGAACATTCACTTTTCCCCGCATATCATTTTTCTCATATAATTCGGTCAGCAGTCAACACAAAGTTCTCTCAAACGCAAAAGTCGTCATGTAATATGAAATTCTTTACAGGAAAAGAATTGACCATCTCCTTTTAGAAACTAATGAGTTGGAAACGATACATACCTGATCTGAACATTCTAAGAGAGCAGCAGATACATAGCTGAGACAAACCATCTAGATATCGAAGCATTCAAAGTTTAGACTCGTGGGCAGACGATTAACGATTTTGTAGATGTTGGTTGCTGCACCACAGACTCGAGATTCACCTCAATTTGATTCTTGCTCTTTATGAGTTCAGTTGGTAAAAAGGTCCTTGGCCGCCAATCACATGGCACTAGTCTGCTAGAATAAATGCAATAAGAGTTTTCCACTGTGATTTTGTTTTGGCTGATGTCGGAGACGAAAACAACCACTCTATCAATTATAAATGAGGTTGGACTAAATATGAATATTAGTCTAAACGAATCTCCTTGTTATGCATTCTGTTATTGATGATTCGATGCATTCATAAAATATTTAGTGTAGTAAGTGTGCACAAATGTCTACCCTACCAAGGGAAAAAGAAAAAGAAACACGGTTCTATCATAACATCAATTTGGTGTTCCTCAAAATACTGTTGGATTTGGTTTTGGTTTGGTCTCAACCGATTTGTGCGATCCTTCAAGTGCCTTTTCACAACGGGGTGTCTGAAAAGAATGCAAGCGAGAATTGTTGTTTGTTTCAGTTGGTTTTGTTCAGTTCAATTGCTTGAATCGGTTTTTTATTTGTTAGTGTTTCTGTGTAAAAGCCGGCCCTTCATATGAAATGCAAGATCTGGTGATAAATGAACATCACAACGACAGCAGCTCGTGTGGTGACTAATTGATTTGTTTTCCTCTGCTTCATGGATGATGTCAGCCTCATCTATGAGCAATTCATGCTTATTACACTCCCCAAGAACACAACATTTGAGTTGCTCCATGCTTTCCAAACTGAACTCAGAGAGCTTCTTAAGATATGCATGCCTATCCAAATAAAACACATTTGACTGTTTTAGTACGTCCTTGATTTCATGGGAACAAAACCATTTAAGTACCTCAAGTATCTGTTGTGTTAATCTAATTTAAATTTAACATCAGATAGTGGTTGATTTATCATGCGGTTAGCCTGATTGCCAACGAGTCTAAACTGATTTCAGGATGGATGCGCTAATTGATTGTCGAAGGTGATTGAACTTCCTAAGGAATTCTTTGTTTGGAAAGTAGAAAGTAGAATTTCAAGGTATTTAATTTTTGTAAGCTGCAGACTTTGGAAAGAATACCCTCGGTACCCTTGTTCCACCATTCAGCATCAGAATCCACATCGAAATTTAGTTCTGTTAACTTTGATAGAGCCGATATAACTCCACAAGGAATCATTGGGTTCAGCTTGAGCATTTGCTTTCTGAGATGCACTTCCTGATATTGACACTTCCAGGCAAGTGAGATTAGTTTTCCTTTCCACTACTTTTGGTAGACATGGTCTTTGTTCCCTCAAGAACAAGATCAAGAACCTCGAGGCGAATGAGCCCACCAATTGCAATGGTTTAAGAAGAATCCTTTGAGCTGACTGATTGAGATATGACTGACAAAGATCTGACGCGAGTCCTTGATAAGTTTAGTAACTTCTAGGGGAGGCATGCAATGGAAGATGAAAGAGGTATCAATCTCAGCTTCTAATTCCTTTGAAGAAACAACGCTGAGTGAAGGGCAGCTTGATTTCTCTTGTAGCTCGATGATCTCGTTATGTATTAAGGATATCTCTTCACCGCTCTGCCATTCCTCAACCTTGGTGGCTCCATCAAGTCCATGCAACCTCGGATCAGAAAAAGAACTTTGCTCTAGTTAAATCAGTAAGTTGAACAAGTCATGAATCTTCCATTCTCATTACTTTTGAGCTAGTTAGCATTGGCTAAATTTTTGTACTTTCTGGCCGTCATTTTGGGGTCTAGCGTACCATCCCTTATCCACTTGCCTATCAGACACCCAGTTTGTATCTCTTGGTAGTTGCTACCAAGTAAGAGATCCTTTAAAATTTTTATTACTTCTGGACCTTAAGTGCTGAACCTCAACACCATAATCATTTGGCCTTCAATATCTCCTCCATAGATTGCACTTTGCAGGCTCGCTGTTTCAAGGGCATGTTTCCATATGGAAGAATCATGCACATCCGTCAGTGCCCGTACCATCAGAACAATCGCTCTGGATTCTTGAGCACGCTTTCTAGTTGTTTCTCTGGCTATAGCTTGAATTTCTGAAGAGCAAACTATTCCAATAGCTCCCAAGAAAGATGATCATCCAAACTTAGCATCCTATCCGCTGCCATTTCGCTGCAAACTTGTTCTGATTTAGTCACCAAGATTATGATGCTAAAGCTCGGCGGCTTTGGCTTAGGAATCCTCATTGACTCCAGATTAAAGAGTTGAGGAATGTCATCGAGAACAAGTGAGAATTTATTGCGCTCCAGCACTCTTTTCACCAAGTCTGCAATGTCAGCTTTCAAAGGCTTTCACTAAATCAGAAGAAATTTGCTCAGCAATTTCCTCAGGCACCTCTTTCATGTCATCTTCTCTGGAAAAGCAATCCAAGTCATCAAAATCGAACAATCGTTCAATTGTTTGATCACAGGTAGGCTTCTCTATCCTGTCATTTCCATGAATTCCAAATTTGCCAATATCCAAACGTCTAATGTCCTCCATAATAAGTATTATGTCATGATATTAGGAACGTTGCAGCCCAGTGACAGTGTCTCATATTGTTTGTCAGATCAAATGACTTGTCTTAATTGACGTCCCCATCTCATGCGAAGCAGCGCATGAGTCACTTTGCTCGTGCACTTGTGGAATGTAGATAAGCTCTTTGCTGCTCTTTCCTTCTCAGTTTGCAAGTCCTACTGGTCTGTAGGTCCTCCTAGTTATCCGCTTATTGTTTTATAATCCATATCACCTTCGTGGGATTCCGATCGGTGACCAACTTGCTTTCGATACCTTTTTGCTAAGAACTAGCTTTTCATATGAAAAATCAGGGAAATCTCTTGTATAATCATAGGGAAGGGTAAACAAAACGTTGAGATTGAAAAGGATCCTCTAGATGCCGAGCTCAATTGGGGCTCATAATTAAATGAGACATTCGGATGATTGAATGTTTTTGGCAGATTGAGCCCCTCGGATGGAGCAAGAGCCTAACCATCGCGGTTGGATTAGTAAACCATTCTTTATCCTGATTACTCTTGCCAGATCAATGTGAAGTACAGACTTTTCATCCTCCCCCTCCTAGAATATACATGTTATCAATATGCAACAGACCAAATCCCGCATAAACGATATTGTTCTCATTGCTTTATGTTGTTTTCCTATTCTCTTTGCCTTTTTAATGAAACAAGAAAAGAAATAAAAAATCAAATTAAAACCACACATTACGAGTATGACACACATCAGGCAAGCACAGAGAGTATAGAGATAAAAAGGACATTCGACAAAACAACATTACTAGTGAGGCGTGACCCCATGGTCTTCTTGATTGTGGACGTTGACAAAAACGAGGTCGCCTTTGTGAACCCTGATTATTACCTTTCTCAGTTTGTCCATTGACATGGTGAATGATTTGATTTCTTTTGTTTCTTTACCACATTGCCTTAGTATAGAGTCATCTGAGCTGTGCGCTCGAATTGTTTAGCAGTTCAAGGTTCTCTCCTGAATTTTTAAAGATAATCCGAGTCGATCAAACAAAGTGATGTTCTTGTACATTTTCAGCCATGGATTGGGTGGTGGTCTTCCATCCTGAGGACCATCCCTAGCCTCGGAGTTTCTTCATGGGTTGGTACTCAACTCCTGATTATTGAAGTCATTAGCTTCAGAATCCTTAGGCCTAGACACGCTCCTAGGGGTTAAATGAGTCATCGTATTCTTCCACTTTGGTCGCCAAATGACGGGTTGCATATGTTTTTGCCAAGTTGTTATTGTTAGAAAATCAATGTTTTTGATGATTAAAGTATAATATGCCTCGAATTCTTTAAATTCAAATTACTAAAAAAAAAAAAAAAAAAGAGCAGGACAAAGGCACATATTGCTTAAATTCTTGGATGCATGCTTGTTTGATGATTATATTCGAACAATTGATTTTCTCAGTGGAAATCAATGAGCTCATATAAAAAGTAAAACGCTTACAAGACTCGATTGAAAATGTAATCTACGTTGAATTTGAAATTCAAAATTTAAGCAAAATCTTATCCGAATAATCTTCTTCCAAAATCTGGTAGGCTCCTTGATGAGGCTATATAATTCTTATTTCAAAGTCTACTTTCCCTATTGAATGTCTTGTCATGTGTTATTCCATTATGCATCGTGATCTTCCTCCTCAAGAATCTCTAATTACCTTTTGTGTGCACTACTTCAAAGTGAACTCGTACCCCACCTGATCCTTTAGATTCAATTATCCCTTGGTTGACAGATCATTCTTTACTCATACTTGCACTCCCTTTCATATTTCGAGTTAATTGATTGTTAATACGTGGTATGAGCTC
Source organism: Eucalyptus marginata (assembly GCA_014182565.1). NCBI lineage: Eukaryota > Viridiplantae > Streptophyta > Magnoliopsida > Myrtales > Myrtaceae > Eucalyptus > Eucalyptus marginata. Next base: position 234,343 of record JABKBI010000014.1, on the reverse strand, counting down.
CACTTAAACTCTATCCATTGGAAACTCACAATTATGAGCCTTTCAAATATTCCATCAATGGGTCTCATGGGTCAATTGTGTTGTTACGATCTTTATGATCAATAATTTTGTTTAGACATTTTATCGAGTAGATTTAACGGGTAACTATATTATTATGGCTTGACTTGGGCCATAGCTTCTTTATATTTCTGAGCCTTGTGTCAACACACTAACAAGTTGCCGGTTGGCTCTTTGAATTAATATTTGCTTTGACGGCTCATGGCCATTGATCTATAAATATAATGAAATCAAGATATAGTTGAAGATTTGTTGCTAATGACCTATCTTACAAATTGTCGGTTGTTGCCGTTTCGGCTTTTTTATGATGAATATTGTAGATGACATAGAACTGGCCACCGGGCCATTCTAGGCACAGGCTTTTTGGTTGGTAGGTTGAGCCTCATTTTGTGTATGGGCTGATCAGTGATCGTTATGGCCAACAAGAAAAATTTGGAACTCTATAAATTGGGCCCCTTCTTCTCAAGTTTCAATACAATTTCCCAACTTCCAAATGCTCTAGCTTTCTAAAATCATTTGTCAATTTCATATATTTCCTTTCTCCTCTCCATATAATCACGTTCTAAATATTGCAATGATGAACAATGACTACAACAGTGTCCAATCATTCCAACTTAATTCAATATTTGCCATGCAATTAACGTGGGACTTGTTCGTTGAGTTCCACGAAAAAATCATATAGAAGCCAGCTCTATCCCCACAACAAGTCGAATTCAACAATGACAAGACACAATGACCTAACGATTGGGAGGATCTCCTCGAGCGCGTATAGGATACCCATTATTATGACGAGGCAGGGAAATTGGCGAGAGCCTGCATATTATTGTCTTGTTGTCAAGCAACCCTTTGGCTTCGTCAAAAGGTCCCTTACTTTGTACTACATGTAAACAACTCTACAACCTCAATCCAGACTCGTTTTGCGAACAACAAATGCCAAAAACTACAAGTCACTAGACAAAGAGAAAATGGTGGTGTTATTGTATCTACTGTCGACGACTAAATTTCGAGTCTCTTTAACTTTTGATTTATGTACTAGCCTTATGAATTATGCGCATTGTGTCATCATCAGCCATTGGGTCAATGATGAATGGAAATTGTCACTGAACTCTTACATTTAAGGAGTAAATATTCTCGCATGATTTCTGAAATGTGACTATTGAAATAATGAAAGCTGTCAATGAGTATGCCATCTCTAATAAAATCTTTAGAGTCGTCTTAAATACACCTTCCCAATTTGGTGTCTCCTCAAACTAGCTAAATTTGATTTACTATGGAATTGCATGCACATGCGATGCATATGTGACCGCATTAATTTGTGCATGCAAGATGGTCTCCGCCAGTTTTACATATCTGCGTTCAATGTATCAATACATTAGATCCAGCTTAGTCGGGCATCAAAATTTGGAGGTCCTATACATGCCCAAGAGAAGGAAAGTTGAAAAGCTCTCTCTAGATGTAGAACAAGTTGGAGTTTCAAATACCGGATGTTGAAGAAAGCATGCGAGAGGATGGGTGTGCTGACGTACCACTCCATCGCTTGTGGTGGGAGTGCTATCTCCTGCCGTTGACACAACAAATTAGAGGCTCGTTGAAAGCTTTGCTCAATTAATTTCTTTATTAATTTAGTATTTTGAAAAATAATTAGTCTAACTTTATTGAATTTTTCATTAAATTTTTATAACTAATTTAAGAAAAAATTGGGCCCAGCTAGGCAGTGCCCAGACGCAACACGATAATGTGCCGGCCCAACCGCTCCTATAGATCACATACTGAAATTGCTAATAGTTTGAAAGTAATTTTTCTATGGAAACATACTTCATCCATGGATAGATATGAGTGGTGGTTGATACCCTTAAACTCACTGTTCTAATATAAGAAGATTTCAGTCACAAGGAAAGAGCACTTATCTTCATTACTTGATATACCCATAATTACTTATCCATATGAAAATCATCTACTTGTATAGATAAATTAAATGATTCCGTCTTATGGGATGCTAATGATTGACTGCATGCAGAAATAACTAGTTACTTGTCCATTGATACTTAGGTTTTCCATATAAAAGAGGTACTAATTGCTTATTTTCTTATTGGAAGTTACTAGTCACATGTCTAATAGCCCATAAGGTTATGGGTTGCCGATGGAAAAGATTCTTCTGTGGCTGTTGCTTATTTAGCAGCGTGGGTGGTTTCTCTGACTAAGAGACTTAACTCACTGTTCTAATAACAACAAGTGAGGGACGATACCTAGTAAATGGGAAGCTAGCTTCTAATCAATTCTGCTGGGAAAGCAGAACCAAAAGTGTCTTCTTGTCCCTGCCGGCATTCTAATGTCCATGTTGATTGCTTTTAGCAAAATCATACCCACGGGGACGAAATTCTTCAAGTGCAGATCTCCTATTCCACTATTTATCATTACTTCAACCGACCTGATGATGGCCATTCATGCCCTGCCCAGTCATTCTTTATCTCACGGTCCTCTTTTTGAACGGCAAAAAAGGAACAGGGGCAAGAAGAAACTTACAGACCACAGAAAAGTTGGCGAGCAAAGCCTGCCATTAGGTATGCAGGAGTTGTCAAAGTTTAATTAGCGATATTGATTCGATACAATAGTCAATAAATAATTGAAGTTCCCACTAACTTGTCAGGCAGTTCCAACGGTCGGAATCGCAGCTACGTACATGCGTGTGCACAGAGTTGAGGGATGTTGCATGTGTCAATTGGGACGAAAATATCGTCAAGTGATCTGGCTTATGGCTGCGCCATTTCAAGTCCTTCGACCAACTCCTCTCCCCGCTAATTTTCTTTAAATGCTCGCTGGAAACTCAACCTTTCTAACCTCGGTGCGATCCATAGCCCACAGGATATATTGAAAAGTTTAGGTACGTAATGGAGGGACAATTTCTTCAAAATAGAGAGGAAATAAGATGTCTCACGGACTTTGCCAGTAGAAGTTTGGCAGCTAATTAGGCTTTTGATGGTTGGGCAGTCCTCAATTGTGACCTCTTCCAAATTGTTGAGATTATCAAGCATCTTGCTTGAGAAAATAAGTGTCAACTTGGGACAATTACACAATGTCAACAACTTGAAAGAAGATAAACATCCCTTCTACATTGAGCCCTTCCAAATGTTTCTCAAGTTCCTCATGTAATACGCATACAGAAACTCTAGTGATTCAAGATAAATGCTTTTGCAGTGAGATTCAGGGAAAGCCCCTTTATGAAGGGTATAAGATGCATCCACGAGCCTTCAAGCTCATTACACTCCCCCAGAGCGAACTGTTTGAGCTGGTCCATGCTATATATCCCCAGTTCAAACAGCTTCTTGAGATTAGTATGCCTTTCTAAGGAAAAAAACATTTAATTGTTGCAGGATGTTCTTATATCTGTGAAGACACCATGACCATTTGTGTACCTCAAGAATCGGTTACACTGTTCCAACTCAAATTCAATATCTAATGGTAGCCGATTCATGACGCGCCTAGCATTATTACCGACACAATGTGACATCCTAAATTTTCACTTCTGTTTTTTAATTAAATAAATCGGGCCTTTCATCGATGTGCCTATAGTGCTATTCTCAGAGCTGATCACTCCTGAGATAACTAGACTATATGGGGAAATCATTAATGAATTTTAACGCAATATACTTGAGAATTCGACCAGGAATCGACTACTCGACCGTGCTCATCTATAGAGATCATTTCGGCACAGTAAAGATTGATTAGAAATCAGAAATAGGTTGGTTCAACCGAGATGTGTGGTTAAATGTGGGTGATTCCACCAAATCGAGAAATTCTCGTCGATTGGCACTAGATTGATTTTTCTGTTGTTTTGGTACCCTGTGTCCGTATTTGAAACCTCGAGATTTTCACGACAACCGAGAGTCGCCAATGTGTCGAAGAGGTTCATCGTGGCTCGAATAAAATCAATTACGGGTCATTTGCACTAAAAATTTCTGAAAGCTACCTGGTAGGCTAGGTCACGCTAAAATCGTTCCAAATTGAAATTAACCGCGAATTTGAATCCGATTTCAGAAATTGAAAGTTTTGTCACGTCACGAGTCATTTTAGGAACATTGACTCAGTCTCTGAAGATTTTTCTGCAAATCGAGATTTTTGGCAAAAAGTCGAGATAGGGTCGTTTTTGTCCAAAAAATTCAGAGGACTGTTTTTTATCGCGAATTTGGGAAGCAAGATCGTTCTATTGGCGGGGAAAAATGCCAATTTGATCGAGGATACGTTAGTGGAATTTACAGAGGCCGAATCGCACTGGTTCAAGAGAAATTGGGAGAGGAATTAAGGAGAAATCCACCAAAATTCGTAGCTCCCCCTTGGACCCAACATTTGGACCTCTTCCAAGGCTTCTAGGGGAAGTTTGGCTGCTAAAAATTGGCTGTGGAAGATAGCAAGCATGGTGGGGCCAAGTCAAGGGAGCAAGAAGATAGAGATGGAGACTAAATGAGACCCACCAAGTTCGTTTTGTCCCCCTCTTCTTCCTCCCATACATCGACCACCACTCCCCTCCATTCTAGCTATGTGAAGCCTCCAAAAGCCCAGAAAAACCGAACCAGCATGCCAACAGCCCGCCGGAACCACCACACGCCACCGCTCATCATCGCTCGCCTGTCGTGCACCAAGCCAGCCACGCGATCATCCCATGCGTCCCTGGCCATCGTCCTGCTTCAGTTGTGAGCCCAGGCCTTCCCTCGAGTCGTTCGGACCCTCCTCGCCGTCGCTGGATCTGCCTGGTCGCCTGCATGTTACTAGCTCAACCGGCCACCAGTTTCACCTTTCTTGGCCTTGACCAGAACCGAAGCCCCTGGGTTTTCTAGCCATTGTTTGGCCCGCCTTGGTGCCCTTCTAGACCTCGAAAGGCGCACCCACTTTGGAGTTTATTGATCCTCTCCACCTCGCCGTGGTCTTGGTCCGAGCGGATCGTTAATCAAGTGAGTTTAACTCACTAATCCCTGCTGTTGACACCTAACTTTTGGCAACCCATTTAATCATTGATCACATTAAAAAATTAGGGATCAACCGCGACCCCTAAGCAAAAATATAAGTTAATTGCATGGATGTTAGGAGCATTATCATAACAATGAGTCCACGTAAAGTTGCATTGCATGGATCTCGTGCGAAATTCGGAAGTGGACATTCAATATTGCGGACAAGGAGCCCACTCACATATGAACTTTTTAAAATTGGCTTGGGCAACAAAAAAACAATCCAAATGGCTGACCAATGTTTCTACTGAGGAAGATAACGAAGAAAAATGAAATTTGGAGATACTAAATGTATATTCTCTTCACACATATCTATAGCAGTATATTTGGTTTGTCTTGAATAGATTTGAAGCAAAGAGGGCAATTGAATAATTCGGCAAAGTGCAAGAGGTGTGGGAATCGTGAAATAAGATAATAACAAATTATGCTTCCCACAATTCAAGATAAATTCGCGCCGATAGAATGTGAAAGAGAAGCAAGGCGGCGACAAAATATCGCCTACTCTTATTGGTATTTCCAATTCGGTAACGCAAGGAAAAATATTGAGAAAAACACAAGATACGCATGCAAGAGGTAATGGAGGTAATGTGAATTTCAACGATTCTTTTCTTATACAAATTTCCTCTTTTGCAATACAAGGTAGGCAGTATAAAAGGGGAGGCCACAGAATTGAAAATTTTTTGGGGGGCATTCTTGATACGTGTGGCATCCTAGAATTTCATGAAAATCCCTAAGTATGCCATGAGTCATGGATAGGCGATGGATGCACCGTTGTTGTTTTTTTTTTTTTTTTTTTTTTTTGTAGCCTTTTGATCCATGATTCACAATGAGATTTATGGCCAAACTTTTAATGGATAAATTTTGAGAAAGAAAGTTCCATCTTTGGCCATATGTTTTATAAATTGGAACTTATGGATTTATGGTTGCAAGTGTATAGCCATTTAATTTGCAATTTGGTACTTTGATTTAATAGGGATTTAGTTGGTTTTTAAAAGGGTCAAATTATGGATTTATTTAAGCTTGGGTCTTAGGCCCAAGAGTGTTGGGCCTAAGATGGGCCTTAATGGCCGGCCCATAAGCCCATGAAAGGCTGCTGTCGCACGAAGGAGGGGGGGGGAGTCCTGTTTGCATGCCTCCCCCCATTTGTCCCATGGTGATGGTCAAGTGTCACCCCATGCAAAGGTCATGATGGCTAATGATGGAGGAAAAGAAAATTAGGGGGAAAGTGGCCGGTTTAAGCGAGAGAGAGAGAGAGAGGTGGTCGCACGGTGGAGAGAGAGAGGAGGGTTCGTCCGAGAGAAAGAGAGGAGAGAAAGAGAAGGAAGAAGGGAAGAAGGAAGGAGGAGAGGCCGTGCATCGCCGTTTGTCGCCACCGTGTGCTCGCTGTTGCTCGGTCTAGAGGCAAGTGGGATCCGTGATCTACTCTTGTATGCTGTGTTTAGGGTGTGTGATTGTTTGGTGATGATTTTTGGAGGTATAGGATGTGAAATATTGAAGTTATAAGTGTAGTACTCTAGTTAGTGTGCTGTTCTTGAGAAAAACAGCTTGACCTAGGATGTTCTAGTGACTTGCATGTGATATTTTAGTTGAAATTTGGCTTCGACCTCTAAATGAAAATTGTAGAGGACTCTTTGGAGTATAGCATACTCAAATTTGGGACAAAAAAAAAAGCATAAGTAGGTGAAACCGTTGTTCTTTGAAGAAGACTAGATCTGGGAATTTTAACACCGACCTTCGATGAATGCATGGACGGTAAGGCAATCTTTTTGTTAAAATTTGACTTCGGTTTCTAAACAAAAGTTGTAAAGGACATCCGTAGGTTTAACATATCAAAAATTTAGAGAAAAAAAACAAGAATAGGTAGGTGAAATCGTGGTCTTTCGGAGATGGTTAGATCTGGAAATTTCGGTACTAGGAGCAGGAGGTTTAACCATCTATATTTAATTACCTAGGACGAATCTGACTTCGATGTCTTCATGAAGTATTTACCTTCTGGTCTTGGCTATCACATAGTCAAGTTTCATAATTTTTGAAACTCATTTGGGTATTTAATCGAAAAAGTTTTAAAACTGTGCAATCTGAGGTGTTCGGACTTGGAAATGTTGCAATGCGTGGTCTATACTGTTTTGGATGAGATTCTTTTGGAAAAGTGTTCTACATGAAATATCTTCATTTATGTCTTGCCTACAACATATTCAAATTTCGTAATTTTTGAAGTTCATTTGCCTATTTAACCAAAAATGTTTCTAAAACTGTGCAAGTTGAACGGACAGAATCAGTAGTGCTGTGATGCGTGGTCTGTATTGAATTATATGGGGATCTTTTGGAGTAGTGTTCTTCATGAAGTATCTGCCTCTATGTCTTGGCTATCACTTTTTTGAATTTCATAATTTTTTGAATGTCATTTGGGTATTTAATCGAAAATGTTTCTAAACCTGTGCAATCTGATGTGTTCGGACTTGGTAATGTTGCAATGCGTGGTCTATACCGTTCTGTATTCGATTCTTTTGGAAAAGTGTTCTGTATGAAATATCTTTATTTATGTCTTGCCTACAATATAGTCAAATTTCGTAATTTTTGAAGCTCATTTGCCTATTTAATCAAAAATGTTTCAAAACAATGTGCATGGGTAAGGCTAAAAATCCTTTTTCAGTGATATACGGACCTGTACGTATTCTGTGAAGCCTTGTTTGATAGGGTGTTCTTCACAAAATATGTTTTCCTAGATCTTATATGCAATGTGGTAAATTTTCAGAATTTACTTCCACCGTTTTCTAATTTTTCAGGAATTTTCATGAACCGCATGTATTCTGTTTAAGCTGGAAATTGTTTTATTTACTGGTTATTGAAATTGTTATGTAAATCATGATATCTTGGATTATTACTCGTGCAATGATGTGATGACATTCATACATTTCATATGACATCAAAGGATTGATGGATTTTCATGAACTCAATGAAGTTTTTCAAAACCATTGCATCAAATGATACTTTTCCCAATGCATATTATATGATTTCAAAAAGGCTGATTTCAATCATCGGCATTGTTACATCAAATGTGAAATTGAAAAATGAGATATATGAGAATATGCATTGTAATGAGGATACCGTCGGAGGTGTGAGCCGACGATGCCCCGGGAGTGTCGGGATGCCTGGAGGTGAGTGCCGGATGCTTGGAGGTGTGTGCCGGATGTCCTCGGGAGTTTCGAGATGCCCGAAGTGTGTGTGCCGGATGCCCGGTGGTGTGTGCCGAAAGTTCCTCGCGATGCCAGGTTGGGTGCGAATGATAAAACGTGGGATGCAATTATTGGTCCCAGGAAAGAAAAAAAAATGTGGTGATCCAATTGAAAAAATAAGAGCTGAAATTGAATCATGCATAGTGTGGTGACATGTATGCATGGTTGTATGATGAGTGCATGATGGTATGTGCACGCGGTATGGTGACATGAATGCATGGTTGTATGATAAGTGCATGATGGTATGTGCACGCGGTATGGTGACATGAATGCATGGTTGTATGATAAGTGCATGATGGTATGTGCACGCGGTATGGTGACATGTATGCATGGTTGTATGATTAGTGCATGATGGTATGTGCACATGGTATGGTGACATGTATGCATGGCTGTTTTGATGTAATATACATGACTGAAGGGTGAGATATGTTTAACATGTATGAACTATATGATGCCATGATTGTTTTGTTTGATGCATTGAGTAGTTTATTGGATCTTTTACCTGCTGAGTGGTTGTTCTCACCCCTTTGGGGACTAACATTTCAGATTAGAAAGATGCCTCTCCCTCAGGTCACGCGTGGTACCTTTTACGGCCTTCCATCTGACGTGGAGGTCGAGTGTATGGAGCATGTATGCGTCACCATCCCTGGTTTGGAGTTCATACGGGTTCGGGTGCTGGTGATGTATGACGTGGGCTTGGCTGGGGGCCTGGTCATCCAGGAGTTCTTGTCCGTCCACGTACGTCGTGACGAAGTGATGCTGGGGATGTTGTCGCCGCCATCGCCCGATGCACCCGGATGGGTGTGATGGCCCGTGTGAGGAGAGGGAGCTAACACTTTTTGGAGATAGCCACCACTTGTAGATGGAGGGTTATACACGATCGATATAGGGGGTCGAGATCTCTCTTTTGAGTTGTAGCCAAGTTTAGTGAAAAGCCTTGGCTTTTTGGTTGTACCGACCCAAGATGTTCATCCTAAAAATGTAAATAAAAGTGGCTCGGCTTTATGTTTTTCCTTCGATGTGTAGTTGGTGTGCATTGTATCATCGATAAGAGAGTAGAGGGATGGTGAGACTCGTCTTTAATTCCGCTGTGAGCTGCGCTACACTCTTTTTCAAAAAAAAAAAAAAAAAAATTTGCCTACAAACCTCGATTCTTCTTTAAACCCTTTAATCAAAAATATGTAACCGGTATTCATTAGGTAGAGCGTTAGATATCTGTGGCGACCTTAGCTGTTTTAGGGGTGCCACAATACGAGAGAGAGAGACACGTGGGAGAGGAAAGAGCGTGAGTCTTCTTGGTCAATTCTAGGCCAAGACTCACGCCGACACTTCTACTGCGGTGCTTTCATCGTCTGCGATACATTGTCAACGAGCTGCCATCTTGTTGGAGTTATGACTTGACCGCTTGACGACGCCACCGCAGCCCCTTCATCGATGACATCACTGTAGCTCCACTCCTCGTAGTTGCTGTTTTGACTATTACCGGAACGTTGCCGTCGCTGCTTTCCCCCGTTGTTGCTGCGCGCTGGTGCCATTGCTCCCTGGCCCACTGCCACTGATCCTCCACTGACGAATGGTGCCTGGAGCTACCCCTCTGCGAGGAGATCGTTACCTCATCGAGTCGGCAATCTTATTGTTGTTTCTATTTTGCAGCAACTCACCTTTTTGCCGTTCTAGTCTTCTTGTGGCTGACCCCCCTGCTGTGTTAGTCATCCTCATTGACTTTGCCAAGCCGAATTAGCGAAGCATCAGCCATCACTCGAAATTTGCTATTGCTTACTGAGCGAGACACCATTTTTGAGCAGTACGTTGTCTTGAACTGCCACCCATGAGTCATCCCGCCGTCTGTTGCTTGACCAAACTCAGCAACGTGGTCCACGTGACACCAAATATTAGATAAGAATCTCTTTTAATTCGAATTTCATATATCCTTATTTCCTAATTTATGGGATTATCTCATATGAATATTTGAATGATGCCATCATATCCACAAAATATTGATTAGCCTTTTAAATTGGGAAATCTTCCTAATTTCGCAACGTACATATGATTGACGGTCCGATTTCACGTTCGATTAGGTTCATGTTAGAATATTACTTGTTTTAGGGTTATTTTGCATGTTTAGAATAGGAAATTTATTTATTTCAAATTCCTTAAATAAAAATCCAAAAAAGATGCATTCATTTATGATGTTAGTTTTTTTTTTTTTTTTAATTTTAAATTGCACGTTTAATTATTTGGCAATTTTAATTTCGAATTTTTATAATAAAACAAAAAACACAAAAATCATCATGCATATGTCACGTAGAATTAGGGCATTCTTTGCACGTCATTGCATATTAGGATAAAATTGCATGTCTTATTTTAAGTTTAGATTGATTTTTTAGATAGATTGCATCTTAAGTTAGAGATTGCTTTAGGATTTAGTCTGACCTGATCCTTAATATAAGCTGGATAAAATTTTAATCTAGATAGATAATTTTTGCATTTTTCTTAATTTCGAATTTCATGAAAAATACAAAAAAAAAAATTGTCTTAGAATAAATTCATTTCATCATCTAGAATATATTGCATTTTTAGGATAATAAAGGATCATGTGCACGTCATATAGAATTAGGTTCATGAAATGCACGTCATTTAGTGATTACTAGATTCATTTAATTAGAACTTCCTTGTCATTAGGGTTAGGTCATTTAATTAATTTAGATTGCACATTTAATTATTGCATTTCTTTGGAACTTACTTTAGTTATATCATATAGTTTTAGTCATATTTTTATGCCATGCCATTTCATGTTAGATTAGTAACATTGCATTGCATATAGATTAGATTTTCATTAAAAAAAGTGAAAATAAAAGAAGAAGAAATTGCTTGTTAATTAGAAATTATATCTAGGACTGCGTCGATGTGAATTCGATTCAACATTGCAAATGCTTTCGTTGCTATGAGGTCTTGCAATTTATTCATTGCTTTTCTTGGGTGTTAAATTGATGGTCTACGCACCTGCATGATCACCTCACATGTTAGGGAAGTGAATTAAAATTAATTCAAGCTGCTTGCCAATCATTTTTCGAAATAAGAAAAGAAAGGTACCGAAAGGGCGTTAGAGAAATCTAGCGTAATCAAGTCTCCGAACTCATAAATCTCTAGTTCGTAGGAGTAAAATAATCCTCCCATTATTTTACTTAGGTATCTAATCGACCTACTAAAAATAGATTAGTGGCGATTCCTAATTGAAAATCAATTGCATGTTAAGAATTTGAACCTAAATCGCGAATTGGTATGGGCTTGGGAGAGCCCGAGCTAAGTTTAGGATTAGTAATCCATTAACCTAAACCCTAGATGATTCACCCGAAATTTGGTCGCGACAGCTGCTTAGTAAGTTAATGACACTTAAGGGTTGATTAGTTTAAGTTAAGTATGGATTTTGTGGATAGTTAGAATAGATTAGCAATTTAATTAACCGTTATTGCATGTTAGGTGGTTAGAGTAGTGTAATTAGAGCCTAGACAAGCTCTAGTATTTATCTAGAGTAGTTCGGAAATTTTCCGGGCCCGTCTCGGCTTTTAAGGCTTTTCCGGCCTAAGTTGTATTTATTGGCATTTAATAATTAATTTTCGAAATTATTTAATTAATTATTATTTTCCTCGGAAATTAGACTAGGATAGTCGGTGACCGGAATTTTATGCTCATTGTAATGGTGTGATTTTTTTATTTAATTGACTGCTACTTTGTGCAAATTGAGTGTGATTTGCAATTTTGGGAAATTATTCCAAAATTTATCAATTTCAGTATTTAATTTAAAAATCATTGGGCATCGATTTACAGCACCAAAAAGTTTTTATCAATTATATAATTAGTGGGATTTAATAAAGTAAAGATATTTTATTTTTTGCAGAGGCCAACCATGTACCCACACACGATTATTTTTATTAGGTATGATAAAAATGGTGAAATAATCAGTTGGGTAGAATGGTATACTATATCAGCCAGAGGGCTTGATATGTTAGCTTAGAGTGAGCAGTATACCCTAAGTATCGCACAGCTTTGGTGAGCAATTAAGTATCGCACAGCTTTGGTTAGCAATTAAGTATCGCACAGCTTTGGTGAGCAATTAAGTACTGCACAACTTTGGTGAGCATTAGCCGTATACTATATTAGCGTGAGGGCTTGGTTATATCGGCTTAAAGTGAGCAGTATACGTTGTTGTCAGCTTTTGGTGAGCATTTTTATCTATCTTCAACTTAGGGTGAGCAGTCCTTGATGTGATCGGATTGGATAGATAGTATTGACTGGATTGATTGAGAAATGGTCTTAATGACATGGAATCGACTGAGTCAATTGATCGATGGTTCGATCTAAATTGATGTTTTAGTGTGCTGAAGTGGTTTATTAAATTTATAAATTATATTGACTTGCAGAAAGGAATTGAGGCAAGGTGAGTCTTTTGACTTGTGTTGTGCTTAGGCAACCCCTAGGGCGTATTTTTTTCCTTGTTGGGTCTTAGGGGGTGAACTTGCTGAGACGTTATCTCACCCCATTGTGGGATAACATTTTTAGGTCCCTAGATGGTAGCTCCTCTCGAGCATTTTTGTCAGTCGAAGAAGGTCACAGAATAGAGTTCTTACATTCCGCTACATGGGAGCCTTAGGGGTTGGACCTATGAGCTGGTAAGGTCCGTGATCTGGGTCGATGCGAGTCTCCCCCATAAGGTGCCCCATCGATATAGATCATGGTACCGCCAGGATCAAAATGGCCAGAGAGAGGGTCCCATACCGGAATTTGAGGTACCTCTATATGTGCTGGAGGTTACTTTTGGAAACGGCACAGCAGATCCCCTTGGAGGTTCAATGGTAGACCCGGTAGACCCGGATCTTGCAGATCCAGGAACTTCGGTGTACTCGCTTGAAGGCTCAAATGAGAGTGAGGAGGTGGAGGAAGAGGACTTGTAGTTTTATGAAACCTCCCCTATTTTGCAGACTTTGGTCTTGTAGACTATTATTGTAAGTCACATAGTTGGTTATGTATATAAGTGCATTGTGATTTTAAGTTCGAAAAATTATGGCCATGCTTTCCTATCCCATCTTGTTATTGTTTGGGGAAATTATTTACTTGTTTTCGCATGCTCATTTAAAATGAAAGGGTCAGCGATGCATTATGGGATGTCGCTATTTAATCGACTGCAGAGGGATGGGCACGTGCTTGGAGGATCGGGGCGTGACATCCCCGTTTAAGTGGTATCAGAGCATGGTTAGTGGTTGGAGTGATAAGGTGCGATGGTTTATGGGATAGTCAGTAGGATTTGCCTTTATTTCATGCTGATGCATGTCTGTGATAGCTGTTTGGTAGAAAATTGTTTGTTTGTGTGGATCACTCAACTTGTAATTCTATGTGGAATTGGAAGGCAGGTTTAAGTAGAAATCGAGTGATGAGGGATTAGGTGCAAATGATTCCTATGAAAATGGGTTATGGGGCCTATTACTCGAGGTAGGATGCCAACGATGGTCGGTACCTGAAGAGGCCAGGGTAGAGCGCCAACACAGGCTAGCGTGAGTGGAGTAGCACCGCCGCATGTTGGTGCTAGGGTAGTAGCCCCTAAGGATCCAAGATTCGTTGGCATCATGCAAGCACTCGAGATGATGGGTAGCATAATGGATCAACAAGCACAGATTCAAGCCGGTAGTGCCGCTGCTACCATAGCTGCCACGAATGCCTTCGCAGATGTTGCTACTATTGCTGTCGCCCCCACCGCCGCACCTACCGAGGTTCCACTAGGGAACATAGTCGTTGGGAGACCGATACATAAGTTGGTGGAACAATTCCAGAGATTGAACCCACCGAAGTTTTTTGGGGTAGGAGATCCTGAAGCCGCAGCCTTATGGATCCAAGGCTTGGAGAAGGCCTTTGCACTTTTGATGTGCACAGAGACAGAGAAGGTAGTCCTTGCAACCTACTATTTGTAGGGAATTGCAAGTACGTTGTGACATCCCAAATTTTCAACCCTGTCTTCTACTGAATGAATCGGGCATTTCATTGACGTGTCTATAGGGTTATTCTCAGAGCCGATCACTCTCGAGATAACTAGACTACCTGGGGAAATTATTAAGAAATTTTAAGGCAATAGACTTGAGAATTCGACCGGGAATCGGCTTATCAACCGTGTCCATCTTTAGAGGTCATTACGGCACCGTTAAAAATCGATTTGAAATCAGAGATAGACTGGATCGACAGTGATGTGTGGCTAATCGTGGGTGACACCACTAAATTAGAAAATTCATGTTGATCGATACTAGACTGATTTTCTTATTGTTTTGGTACCCTGTGTCCGTATTTGGATCCTTGGGATTTTCATGACAATCGAGAGTCACCAATTAGTCGAGTGGGTTCATAGTGGCTCGAAGAAAATCGACCACGACTCAATTGCACTTAAAAATATATGAAAGTTACCCGGTAGCGTAGGTTACGCTAAAAATGCGTCGAATAGAAATTAACCGCCAATTCGAGTCCGATTTCAGAAATTGAAGATTCTGTCATGTCACAATAAATTCTAGGAGCGTCGACTCAGTCTTAGAAGATTTTTCTGACACCCGACACTTTTTGGGAAAAAGTCGTCGCCGAGTCATTTCTGTGTAGAAAAAGCCAGTGTTTATTTTTTATAGCAAAATTGGAAAGCAAGATGGATATATGGGTGAGGAAATTGACCAATTGATTTTATGGAGGCCAATTGAGATGGAATTGAAGTGGATTAAGCCACCAATTGAAGACAATTCTTGCAAAATTCGTAACTCTCCCTTCCCCCTAGCCAAATGGACCAAAAGTGAAGTCATGAGAGGTGTTGGTGTGGATCAATGGAGGCCAAGGGATTTTACTTGGCCTGGGATGAATCTTGGAGAGTAAGATTGGAAAATATCAAGCCAAGGCCCCACCTCAACTCTATCTCATCTCTCTTATCTCTTCCCTCATCTCTATCTTCTCCATCTCTCTCACCTCTCTACCATCCAAGACCCTCTCCTCTTCATTTTCGAAACCCTCAAGCCAACAAGAAGACCGGCAGAAGGAGCTGCAGCCGTCGCACGCTTCCACCCGCGCCACCGCCGGTTTCTGCTCCAGCCGACCTTTCGTCAAAGATTCGAGTTAAAAGTGGTCTTCTCGGATGAACCAGTGAACGAGCCACCTATCGCCGTGAAGAGGACATCCAAACCGTTCCAACAAGCTCGATCACGCCTCGAACGGAGCCACTGTTCGTCCCTTACGGCCGCTGGAGTCCGCCGCTCACCGGATCGTCTGGAAGTTGCTTGCCAGCACTGTTTCGCGTTTTCTTGCTATTTCGCCCCATTTCAGCCCTTCATTTGCCCATTCTATCCACCCACAAGATCCCTAAGACCCCCGGGAGCCACCGGTTGCCACCGGTTGCCAACCACCCGCTTGCCGGAGCTCCGATCGGCCCGTTTTCGCTGTAGAAGCCGCTGGTCTCCTCTCTACAGCCCGCAAGCCAAACCCATGGTTCAGCCCATTGGGATTCAGCCCAACTTTGGCCCAAGTGAACTTCAGCCCCCAAGACCAAGTGGCCTAGCAAGCTCAGCCCAAGTTAGTTTAATTTAGTTGAAGCCCAAGTCCACAGGTGCAGCCCATTAATTGAGTCTTTGGCCCAAACAAGTTCAGCCCAAGTTCAGCCAGCAAAGAAAGCCCAATCGCAACCAAGCCCAAGCCCAAGAGCGAGCCCAATCTAGTGCAAGAACAAATCTCAGTTGGGCTAAGATTTGTTGGGCCCAAGTTTAAGGCCCGATCTAAGCCCGCCAGTGTTGTCGAAAGCCCGATTTTGGTCGCCGTCGCGGTGTTTCGGTTCCCGCTTTTAACCAAGTGAGTTTTACTCACTAATGCTTTCTTAGTCTGCTAATTATACTTAGGGTTGGTTAGATTTAATTAAATACAATTAGGTGGTTAGATTAATTTAGATAAATTAAATTAGAGACTTAATGATGCATGTTAGGTGGTTAGAAATAGACATTAGCAAGTAGGCATGCCATGTTATTTATTGAACGGGTCTCGGTAATTTTCTGGGCTCGTCTCGGGTTCCAATTAGGCATTATGGGCCTAAATTGAATTTTTAATATTTATTTATTTAATTTTCGAAATTAATTATTTAATTAATTATTTTTTGGAAATTCAACTTGGATGGTGATGACCGGAATTTCGTGCTGATTGTCATGGTGCAGTCCGTTTATTTAATTGAGCTTCAATTTATATGGAATTGATTTAAATTGTGAATTTTAGGATATGTTCCTAAATGGTTGTTTTTAATTATTGAATGGGGGAAATGATTGGGTATGGATTGTCGTATCGATGGTGGAGTGGTGAATCGGTGTGGCATCTAAAAGGGCACGTGGGCTCTGATTTGACGCATCACTTTGGTGAATGAGTACCTTAGAGAATGCACGTGGCCCCAGGCATCGTAAAAAGGGCACGTGGGCTTAGTGAATTGATGCATCACTTTGGTGAACTAGTGCCCTAGAGAATGCACGTGGGCCCAAGGAATTAAGTGAGGCATCTTGGGAGAGACACGTGGGCTCGGTGATTTGATGCATCACTTTGGTGAACTAGTGCCTTAGAGAATGCACGTGTGCTTGGTGACATATAATCAACTGGTTTCGATTCGTTTTGAGTAGTTGGGTGCCTATTATGATTTGTACTGATTTACAAGTGGAATCTGAGGCCAAGGTAAGTCCTCTGACTTGTGCGTGTTTAGGCAGCCCATAGTGTATTGGCTTACTAATCGAGTCTTAAGGGGTAGAACTCGCTAAGACGTGGTGTCATTGGTTATTGAATAACCATTTCAGGACCCTGAGGAGGAGCTGAGAAGGAGGAACCTGAGGAGGAGAAAGATTTTTGAAGAAGAAGATGATCCAGAGAGGGATCTTGAGTACAACCCGGATGTGGATTGAGATCCCATCCCTTTTGTGAACCCTGTCTTAGTGTAGATAGGTGTAAGATCTATATGCTTTAAATAGTATTGTAAATATACTATGAATTGTGCTATTAATAAAAGTGTGGTTGTGAATTTCAATATGAAAAATATGGCCTGCTTTTCTATCCCATTGTTTTATTGTCTGGGGATTTATAACTGCTTCCGCATGCGCATAATAAATTGAAAGGGTCGGCGATACATAGTCCTGGGATATCACATTCTAAAATCAACCAAGTAGAAGGATGTGTGCGTGGCCGAGGATCGGGGCGTGACATACGTGGTGGAGAACCACCCAAGGAACGGTATTCCCTGAATGTGTAGCCCCGGAGTGGAACACCTTTGTTGAGGTGTTCAATAGTAAATACTTTTCTGAGACTGCCAGAGAATTGAAGATGGCAGAATTCCAGTGTCTTCGCCAAGGCTCAATGACTATAGATCAATATGAGGCGAAGTTCACTGAACTATCGTAGTACGCTCCTGAACTGGTCGAGAATCCAGTAAATCGAGTTAGGAGATTCAGAGACGGACTCAGGCCGGAATTGAGGAGTTTGCTCATATTGCTCAACCTGAGAAATTATAACGACCTGTATGAGCGGGTTCAAATGATAGAGAGAGATCAAAATGAATGAGCTGCCGCATCTAGTTCGCGGTTCGGATCTAACCGAGATGGGAATTGGTATGGGAAGAAGCCCATGACTGGAGAAAGATTCCTTGTCCCGCACAAAAGGAAGTGTGGAGTTGGCAAGCCAGGGTCAAGTCAGAATTGTGTGTGTTGCTTTTGTGGAAGGCGACATGGTTTGACCCCGTGCCCCCGAAGGATAGGTGCTTGCTTCGAATGTGGCCAGCAGGGTCACATAACCAGAGATTGTCTTAGGTGACCAATAGGACAATAGCAATTACTGATGCCGCCACCAATAGGTCAGATCAGAGGATATGCGCAGCAGAACGCACCGCAGGGTGGACAGATCAGACCCCCAGCTCAAGGAACAGTTCATGCCATCACCAGAGGTCAGGCTGAGGATGCGCTTCATGTGATTACATGTATGGTTTCGTTGAACAACCATACTACTTATGCTTTATTCGACCCTGGAGCGACTCATTCTTTTATTGCCGAACAATATGTTAAGCTGATAGGATTAAGTCTTGAGTTGCTGGAGTCAGTGGTTAGCATATCTATACCATTAAAGGATAAGGCGTTATCTGCATTAGGTTGTTCGAGTTGCAAGTTAGCGATTGGTGAGCAAGAGGGGAGGATAGACTTGTTCGTCCTAGTCATGTATGACTTTGACTTGATAATTGGCATGGACTGGCTCACTAAGCAACGAGCTAAGATGGAATGTTATCGTAAAGTAATTCAGTTCAACCCGTTAGTGGGTGAGAGTTTCGAGTTTGTTGGAAGTCGAGGAAGACCCTCGATTTCATTGATCTCGTCGCTTGAAGCAACCCGTTTGTTAGATGAGGGTTGTCAAAGTTACCTGGCAACTGTCGTGGATACGATAGTTGAGGAGCTGAAGATCGAAGATATCTCAGTGGTGCAAGAATTTACAGATGTATTCCCGAAGGAATTGTCAGGTTTACCACTAGAGAGAGAGATCGAGTTTGTAATTGAGTTAGCACCCAGGACAGAGCCAATCTCTAAGGCTCCTTATTGGATGGCGTTGTCCGAGTTGAAAGAACTGAAGGCGCATATGCAGGAGTTGTTGGATAAGAGATTCATACGTCCCAATGCATCACCTTGGGGAGCACTAGTCCTATTCGTCAAGAAGAAAGATGGTCCGTTACGTTTGTGCATCGACTATCTTCAACTCAATCAGGTGACGATCAAGAATATGTATCCACTCCCGAGGATCGATGACTTGTTTGATCAGTTACAAGGAGCGTTGATATTTTCAAAGGTCAACTTGAGGACATGATATCATCAGCTGAGGATTAAGAAGGAGGACATTCCAAAGTCAGCATTTCGTACTCAATACAGCCATTATGAATTTACTGTAATGCCGTTTGGGTCGATGAACACTCTAGCTGCTTTTATGGATCTGATGAACCGAGTGTTCAAAGAATATCTGGATCGGTTCGTGATCGTGTTCATCGATGATATTTTGGTGTATTCGAGGAGTGATGAAGATCATGAAGGTCATCTAAGAATGGTATTGCAGACTCTGAGGATTCATGGACTGTACGCCAAGTTTAGCAAATATGAGTTTTGGCTGACTCGTGTAGCGTTCCTAGGTCACGTGATTTCTGACGAAGGAATCTCCGTGGACCCGTCCAAGATTGAAGCAGTGATCAACTGGCCAAGACTGACTACAGTGATAGAGATAAGAAGTTTTCTGGGTTTGGCAGGTTACGACAAAAGATTCGTGGAAGGATTTTCAATATTAGCGTCGTTGTTGACTCGACTCTTGAAGAAAGAAGAAAACTTTGTGTTGACAGACAAATGCGAGCGTAGTTTCCAAGAGCTGAAGCAGAAGATGACTATTGCACCGGTGCTGACCATTCCATTTGGTCTTGGAGGATACGAGATCCACAGTGATGCGTCATTCAGAGGACTGGGTTGCGTGTTGATGCAACATGGTAGGGTTGTTGCAGACGCCTCCCGCCAGTTGAGACCTCATGAGCAGAATTACCTAACGCATGACTTAGAACTCGTAGCGATCATTTTCGCTCTGAAGATTTGGAGACATTATTTGTGTGGAGAAAGATTCCAGATCTTCACTGACCATCAAAGTCTCAAGTATCTATTCTCTCAGAAGGAGTTGAATATGAGACGGCGTTGCTGTATGGAACTTCTAAGGACTATGATTGTGATATTCTATATCACCCTGGCAAGGTGAATAAGGTCGTTGACGCTTTGAGTCGGAAGTCTTTAGTCGCACACATGATGGTTAAGGAGTGGAATTTAATTAAGAGAGCTCGAGATTCGGTGTTCAAATTTGAGGTATGCCACCTTTTGAATCTTATGACCACCCTCAGAATTGAGCCGGACGTTCAGATCAGGATCAAATTACTTCAGCCATATGTTCAAAAGATTCTATAAGAGGATACCAATAAGAGAAAGACAGATTTTCAGATTTCTGAGCATGGAACATTGAGGTTCTGAGGAAGATTATGTGTATCGGACAATGCAGAGCTTAGAGAGGAGAATTTATCAGAAGCTCATCGTAGTAGTTGCAGCATTCATCCTGGCAGTACTAAGATGTATCAGAATCTATGTCAACACTACCGGTGGTCCGGTATGAAGGCGGACATCGCCAAGCATGTCACCAAGTGACTGACGTGTCAGCAAGTAAAGGCACAACATTGTAAGCCGGGAGGACTTCTACAACCTCTTAAGATCCCAGAGTGGAAATGGGAGCATATCACGATGGATTTCATGACAGGTTTACCGAGGAGTCAGAGATGTAATGATTCCATTTGGGAAGTGGTCAACCGATTGACAAAGTTGGCTTACTTCATCGCAGTGCGAAAGGATCTTGACTTGGATAGGCACACTTAGTTATACATATGCCAGATAGTTCGACTACATGGAGTACCACTTACAATTACTTCAGACTGAGACCCGAGATTCACAGTTGCATTTTGGAAGAGTTTGCAGGCTGCTTTAGGAATCAAGCTGTAATACAATACAACATATCATCCTCAAATGGATGGCCAGTTTGAGAGGACGATCCAAACCCTCAAAGACATGTTGCGAGCTTGTGTGTTGGACTTCAAGGGAAGCTGGGAGGAACAGTTTCATTTGGTCGAGTTTGCCTACAATAACAGCTATCAACAAAGCATTCATAGGGCTCCTTTCGAAGCGTTGTATGGTAGAGCGTGCAGAACACCAGGCCTAGAGTTGGTACAACAGTCAGTGGATGCAGTTGCAGTCATCAAAAATAGGTTAAAGACTACTTAGAGCCACTAGAAAAGCTATGCAGATAAGCGCCGGAGATCATTGGAATTCCAAGTTGATGATCACGTTTTTCTGAAGGTGTCGCCAATGAGGGGAACTTCGCGCTTTGGCAAGAAAGGAAAACTGAGTCCGAGGTACATAGGTCCCTTTGAGATTCTAGAGAGAATCGGGATCCTAGCGTATCGTCTTACATTGCCGCCGAGACTGGCATAAGTGCACGACATCTTTCACGGGTCAATGTTGAGGAAGTATGAGCCTGACTCGACCCATGTGCTTAATTTCAAAGAATTGGATGTGGATGACAGAGTGTCGTACGTTGAAAGCACGGTTTAGATCATGGATAGGAATGAGCAGGTTCTACGCACCAAGACCATTCCCTTGGTCAAAGTAGTATGGCAACACCACGGCACTAAAGGAGCAACCTGGGAGAGTGAAGAGTCGATGAGACAATTGTACCCCCACATTTTTGCTTAAGTATTGCAATGGTTTAAATTTCGATGACGAAATTTTTATAAGAGGGGAAGAGTTGTGACATCCTGAATTTTCCATTCTGTTTTTTAATTAAATAAATCGGGCATTTCATTAACATGCCTATAGTGCTATTCTCAGAGCTGATCACTCCTGAGATAACTAGACTATCTAGAGAAGTCATTAAGGAATTTTAACGCAATAGACTTGAGAATTCGACCAAGAATCGACTACTCGACTATGCTCATTTGAAGAGAACATTTCGGCACAGTAAAGATCGATTAGAAATCAGAAATAGATCAATTCAATTGAGATGTGTGGTTAAACATGGGTAATTCCACCAAATTGAGAAATTCTCATCGATCGGCACTAGACTAATTTTTCTGTCGTTTTGCTATCCTGTGTCCATACTTGAAATCTCGAGATTTTCACGACAACCAAGAGTCGTTAATGTGTTGAAGAGGTTCATTGTGGCTCAAATAAAATCGACCGCGGGTTATTTGCACTAAAAATTTCTGAAAGCTATCCGATAGGCTAGGTAACGCTAAAATCGCGCCAGATTGAAATTAATCGCAAATTTGAATCTGATTTCAAAAATTGAAAGTTCTGTCATGTCATGAGTCATTTTAGGAACGTTGACTCAGACCTTGAGGATTTTTCTGCAAACCGAGATTTTTGGCGAAAAGTCGGGATAGGGTCGTTTTTGTCTAGAAAATTCAGAGGACCGTTTTTTATCGCGAATTTGGGAAGCAAGATGGTTCTGTTGGCGGGGAAAAATGCCAATTTGCTCGAGGATATGTTAGTGGAATTTTTAAAGGCCGAATCGCACCGGTTCAAGAGAAATTGGGAGAGGAATTAAGGAGAAATCCACCAAAATTCGTAGCTCCCCCTTGGACCCAACATTTGGACCTCTTCCAAGGCTTCTAAAGGAAGTTTGGCTGCTGAAAATTGGCTATGGAAGATAGCAAGCATGGTGGGGCCAAGTCAAGGGATTAAGAAGATAGAGATGGAGACTAAATGGGACCCTCCAAGTTGGTTTTGTCCCCCTCTTCTTCCTCCCATACGTTGACCACCACTCCCCTCCATTCTAGCCATGTGAAGCCTCCTAAATCCTAGAAAAACCGAACCAACATGCTAGCAGCCCACTGGAACCATCGCTCGCCTGTCGTGCACCAAGCCAGCCACACGATCGTCCCGTGCGTTAGTTTGCAGCACCAAAATGTTTTTATTGATTATATAATTAGTGAGATTTAATAAAGTAAAGATATTATATTTTTGGCAAAGGCCAACCGTGTACCCATACACGATTATTTTTATCGGGTATGATAAAAATGGTGAAATAATCGGTTGGGTAGAATGGTATACTATATTAGCAAGAGGGCTTGATATGTCAACTTAGAGTGAGCAGTATACCCTAAGTATCGCACAGTTTTTGTGAGCAATTAAGTATTGCACAGCTTTGGTGAGCAATTAAGTATCACACAGCTTTGCTGAGAAATTAAGTACCGCATAGCTTTGGCGAGTATTAGCCGTATACTATATCAACCTGAGGGCTTGGTTATATCAGCTTAGAGTGAGCGGTATACATGGTTGTCAGCTTTTGGTGACCATTTCTATCTATCTTCAGCTTAGGGTGAGCAGTTCTTGATGTGATTGGACTAGATAAATATTATTGACTGGATTGACCGAGAAATGTTCTTAATGACATGGAATCGACTGAGTCGATTGATCGACGGTTCAATCTGAATTGATGTTTTGGTGTGCTGAAGTGGTTTATTAAATTTATAAATTGTATTGACTTGCAGGAAGGAACTGAGGCAAGGTGAGTCCTCTGACTTGGGCAGCCCTTGGGGCGTATTTTCTTCTTAGTCGGGTCTTAGGGGGTGAACTTGCTGAGACGTCGTGTCACCCTGTTGTGGGATAACATTTTCAAGTCCTTAGATGGCAGCTCCTCCTGAGCATTTTGGTCAGCCGAAGAATGTCACAGAACAGAGGTCTTACATTTCACTGGATGGGGGCCCTAGGGGTTGGACCTATGAGCTGGTAAGGTTCGTGGTTTGGATCGATGCGGGTCTCCCCCATAAGGTGCCCCATTGATACAGATCATGGTATCGCCAGGATCAAAATGGCCAGAGAGAGGGTCCCATATCGGAATCGGAGATACCTCTATATGTGCTGGAGGTTGCTTTTCGAAAAGGCACAGCAGATCCCTCTAGAGGTTCGGTGGTAGACCTGGTAGGCTCGGATCATGCAAATCCAGGAACTCTGGTGTACTCGACGGAAGGCTCAAATGAGAGTGAGGAGGTGGAGGAAGAGGACCTGTAGTTTTATGAAACCCCCCCTCCTGTTTTGCAGACCTTGTTTTTATAGACTGTTATTGTAAATCACATAGTTGGTTATGTATATAAGTGCATTGTGATTTTCAGTTCGAAAAATTATGGTCCTGCTTTCCTATCCCATTTTGTTGTTGTCTAGGGAAATTATTTATTTGCTTCCACATATACATTTAAAATGAAAGGGTTGGTAATGCGTCCTGGGACGTCGTTGTTTAATTGACCGCAGAGGGATGGGCACGTGCTTGGAGGATTGGGGCGTGACACACAAAGTCTGAATTGAGCTAAAGATGGATGCTCCATCGATTCCCTAAGCTGATTAAACTGCCTCAAAAGTTCCAACGTTGGAAAGGAGAACTTAAAAGCACTTAACCTTCTCAAGTTGCACGCTTCGGATAAAACACCTTTAGCACATGTATCCCATCATTCAGCATCGGCATCCACATCGAGATTTCGTTCTTCCAAGTGTAATAGAGAATATATTGCCCCATGAGGAATCACTGTTTTAGAGTCATTTGAAGGTTCAATTCCAGAAGTTGAGATCCCCAAACAAATCAAATTAATTAAACATTCAATTTCCCTGGGAAGATTCTTAATCTTCGTCCCCTCAAGATCAAATACCTCCAGCTACTCGAGGCTTCCAATTGCTGGCGATATCGACCTCAAAAGGACACAATCATTCAAGAAGAGTCTTTTGAGGTTGACAAGTTGAGATATGGACTCTGGCAAGCACTGAATGTGGGTCCTGGATAGATTCAAAACTTCTAGAGCAAGCATCTGATTGAAAAATGAAGAAGAAAGCTTTCTCAGCTTGTAATTTCTTTGCAAAGAAAACAACGAAAGTGAATGACACTTTGGTTCCTTCAGTAGCTCAGAAATTCCGGTATGCATCAAACATATCTCTTTTGCACTCTCCCATTCCTCAATCTCTGGTGGCTCTGTCAAATCCAAGCCAACCTGCATCAGAAACGCATGATTTTCCTTAGGCTGAAATATTAAGTTCACTAATATATCCTGCTCCTAGCCTTGAAACTTCACAAATTGCCCATTCTCATCAACTTCAAGCAGGTTAGCATTGACAAGATTCTCTAGGATTTGATGGCCTTCAATACCATCCCTGACCATAGGCTTATGGCAGACCCAGTGCAATCTCATGGTTATTGTTACAAAGAGCAAGATTTTTCAAGCATCTTCTAGTTTTATCATCTTCTAGTTGGTCAATGCTGAATCTTAATACATTAACCATAAGTGCTTCTATACCTACTTCATGACTTGTAGGTTGAACATTCAGTCTTTCAAGCGCATGTTTCCAGATTGAAATGTCGTCAACATTTTGCAGTGTCCTTGCCACTAGAATAACATCATGCAAATATGGCCTGCACATCCTAACTATTTCCCTAGATAGGGCTTTTTTAGGATAATAAACAACTTCACCCACGTTCTGACAAAATAATTCGCAGAGCAATAGATTGTCAAAACATATTTTCTTATCCACTTCGATTTCATCGCACAATTGTCCTGATCCAGCCACAAAGACTATCTTGCTACCAGCTGGTGCCATTGAATCAGGAATTTTCAATGTCTCTAGCTTCATGTGTTGGTTAATGCCAAGAAGAATGAGCAAAAACTTGAGGCCTTCCAATGAATTTACCACCGAATGTGGCATATCAACTGCATTGGCTTTAGTCAAATCAGAAGATATTTGTCCAGCAATCTCCTTTTGCACCTTTTCCATGTCACAGTTCAGAGGAATGGTAACACAGATGACTCTATCAAATAGATTTCTCAAAACTGCAGATTCCTTCAAAGCTTCAATGACAATAGCTTTTTCAACCTCGTTTCTGCCATATATTCCAATTATGTTAATGTTAGATTTTTTTATGGACTTAATGAGGTGGTCGACTACAGAGTAATATTTAATGGCACCCCATCCTTCTGAAGGTCTCCCTTCTTATTTTCCACCGCCGCCCAACATATCAATTGAAGCATTGGCATCATCCAAAGTAGCATGTGAAGAACTTCCCTTTTTCATCTTTGATATGGGCATAATATCGTTTTATTCTAGACTGGCTTCTATCGTTGCCTTTTAATCCCCAACTTCATATTCCAATCGCAAGTGATATGAATCAAATTCAGATTCTTGCTCCGACGAATATGAATAAACTTTGTCAGAAGCAGTGTCTTCGTTTCCTTCCAAGGAAATGGGTTCAACCTTTGGCTCTGTAAGTTCTGCATTTGCAAAACTGCGCTTTTCAACATTTCTCTCCTAAGATATTTTGGACTTGCTCCAATCTTTATCTTCTCATCCATGTCTTCAGATTCTGATTATGAGCAATGTGAACCAACTTCCGATTTTGAGTAATGTGAACCAACTTCTGACTCTGAGTGTGATGAATATGAATGAACTTTTCCCAAAGCAGCATGAGGATCGGTGTCCTTTTTCATTATCCAGGGAAATAGTTCAGTCTCTGTATCTCGAGTGCTTTGCATTGGTGCAAAATCACTTTCTGCTCTTTGCTTCTGCATGGCTACTATTTTTTCCGTTGCACTTGTCACCGTTGCATTTTCTTCTTTTTTAGATCACTCAATAGCGATCCTTCATTTGTGACATAGCCTGCCCTTGTGCGATGCAAATCAATCCCTAGTAATGGCTTGAATTCTGTATAGAACCAAACTCGTGAGGCAAAGGCATAATGATTATCATAATCTACCCCAGGATATATAAAACTTTTCTTTTTGCAATTTATCAAACACATTTCATGATAGTGCAGCTACACTTATTTAAATGGATATCTTGAAAACATAAAGCCAAAGTCAGTTCCTTTCTCACCTTAAACGAAATCATTTGGTCATCCCATTTATCGACTTTGCATCAGTTCCAAGAGAAAGAGCCTGTTTTAGCCCAAAATAAATCCTGATACACAAGAAGTGCTTCTTTGGAAAGAGCAACAATTCTAGACTTTATGCTATCCACAAAACTAATTTGATGCATATATAAATGAAATTTTATTGACAGAAGCATCGAGATAGCAATCTCACAAGCACAGAAAAAATCTCACCTCTTTAGTCACCTTCAACTTAGCAATATGCTATTGTCTAGACAAAGAGTACTAGAAACTCATCTTTTAGGAAAAACCACGGTTGAAATTGAATGGGCTAAGGTTATGTTAGTGTCATGTTGCAAATCTTCTCCCCAAATCATTTAACATGCAACTTTTCTTTGAAGAATAAAAGCTACCTTTCTAATCTTTAACAACACGAGAAGAGGAAAATAGTTCAGTCTTTATATCTTGAGTGCTTTGCATTGGCATAAAATCACTAACTGCTCTATGCTTCCGCATGGCTACTAATGGTTCTGCTTCACTTGACACCGTCACATTTTCTTCATCTTTCCAGATCACTCAACAATGATCCTTCATTCGGGACATAGCCTGCCTTTGTGTGAAGCCAATCCACAAAAAACGGCTTGAGTTTTGTACAGAAACAAATTCACGATGCAAATGCACAATCATTATTCATAATCTATCCCGAGATACAAAAAAATTTTCTTTTCGCTATTTATTAAACACATTTCATGATAATACAGCTACACTTATCTGAGTGGACAATTTGAAAACAGAAAGCCAAAGTCATTCCTTTCTTCATGATAAACAAAATCACTTGGTCACCCCATTTATCAACTTTGGATCAGTTTAGAGAGAAAGAGCCCGTGTTAGCCAAAATAAATCTCGATACACAAGAAGTGCTCCTTTGGAAATAGCAGCACTTCTAGACTTTATGCTATCTATAATAGTAATTTGATGCATATATAAATGCAATGTTATTGACAGAAGCATCAAGATAGCAATCTCGCAAGTGCAAAAAAATCTCATCTCTTTGGTCACCTTCAACTTAGCAATATTCTATCGTCTAAACAAAGAGTACTAGATAACTTGTCTTTTAGGACAAACCAAGGTTGAAATTGAATGGGCTAAGGTTATATTAGTATCATGGGGCAAATCTTCTCCCCAAAACATTTAACATGTAACGATTTTTTGAAGAATAAAAGCTACCTTTCTGATCTTCAGCAGCATGAGAAGAGGTAAATAGTTCAGTCTTTGTATCTCGAGTGAATTGCATTGGCACAAAATCACTCTTTATCTACATGGCTACTAGTTTTTCCGCTTTAGTTGACATCGTCGTATTCTTCTTCTGTCAGATCACTCAGCGAGATCCTTCAATCGTGACATGGCCTGCCCTTGTGTGAATTTAGCAAATAAGGTATTGATAGAGGTGGTAGAAAAGATGCGTGGGATGGCTTTATGAAAAACTGTAGACAAAAAGTAATGAGTTTTAGCAAGTGCTCCATGACAATCTTTAATACCTATAAAAAAAAATACGAAAGTAGGATAGAATGGAGTTTGTGTTCTAACCTCCTCGACATAAAGCTGCATAATTATATTTAGTTGAGTTTCCATGTCCAATAATCATAACTTGTACCCTATTGGAGGCAAACATAGACTAGAAACTAATAATGATGTAATTGCATGAGAGTTCTTGCACTTACACTCCATAGCAAAATGGCATTGCTGAGCGTAAGCATAGACATCTTTTAGAAGTAGCTTGTGCATTGAAATACCAAGCCTCTATTCTTGAAGTTTTTTGAGGGGATTGCGTGATCACAACAACCTATTTAATTAATCATGCACCAACTTGGATCCTCAATGGCAAGACTCCTTTTGAGATGCTTTATAACAAAGGACCAATTGCTAATCATCTTCAAGTATTTGGTGCCTATGCTACGCAATGAATGTGGGCCCTTGGGATAAGATGGATTCCTATGCCACTCAATATGTTGTCATGAGTTCTCCCCCTCTTCCAAAAGGATACCAAGTTATGAATATTTCCAGAGGGAATTTCTTCATTTGTAGGGATGTTAAGTTTCATGAAGATGTGTTCCCATTCAAGGAATGATATCTTCTTCCAATTCGACTCTACCATTATCAGAAAAACAACGACAATTCTTATCTAATGAAGACTTATCCATGGCATTACCAAAATTTTTTGTTGCACCAGAAGCTTCTGTCCAAGTTATAGAGGAGTCCGAGCTTCCTTTTATTGAAACGTTAGATGATGAAATAACTCCTCCATCAATGACGACTACATCAGATATTATTTCTGGCTCATCATAGGAACTTGAAGCACCAATACACTTGCAAGTATTACCTACTCAGCCTCGATGTTTGCAGCAACATATTCATCAGCCTATGTGGACCAAAAACTATATCTGTTTAGCTATGAGTTCAATAGGTACAGAATATCCAATCTCCTCGTAAGTTTCACTTAATCGGCTATCACCAAAACATATGTGTTGCATTAATCATATATCAAAAGAATAGGAACCATCTTCCTTTGCCGAGACGACATGTGATCCCTGTTGGTAATGTGCCATGGAATCAAAACTCACTGCATTCATGGAGAATCACACTTGGAGTATCATCCTGCTACCACCACATCAGAGAACAATTGGTTGTAGATGAGTATACAAAATCAAGTTTAAAAGCTAATGGTTCCGTTGAGTGCTACAAATGGATGTCCACAATGTCTTTTTTCATGGCAATCTAGATGAAGAAATTTATATGAAGTTCCTATGGGTTTACACAGATAGGAGGAGTCGTAGGTATGTCGTCTGCGCAAATTCCTTTTTGTACTAAAACAAGCATCAAGACAATGGTATGCGAAGTTCATGGCTATATTGACCAATGCAGGTTTTTAGCATTCTAAGCACGATTATGCCTTGTTTATGTGCACTGCAAGATATTCATCAATTTATTTACTGATATATAGTAATGATGTACTTGCATGGGAAATAATGGCTATCATGTTGCGAAATTCAAAGAGTACTTGCACTCCGCTTTTCACATCAAAGATTTGGGATCTCCTAAACATTTACTTGACATTGAAATTGCCTGATCTGATAAAGGAATAAGTCTTAGTTGGAGAAAGTTCATCTTAGAGATTGTTTCAAAAGCAAGATTATCCAGTTTCAAACCCATTGTCATTTTGATTGAGCAATATATATTAATGATGGATCCATCGGGATATCGGAGGCTTTTTGGTAAGTTACCTGCTATCGTTTTGATTGAGCAGAATGTCAATCTAATGACTCATGAACATGATCAGGATTTTTCTTTATCCATCAAGGATCCATTATTCAATGATCCATTTGGATATTAGCGGCTTATTGGTAAGTTAATATATCTCATTATACCCGACATATGTTATGCAGTGCAAATATTCAGCCAATTCATGCATAACCCAAAACAGTCTCACATGAATGTAGCTCTAAAAGTTGTGAACTATTTAAAGGGATGCCTATGACTTGGCATATTCTTCTCCTTACAGCAACATGAAGATGACGGCTATTGTGATATAGATTATGCTACATGCTCAATGACTAGAAGATCTATCACTGGTTTTTTTTATCAAATTGGGAAACTCATTAATCTCATGGAAGACAAAGAAGCAGTCTACTGTATCTTTGTCATAAGCTGAATCATAATATCAAGCCATGGCAAAGATTACCTGCAAAATAGTCTAGATATGAGGGCTACTATAAGATCTTGGAGTACTGATTAATGGGCCAAGTGAATTATTTTGTGACAATGATGCTGCACTGAAATCAACAGCAAATCCAGTCTTTCACAAAAGGACAAAGTACATAGACATTTATTGTTATTTTACTCGAGACAATATCAAAGAAGAAGTCCTCATAGCAAAGGGAATTAGAACTGTGGAATAGCCTACTAACATCTTCACCAAACCACTATGTCAACAACACAAGTACTTATTAAGCAAGCTATGTCTCATTGACATATATAGGCCACTAGCTTGAGGGGAGTGTTGGAGAACAGATTTGATATGATATCAATCGTGATCTTAATTGATACAATATATCCATGATGGAATATTGTCAAAATATTTAGGAAGATAAAATCGGAAGACAATATCGCGTATATTTTATGTATATCGTTCCTAGTTCTTTTTTGTACTATAATTACACTTGTACTTGTACATTTTAACATACAAAAATAGAAAAAATAGTTCCTCCCAAATACTTTTCATTTTTTGTCAATAAGATTCGTTTTAATACCCAATGAATAGTGTCTCAAATGTCGCTTGTGTTCCCGGTGGTGTTCTGGTTTCTATATGCTAGTTTTAATTGACTTATGAAATGAATTTTTATTTAAAATCACCTGTAATCTACTTGTATGACTTATGAATGAGTTGGGTTTTTCATCGACGCACCTATAGTCTTTTTCTCTGAGCTAATCACTCACGAGATAACTAATCTATCAGGTGAAGCCATTAAGGAATCTAAAGGCAATAGACTTGATAATTCGACCAGAAATCGACTGCTCGACTGTGCTAATCTGTAAGGGTCAATACGGCACTATCAAAATCAATCAGAGATCGGAGATAGGTCGATTCGACTGAGGTATGTGATTAAAGTGTGGACAATTCCACATAATTGCAAAATTCTCGTCGAATGGCACTAAACTAATTTTTCTGTCATTTCTGTACCCCATGACCATATTTGAAACCTCTAGATTTTCACAATAATCGAGAGTCGCCAATGAGTCAAAGATGCACAATGTGGCTGGAAAATAATCGATCACGGGTCAAATGCGCTAAAAAAGTTCCTAAAGCTACCTGGTAGGTTAGGCCACACTAAAATCGTGTTAGGTTGAAATTAACCGCGAAATTGAACCCGATTTCAGAAATTGAAAGTTCTATCATGTCACGATATTTCTACAAACCCGAGTTTTTGGCGAAAAATTCAAAGTTGGGTTATTTTGGACCGGGAAAATTATAGGACCGCTTTTTATTGCATTTTTGGCATTCAAGTGGCATCATTTGGCAAGGAAAAATGTGGAATGGAATGTGAGCATCCTCTTGACATTTCAGCCTTTGAATTAAGTTCAATTGAAAAGGAATTGAGTTGAGATTAGAAGGGAATTGAGCAAAATTCATAGGTCCATGGGGCTGCAACATTTGACCCTTTGGATGGTTTGTTAAGGAAGGTTTGAGAGGGAAAGTGGCTGAGGATGAAGGCTAAAGATGGTGGGGGCCTTGTGATGATGAATGGAGATGTTTCTTGAAGACTTTTGTGCCAATTGTTCCCCCCAACCAAGCAACTCTCCTTCTTCTTCTTCCTTGCTCGCATTTCTCCATTGTTGCTATGTTTGTGAGCTCAAGAACCAGAGAGAGACCAGCAGCCAAGCCGCACGCCCGCCCGAGCTTCCTCGTGCCCGTCGAGCACCATCGCTGCCGCCCGGAGCTGTTGTCACGCCCCGATCCTCGAGCGCGTGCCCATCCCTCAGTGGTCAAATAAATTGTGACTTCCCAGGGCGTCTCACTGACCCTTTTTATTTTAATGCACATGCAGAAGCGAATAATTAAATCCCCAGACAACACAAATATGGGATAGAAAAGCAGGGTCACAAATTTTGAAAACTACACACTTTTATACACATTAGACTAAGTTATATATACAAGTCTAGTCAATATAAACAAGTCTACAAAAGGTAAAGGGGTTACATATCCTCTAAGCATTCGAATTATCAACTGAAGGCTCTGGGGTCTCAAGCTCCGGGGAACTAGGGTCCACCACTGAACCACTAGGAGGGTCAGCCGTACCTTGGCCAAAAGTGATCTCTAGCACCGACATAGGAATCTCAAACTTCGGTAGGGGACCTTCCTTGGGTCCATCTCGCCCGTAACGATACCACGATCTGAATTGATTGGATACCCTCTGGGATAGACCCGCATCAACCCAGACAATGGATCTCACGAGTTCGTAGACCCAGGCTCCTTGGCTCCTAAGGAGGGGAATTTGAGAGATCTGTTGGGTGACCTTCTTCGGTTGACCGAAGCGCTCAGGAGGAACAATCATCTAAGGACCTGAAAATGTTAGCCCACGACAGGGTGAGACGACGTCTTAGCAAGTCCACCCCCTAAACTCCGACTAGGAAGGAAATACGCCTAAAGGTTATCTATGGACACACAAGATAGATGACTTACCTTTGCCTCAGTTCCTTCCTACAAATCAGTACAGTTCATAATTTCAACCCACCACTCAATTAAATCAACCCATCGATCAATCAGTCAATCAGCTCAATTCGACATCAACAACACTATTTATCAATTCAATATGACCACTGCTCACACAAGCTGAAATAATCATTCAATGCTCTCACAAGCTATAATATATGATCATCACTCTCACAAGCTGATATAGATAGATAGTAGCTTGCACAAGCTGATAATATATATCGTGGTCTCACAAGTTGATATAAGAATCTTAGCCCACACAAGCTAATAAGGTATACTACTCTCACAAGCTGACTTATCAAAGCACAGAGGCTGATATAGTATACTACTCTCATAAGCTAACGTGCAAAGTGGCCCAAAAGCAGATAAAATGTATACTTCTCTCACAAGCTGACGTGCAATGGGTCCCAAAAGCTGACAATAAATATGCTCGCACAAGCTGACATGCATATATGCTCTCACAAGCTAATAAATTACTAAGTTAAAAGTACCCGATAAAAATAATCGTGTGTGGGTACACGGTCGGCCTAAGCCAAAAACACAATAACTTTCTTTTAGAAAATCTCATTATTTAATATAGTCCATAAACACATTTTTTGCGCTGTAAACCGACGCCGGTATCTTCTAATTAAAATACCAAAATCACACAATTTGGGATAAATACCCAAATTTACTAATTCCACTCAATTTGCACAATCTAGCATTCAATTAAATAAACCAAGCATACCATTGCAATTAGCACGAAATTCCGGTCACCGACTATCCGGTATAATTTCTGGAAAATAATAAATAATTAAATAAATACTAAAATTAATTAAATAAATATATTTAAATGCCATAAATAGAGACTTAGGCCGGAAAAGCCTAATTAAATACCGAAAAGAGCCCGGAAAATTCCGAACCTATCTAGATAAATAATACAACCTGTCTAGTCGCCAATGAAATCGATTTAACCACCTAACATGCAATAACGAGTAATTAAATCGCTAATCTGTTCTAACTAACCACCTAAACCATACTTAGCCTAAACTAATCAACCCTTAGGCATCATTAACTCCCTAAGTAGAGTTTAGTGAGTAAACTCACCGGTTTTGAAATCCGATGAGTCCATGACGATGGCAAGGCGGAGACGGGCAACAGACTCCATAGTGACAGCACCCTACGAGGTCCAAAAGTGGTCCAAAGTGGGCCTCGAAGCCCATGGCTAGCTGGCTAGCTTGCTTGCTTCGGCTTCTGTTAAGTGGGCCGAGGGCTAGATGGAGGCCTATTGCAGGTGGAAATAGCATGGGACAGGCGGAAGGGCTACAACGGCTAGGCAAAGGCTTCACGGCGGCGGATGGTGGCTCAGGCAACTGGACGGGGGGCTCGACGGGGCCTGAGGAGGCTCGGGATAGTAGCTGGGTACGCAGGACAGAGGAACGGCACACGAGACGGGCGCGGCTCACGCGGGGGCAAGACGGCAACGCGCCGACGGTCTGGCGAGCTTGGCAAGCGGTTAACGGCAGGGACGGATGGCTGGCTCGGCTCTCTACAATTCTTGAGCTTCAAAATTGCTGGAAATGGAGAATGCAAAGCCTAGGAGGAAGAAGAAGCCAACTACACAATGGAGGGACACTCCAAGCCACCAAAGTCTTCCTCTCTATCTCTTTGTCCCCTTGACAAGGCCCCACCTCAATTGGCAGACCTCCGCAGCTAATTTTGTGCATCAAACTATCCCTAAAACATGTTCCAAATGGTGCAAAAGGTGAGGGACCAAGGGGCCTATGAATTTGCAACATTTTTCCCTCAAATTGGATCAAATTCTCTTCAATTGGATCCAATTTGGCCCTCATAAATTCCACCAAGGTGTCCATGACCAAATTGACATTTTTCTTCTCCAATAGAACCAACTTGCATGCCAAAAATGCAATAAAAAACAGTCCCCTGAATTTTCTGGTAAAAAACGGCCTATGTTGAAATTCCGTTAAAAATCTCGATTTGCAGAAAAATCTTTAGAGGATGAGTCGACGTTCCTAAAATGAGTCGTGACTTGACAGATCTTTCAATTTCTGAAATCGGATTCAAATTCGCGGTTAATTTCAATCTGGCGTGATTTTAGCGTGACCTAACCTATTGGATAGCTTTTAGGAATTTTTTGTGCAATTGACCCGTGGTCGATTTATTTCGAGCTATAATGTACATCTTCAACACATTAGTGACAGTTGGTGGTTGTGAAAATCTCGAGATTTCAAATACAGGCACAGGGTACCAAAATAATAGAAAAATCGGTCTAGTGCCGATCGACGAGAATTTTGCAATATGGTGGAATCACCCACTCTTTGATCACATATCTCAATCGAATCGACCTATCTCTGATCTATAATCGATTTTTAACTGTGTCGTAATGATCTTTGTAGATGAGCACGGTCGAGTAATCAATTCCTGGTCGAATTCTCAAGTTTATTGTGTTAAAATCCCTTAATGGCTTCCCCAGATATTCTAATTATCTCATGAGTGATTAGCTCAGAGAATAGCACTATAGGCACGTAGATGAAAGGCCCGATTCATTTAATTGAAAACAAAATTTGAATTTCAGGATGTCACAACTCTTCTCCTTTTATAAAAATTTCGTCCTCGAAATTTAAATCATTACAATTCTTTAAACAAAAAAGTGGGGGTATAGTCATCTCATCGAATCTTCACTTTCCCTGTGTTTCCTTCGAAAAACCACTTTAACTAACGGGATTGTCTTGGTACGCAGAATCTACTCTTTCCGATCCACGATCTGAACCGGGCTTTCCACGTATGACACTCTGTCGTCCACGTCTAATTCCTCAAAATTAAGCACGTGATTCGAGTCAGACTCATACTTCCTCAACATCGACACGTGAAAGACGTCATGCACTTACGCCTTGGCAACAATGCAAGACGATACGCTAGGATCCCGATTCTCTCTAGAATCTCAAAGGGACCTTCGTACCTCGGACTCAGTTTTCCCTTCTTACCAAAGCACGAAATACTCCTCATTGGTGACACCTTTAGAAAAACGTGATCACCAACTTGAAACTCTAAAGGCCTTCGACACTTATCTACGTAGCTTTTTTGACAGCTTTGAGTGGTCTTTAATCCGTCTCTAATGAGGGCAACTATATCCACTGACTGCTGAACTAACTCTGGGCCTGTGATCTTTCGTTCTTCGACTTCATCCCAACACAATGGCGTTATGCACGCTCTGCCATACAATCCTTCGAAAGGAGCCATTTGAATGCTCTGCTGGTAACTGTTGTTGTAGGCAAACTCAACAAGATGAAGCCGTTCCTCCCAACTTCCTTTGAAATCCAACACGCAAGCTCGCAGCATGTCTTCGAGGGTTTGAATCATCCTCTCAAACTAGCGATCCGTCTTAGGATGATAAGCCGTACTGTACTGCAGCTTCGTTCCTAAAGCAATATGCAAACTCTTCCAAAATGCAGCCGTGAATCTCGGGTCTCTGTCTGAAGTAATCGTCACCAGCATTCCATGCCGACAAACAATCTAACGCACATACAACTCTGCATATCTGTCCAAATCAAGATCCTTTCGCACTGCGATGAAGTGAGCTGACTTCGTCAATCTGTCGACCACTACCTAAATGGAATAATTACCCCTCTGACTCCTTGGTAAGCCTATCACAAAATCCATTGTGATGTGTTCTCATTTCCACTCGGGAATCTCGAGAGATTGCAGAAGTCCTCTCGGCTTACAATGTTGTGCCTTCACTTGCTGACACATCAGACACTTGGTGACATGCTTAGCAATGTCCGCCTTCATATTGGACCACCTATAGTGTTGACACGGATTTTGATACATCTTCGTACTGCTAGGATGAATGTTGTTTGTTATGATGAGCTTCTAATAAAATCTTCTCTTTAAGCTTTGCATCGTCAGGTACACACAATCGTCCTTGGAACCTCAGTGTTCTATCTTTAGCAATCTGAAAATCAACCTTTCTCTTATTGGTATCTTTTTGCAGAATCTTCTGAACATCAGGGTCTGTCAATTGAAGCGTCTTGATTATGATATGAACATTCGGCTCAATTCTGAGGGTGGCCATAAGATTCGAAAAGTGGCCTGCCTCAAATTTGAATACCGAATCTCGAGCTCTTTCGAGTAAAACTCATTCCTTAACCATCATCTGTGCAACTTAAGATCTCCGATTTAAAGCATCTGCGACCTTATTCACCTTCCCAAGGTGATATAGAATATCACAATCGTAGTCCTTAAAAAGTTCCATCCAGCAGCGCTGTCTCATATTCAACTCCTTCTAAGAGAATAGATACTTGAGGCTTTGATGGTCAGTGAAGATCTGAAATCTTTCTCCACACAAATAATGTCTCTAAATCTTCAGAGCGAAAATGATTTTGCCACGAGTTCTAAGTTATGCGTCGGGTAATTCAACTCATGAGGTCTCAACTGACAGGACGCGTATGCAATCACCCTACCATGTTGCATCAATAGGCAACCTAATCCTCTAAACGACGCGTCACTATAAATCTCATATCCTCCAGAACCAGATGGAATGGTCATCACAGGTGCGGTAGTTAACTTCTGCTTAAGCTCTTGGAAACTACGCTAGCACTTGTCTGTCCACACGAACTTCTCTTCCTTCTTCAAGAGTCGAGTCAACGGCGACGCCAAAGCTGAAACCCCTTCCACGAACCTTTTGTAGTAGCCTGCCAAACCCGAAAAGCTTCCAATCTCTGACACTGTCGTCGGTCTTGGCCAACTGATACTGCTTCAATCTTAGACGGGTCCATAGAGATTCCTTCGCCTGAAATCACGTGACCTAGGAACACAACACGAGTTAACCAAAACTCGCACTTGCTAAACTTAGCGTACAATCCATGGATCCTCAGGGTTTGAAGTACCATCCTCAAATGCCTCTTGCGCTCCTCCGCACTTCTCGAGTATACCAGACTATCATCGATGAACATGATCACAAACTAATCTAGATACTCCTTAAACACTCGGTTCATCAGATCCATAAAAGCAGCTGGAGCGTTCGTCAAACCAAATGACATTACAGTGAACTCATAATGGCCGTATCGAGTACGAAACATTGACTTTGGTATATCCTCCTTTTTGATCCTTAACTGATGATACCCTGTCCTCAAGTCGATATTTGAAAATACTGACGCTCCTTGTAACTAGTCAAACAAGTCATCGATCCTCGGGAGTGGGTATTATTCTTGATCGTCACCTGATTGAGTTGATGATAGTCGATGCACAGGCGCATGAATCATCTTTCTTCTTTACGAACAGAACTGGTGCTCCCTAAGACGATGTACTGGGATGTATGAATCCCTTATCCAACAATTCTTGCATTTGCACCTTTAGTTTCTTCAACTCAGATAATGACATCTGGTAAGGAGTCTTAGAGATTGGCTCTGTCCCAGGAGCTAATTCAATCACGAATTATATCTCTCTCTTTGGCGGTAGGCCTGGCAATTCTTTCGAAAACACGTTTGGAAATTCTTACACCATTGAGATATCTTCAATCTTCCACTCCTCAACTACCGTATCCACGATAGTTGCCAGGTAACCTTGACAACCTCCGTCTAACGGTTTGTTTCAAGCGATGAGATTAAGGAAATCGAGGGTCCTCCTCGATTCTCGACAAACTCGAAACTTTCACCCACTAATGGGTTAAACTGAATCGCTTTACGATAGCGGTCCATTTTAGTTCATCGCTTGGTGAGCCAGTCCATGCGAATTATCAAATCGAAATTATACATGACTAGGACTAACAAGTCTATCCTCCCCTGTCGCTCACCGATCACTAGCTTGCAACTAGAACAACCCAATGTAGCTAACACCTTATCCTTTAACGGTGGAGATATAATAACCACTGACTCCAATAACTCAAGACTCAATCCTATCAGCTTAACGAATTGTTCAGCTATAAACGAATGAGTCGCACCATGATCAAATAAAGCATATGCAGCATAGTCATTCAGCGAAACCGTACCTGTAACCACATTAGGCGAGTCCTTTGCATGACCTCTTGTGATGGTGTACACTTGTCCTTGCGTTGGCAGTCTGTTCTGTCTTCCCTATTGTGTGATCTGCAGCCCAAATCTTTTGTTCTGACCCATCGATGATGGCGGCGGTAACTACTAAAATCCTCTCGGCCTTCTGGGACAGTCTCTGGCCATGTGACCCGGCTGGCTACACTCAAAACACGCACTCATCCTAAGATGGCACGGGGCCGAACCATGTCATCTTCCACAGAAGTGACACTCGCCATTCTAATGTGGCGCCGACTTTCCAACTCCACCATTCTTGTTGGGCGGCACATGGAACCTTCCTCCGGTCATGGGCTTCTTCCCGTACCGATTCCCATCTTTGTTCGAATTAAACCTTGATCCCAACGAGGTAGCTTGCTCATTCAAACTTCTCTCTACCAACTGGGCCTGATTGTACACTTCATGATAGTCCTTCACATCCAGCGATACCAGGGATTCTTCAATTCTAGTTGAAGGCCATTCCTGAACCTTCGAGCTTTGTCTTTAGGATCCTCCACTAGTCTTGGAGCGTACTGAGAAAGCTCCGCGAACTTGACCTTATACTGGTCAACAGTCATCATCCCTTGGCGGAGGCGTTGAAATTCCTTTATCTTTTGTTCTCGGGTACTACTCGAAAAGTACTTGTTGTTGAAGGCTCTGAGGAAAGCGTTCCACACCGGAACTACGCCTTCCGGAAATACTGTGTCTCTGGTGGCCCTCCACCATACAATCGCGTTACCTTGTAGTTGGTATGTTGCCAGGACAACCTTTTCTTCCTCATTACACCTCAGAAGTGCAAAGGTCTTCTCCAGATCCCAAATCCAAAGTAAGGCAGTCTCGGGATCTTCGACACCTGTGAACCTTGGCGGGTTCAACTTCAAGAATTGTTCTACGATCTTGTGAATTGGTCTCTCCCTTTCCACAACTATGTTCCCAGGTGAAACTTCAGCAGGTACGACGGCGGCGGCAATGGCAGTAGTAGTAGTAGCAAAAGCGGCGGTGGTAATGGCGGCGGTGGCTTGATTCTAGGCCTCCCCATCAATGCTCCCATCGCTTCAAGCGACTGCATGATCCATTCGAACCTGGGATCACCAGGGGCTACTACCCCAGCACCAATAGGAGGCGGTGCTACACCACTAACGCTAACTTGAGCTAGCCCTCGACCACGACCTCCTCGGGTACCGACCCTCGTCGGCATCCTACCCCGAGTAATAGGCCCGATGGTACACTTTCTAGGAGTCATCTGCTCTCGATCACTCATTTTGCAGGATCTTTAAAGAAACATGCTTTCCAATTCCACACAAAATTAGAAGCTGAGGGATATCAAACAAACAATTCTACAAAATAGCTATCACAGACATGCACCAACATGAAATAAAGGCCAATCTTACTAACTATCCCATAAACTTATCGCACCATATTACTCCAACTATCGACCAGCTCCGATACCACACTAGGCAGGGATGTCATGCCCGGATCCTCGAGCACGTGCCCATCCCTCGGTGGTCAAATAATTTGCGACATCTCAGGACGCGTCGCCGACCCTTTTTTATTTTAATGTGCATGTGGAAGCGAATAATTAAATCCCTAGACAACACAAAGATGGGATAGAAAACCAGGGCCAAAAATTTTGAAAACCACACACACTTTTATACACATTAGACTAAGTTATAAGCCTAGCCTATATAAACAAATCTACAAAAGGTAAAGGGGTTACAGATCCTCTAAGCATTCGAATCCTTAAC
The DNA here is from genome assembly GCA_014182565.1 of Eucalyptus marginata. Classification (NCBI taxonomy): domain Eukaryota; kingdom Viridiplantae; phylum Streptophyta; class Magnoliopsida; order Myrtales; family Myrtaceae; genus Eucalyptus; species Eucalyptus marginata. The sequence goes on along the minus strand of JABKBI010000014.1, from coordinate 193,528 downwards.
CAAAGGCTCCGGGGTCTTAGGCTCCGGGGAAGTAGGGTCCACCACTGAGCCACCAGGAGGGTTAGCCGTACCTTGGCCAAAAGTGATCTCTAGCACCGACATAGGAATCTTAGACTCCGATAGGGGACCTTCCCTAGGTCCATCTTGCCCGTAACGATGCCACGATCTGAATTGATTGGGTACCCTTCGGGATAGACCCACATCAACCTAGAGAATGGATCTCACGAGTTCGTAGACCCAGGCTCCTTGGCTCCTAGGGAGGGGAATCTGAGAGATCTGTTCGGTGACCTTCTTCGGCTAACCGAAGCGCTTAGGAGGAACAGCCATCTAAGCACCTGAAAATGTTAGCCCACGATGGAGTGAGATGACATCTTAGCAAGTCCACCCCCTAAACTCTGGTTAGTAAGGAAATACGCCTATGCACACACAAGATAGAGGATTTACATTTACCTCAGTTCCTTCCTACAAGTCAATACAGTTCATAATTTCAACCCACCACTCAATTCAATCAACCCATCGATCAATCAATCAATTAGCTCAATTTGACATCAACAACACTATCGATTAATTCAATATGACCACTGCTCACACAAGCTGAAATAATTATTCAATGCTCTCACAAGCTGCAATATATGGTCATAGCTCTCACAAGCTGATATAAATAGATAGTAGCTTGCACAAGCTGATAATATAGATTGTGCACTCATAAGCTGATAAGGTATACTGCTCTCATAAGCCAACGTATTGAAGCACAAAGGCTGATACAGTATACTGCTCTCACAAGCTAACGTGCAAAAGGGCTTAAAAGCGGACAAAATGTATACTGCTTTGACACATTGACGTATCAAAGTCCGTAGGCTAATACAGTATACTGCTCTCACAAGCTGACGTGCAAAGGGTCCCAAAAGCTGACGATAAATATGCTCGCACAAGCTGACATGAATATATGCTCTCACAAGCTGATAAATTACTAAGTTAAAAGTATCCAATAAAAATAATCGTGTGTGGGTACACGGTCGGCCTGAGTAAAAAACACAATAACTTTCTTTTAGAAAATCCCACTATTTAATATAGTTCATAAACACATTTTTTACACTGTAAACCGACGCCCGATATTTTCTAATTAAAATACCAAAATCACACAATTTGGGATAAATACCGAAATTTACTAATTCCACTCAATTTGCACAATTTAGCATTCAATTAAATAAACCAAGCATACCATTGCAATTAGCACGGAATTCCGGTCATCGTGTGGCACCCTCGATCTGCTAAGGTCGCCACAGATACCTATCGCTCTACCTATTGTATACCAGTCGAATGTCTTTCATTCGGGTTAAAGAGGAACCATAGTTCATAGGAAATTTTTTTTTTTTTTTTTGAAAAGGTTTCAACGCAGCTCATCAGCGGAAGTATAAACGAGTCTCACCATCCCTTACTCCCATGACAATGATACAATGCACACCGACTACGCACCAAAGGAAAAGATAAAGCCAAGTCACTTTTATTCGCATTTTTATGATGGACATCTCGAGTCGGTACAACAAAAAGCCAAGATTTTTAGCTATACTTGGCTATAACTCAAAAGAGATCTCGACCCTACATTGAACATGTATACCCCTTCATCTACAAGTGACGGCTATCCCAAAAAGTGTCAGCTCCCACCAGTCATACGAGCCATTACACCCAACCCGATGCATCGAGCGGCGGCGGTGGCAACATCCCTAGCATCACCCCATCGCGACGGACGTGGACAGACAGAAACTCCTGGACGACCAAGCCGCCAGCCAGGCCCACATGATACATGACCAAAGACGCGGACTCAAATGAACACTGAGTGCCATCTCTGGTTAAGTTGGCCGGATATCATACGTGGCATTAAAATATTAATATTTCTCGCCGATGTGTCTCGCCGGAGAGCTGAGTAGCTCGAATTCACCCCAAACGACGTCGTTTTGGGTGTTGGCCAAAATAGAACTTTAAATCGGCCAAAACGACGTGGTTTTGGCATAATTTGAATTTTAATATAATATAAAATTATTTAAATTAAATTTACAAATAAATTTATTTAAAACATTCAAAAAAATAAATTTTAAAAAATTACAAAAATTTACAAAAAATTACAAAAATTTTAAAAATTACAAAAAATTTACAAAATTTACAAAATTTTAAAAAAATTTACAAAAAATTTCAGCCCTCGTCACCTCCTTTTTCTAAATTTTTTTAAATTTTTTTTGCAAATATTTTAATTTATAAAATTTAATTTTTTAAATAAATTTATTTTTAAATTAAATTAAATTAAATTAAATTAATTTTTATATTAAATTTTTTACCACGACAGCACCAAAACGACGTTGTTTTGGCATAAGTTGAATTTTAATATAATAAAAATTAATTAAATAAAATTTAAAACAAAATAATAATAATATAATTTATATTTATTTAAAAAAAAAAAAAAAAAGGAGGAGGAGGAGGAGGAACGCAGCCAGCGGTTGAGGGCGCAGAGCCCTCATCGCCGCCGCCTCCCGCCATCGCCGGAAGGTGGGGAGGGTCGGCTAGGCCGCCTCCCTTTTTTTTTTTTTTTTTTTTTTTTAATCTTTTAAATTTATAAATCTTTGAAATTTTGAAAATTTTTTGAAAATTTTAAAAATCTTTTGAAATTTTTTTACATTTTTTATATTTTTTTGAAAATTTTCTTTTCTAAATTTTTTATAAAAATTTTCTTAAATTTTTTAAATTTAAAATTTTTCTAAATTTATTTAAATTTGTTATAAAATTTTTAAAATTTTTAAAATTTTTTTATATTTTTATTTTTATAAAATTTTTTTATGTATTTTCAAAATTTTCAAATTTTTAAAATTTTTAAAATTTTTAATTTTTAATATTTTTTGATATTTTTTTATTTTTTAAATGTTTTAAATAAATTTAGTTTTAAATTAAGTTATATTAATTTTTATATTAAATTTTTTACCATGACAACACCAAAACGACGTCGTTTTGCATTCGCTTCGTCGGAAAATCGACACGCGCATTTTGGTCGGATTTTGGCCGGATTGGCACTCAAGTGATCCATTTTGCTCCGATTTTGGCACTTAAGTGTACCTTTCGTAAGTTATGAGACACTTAAAATTCCCTTTCAGCCTAAAAGCATGGCGACTGGAAAGCTGCTTTTCGCTTGCCTAAAGGCAGATATCTCATGAAGAACACCACACCAAAAGAATCTCACACAAATCAGTACGGTCCATGCATCACAACTTTCAAAATTCCAACATTTCAATTTTCAAAGTTTCAGAAATAATTTCGATTAAATACCTAAATGAACTCCAAAAATTCTCAAATTTTGATATGTTATAGACAACACTTAGAAGTAAATATCTCGTGAAGAAATTGAAATCCAATTCGTTCTAGATAAATAAATGTAGACAATTAATTTCTCCTGTTCTTGGTGTCGATTTTCCAGATTAGTTTCTTTCAAAGCAATTTCGTTTCACCGACCTACACATGTCCGTTTCTTCTAAATTTTCAGTATGTTATTCCTCAGAATATTATCTACAACTTCATTAAGGGCACAAGATCAGAATTTAACTGGATGATTTTATAAAAATCACAGAATCATACTAGGTTGAGGTAACATTTTCCCAGGTCTAGTTTCTTCAAAGAACAACGATTTCACTGACCTATACTTGTTCATTTCCTCTAAATGTTTGATATGTTATGCCTCAAGAAGTCCTCTACAACTTTCATCAAGAGGTCAAGGTGAGATTCCAAATAAAAAGTTACATGCAGCACATGAACTCATGGAGGGTCGGATTGATTTTCCAGAAAACAGCAAGCAAAACCGTGACACCTCTCCTCAATGCTCCAAAATTTCCTCACCTCTACCACAACCAACGTTTACCATCCCACATACTCACATCACAGCAAGCAAGAGGGTAGAAAGATGGACTCCACTTGCCTCTAATTCAAGCAAAACAGTGAGCAAACGGTGGGGCAAGGCGGCTCGACGGCGGGGCTTGGCGCACGCACGGCAGCGAACGGACCTCCCTCTTCCTTTCTCTCTTTCTCTCTTTCTCTCCTTCCCCCTTTCTCTCGTACGACGCCACCTCTCTCTCTCAGTTTCCTTCTTGCTTAATCCACCCCCTTCCCCTCACTAATTTCTTTCCCCTCATCTTTAGTTTTGCAATCATCACAAAACATGCAAGGGGACACTTGGATAATCCCCCTTGCCACTTGGTAATGGCCATGCAAGAGGATGGGCCTCTCATGGGCCGGCCCCTCCTTCCGTTTCCCCCTTGGTCAACGGCCCAACGGGCCTCTTGGGTCGGGCCTTCGCCGATCGAAGGGCGGGGAATTGTGGGCTGGTTTGGCCCAAAAATCAGCCCACTCCCTCCTTTAATAATTCCACTAATATTTTCCACTTAAATAAATACCTAATTGCAAAAATAATATGACCAAAAACTTGCAACATTAATCCATAAAAATCAAATCCATAAAGTGCATAGCCAAGAACAAAAATTCTCATTATCAAATTATCTTATAGCACCAACTTTGATAACCCAAGAACATAAGATACCTTTCCATTGAAGTACTCAGCCTTAGTCTATTACAATTCTTCGGTCCAATGGCCACAACATAATTCAACGACACAACCATCCACTTTTCCATGGGTCATAATGCCTCTAGAAATTGTCATGAGATTTTGGGATGCCACACACCGACTATCCGGTATAATTTCCGGAAAATAATAAATGATTAAATAAATACTAAAATTCATTAAATAAATACATTTAAATGCCATAAATAGGGACTTAGGCTGGAAAAGCCTAATTAAATATCGAAACAGGCCCGGAAAAATTCCAATTCTATCTAGATAAGTAATAAAACCTGTCTAGTCACTAATTAAGCTGATCTAACCACCTAACATGCAATAACAAGTAATTAAATCGCTAATCCGTTATAACTAACCACCTAAACCATACTTAGCCTAAACTAATCAACCCTTAAACATCATTAACTCCCTAAGCATAGTTTAGTGAGCAAACTCACCGGTGTTGAAATCTGACGAGTCCTTGAGACGGCAAGGCTAAGACGGGCAATAAACTCTAGAGCGGCGGCACCTTACGAGGCCCGAAAGTGGTCCAAAGTCGGCTGAAAGCCCATGGCTGGCTTACTAGCATCGGCTTCAGTTGAGTGGGCCGAGGGGCTAGACGGAGGCCTATTGCAGGCAGAAATGGCACGGGAAGGCAGATGGGCTGCAACGGTTAGGCAGAGGCTTCATGGTGGTGGACGGTGGCTCAAGTGGCTGGACGGGGGGCTCAATGGGGCATGAGGAGGCTCGAGATAGCAGCTGGGCATGCGAGACGGCGGAACGGCACACGGGACGAGCACGACTCGTGCGGGGCCGTGACGGCGACGCGGCGACGGTTCATTTGGCTTAGCGGGCGGTCAACGGCAAGGGGGATGGCTGGCTCGACTCTCTGCAATTCTTGAGCTTCAAAATGGCTATAAATGGAGAAAGCAAAGCCTAGGAGGAAGAAGAAGCCAACTGCACAATGGAGGGACCCTCCAAGCCACCAAAGTCTTCCTTTCTATCTCTTTGTCCCCTTGAAAAGGCCCCACCTCAATTGGCAGACCTCCTCAGCCAATTTTGTGCATCAAACTCTCCCTAGAACATGTTCCAAATGGTCCAAAAGGTGAGGGACCAAGGGGCCTACAAATTTGCAACATTTTCCCCCCAAATTAGACTAAATCCTCTTCAATTAGATCCAATTTGGCCCCCATAAATTCCGTCAAGGTTTCCATGACCAAATTGACATTTTTCCTCACTAATAGAACAACCTTGCATCCCTAAAATGCGATAAAAAACGGTCACTTAAATTTTCCGGTCGAAAATGGCCCTATGTTGAAATTCAGCTAAAAATCTCGGTTTGCAGAAAAATCTTCGGAGGATAAGTCGACGTTCCTAAAATGAGTCATGACCTGACAGAACTTTCAATTCTGAAATCGAATTTAAATTCACGGTTAATTTCAATCTGGCGCGATTTTAGCGTGACCTAGCCTACTAGGTAGATTTTAGGAATTTTTAGTGCAATTGACCCTTGGTCGATTTATTTCGAGCCACAATGTACATCTTCAACACATTAGCGACTGTTGGTGGTCGTGAAAATCTCGAGTTTCAAATACAGGCACAAGGTACCAAAACAAAAGAAAAATCGATCTAGTGCCGATCGACGAGAATTTTGCAATCCGGTGAAATCACCCACTCATTGATGACCTATCTCAATCGAATCGATCTATCTCTGATCTCTAATCAATTTTTAACTATACCATAATGATCTCTACAGATGAGCACGGTCTGAGTAGTCGATTCCTGGTTGAATTCTCAAGTCTATTGCGCTAAAATCCCTTAATGGCTTCTTCAGATATTCTAGTTATCTCATGAGTGATCAGCTTAAAGAATAGCACTATAGGCGTGTCGATGAAAGGCTTGATTCATTTAATTGAAAACAGAATTGGAATTTCAGGATGTCACAGTTGTCGCGCCGTCCCACTTCCCTACTCGCGCATCCGCACATTCCCGTGAGCCCAAGCCGTCATCTAGTCCATCGCCCGCCCCCTGCCGTCTGTCGTTCAGGCCATCCGTCGCATCCCCGAGCCACCGCAGTCGCCATAGCCGTCCCCGCTGCCATCCACTGTCCCGCTTGGCCCGTTCCAACCAAAGCTAGGCCTTCAACCGGTTTCTTCAGCCCAAGACCAAAAGCCAAACCTCACAGCCCAACTATGAGCTTCGTGGGCCTTCTTCGGGCCCGTTGGGACCTCGTCGGATATCGCCGTAAACTCGAGTGTTGCTCGCCGTTGCGCCGCTGTCGCTATGGACTCATCGGCCTGCTAATTTGGTGAGTTTACTTGCTAAACCTTGCTTATGAGGTTAATTATGCTTAGTGGTTAATTAGATTAGCTTAAGTATGGTTTATGTGGTTAGTTTAGATTAATTAGTGATTTAGTTGCTTAATTAGGATTGTTAGGTGGTTAGATTAGATTAGTTAAGGGCTAAATAGATTGTACTATTTATGTAGATAGGTGCATTATTTTTTTAGGCCCATTTAGGTGGTTAAATTAGTGTTTTAGGCCTAAGTATTGCATTTATTTAATTATTTTTGCAATTTATTTAATTATTTATTATTTTTTGAAAATTATACCGAGATAGTCGGTGATTAGAATTTCGTGTTGACTGCAAAGGGCGTGGTGATTAGAATTTCGTGCCGACCGGCAAAGTGGCGTGCTTAGTTTATGCAATTGATTGTTAAATTGTGCAATTGAGTGATAATTGTTAATTTTGAGTATTTATTTAAAAATTTAAAAATTTTGGTATTTAATTAGGAAATACCAAGTGTCGAGTTCTGAAACCGAAAATGCTTTTAAATACTATATCAAATAGTGGGATTTTAAAAAGGAAGGATATCAATTTTTAAGGTTCAATCTGACCGTGTATCCACACACGATTATTTTCACCGGGTGTTTTTAATACGAAGAAAACAGGCCAAGCACATTATCTTAATTGAGGCATGTGAGTGCAAAACATAATGTCCTTAGTCGGAATTGAATGATCGTTTGATGGTTATGAGAACCCGTCCTCGATGTGCGTCAGATGGACGATGCCCCTATATGGGATGCCCTATCAATGGATGCCGGATCGCGGTAGAGGCCAGACTGAAGATCATTTGGGAATGCCATCCCCAATGTGCGTCGAGTGGACATTGCCGTGCTCAATGAATGAGATGATGCCTGGTTATGCCAGAAGACCGATATGTGTCAGGTAGAACTGCCTGTGTGAGTAGTAATCAATTAGAACGCATGATTGATTGAGATAGACGTGTCGGATTATGGGACAAAATTGTGTGGCACGGAATGTGACGTGTCATAACAATTTGGCCTTATAATCGGGACCACTGTGATTAATTGAGATAGAGTGAGACATTCCAATTGATGTGTGCATCTATTATATGCATCTATGATATGAACTATACTGACGTGCATGGAGGAACTGAGGCAAGGTGAGTCTTTTATGATGTGTGGTTAGACTACCTCTAGGCATATTTCCCTCCTAATCGGGGTTTAGGGGGTGAACTTGCTGAGACAGTATCTCACCCTATTGTGGGCTCAATCTTTTTCAGATCCTTAGATGGAGGCGAGGTCAGTTCGTTTTGGGCAGCCGAGGGGATATACAGAGCAGAGTACCGACGTCCTTGTCCCTAGGAGTCCCTTGCTCCATGAGCTCATAGTGACCACCATCTTGGTCGATGAGCGCTGACCACAGTTGGTACCTCACCGGTTCAAGGTGTGGTTTTGTCGTGGGATCAATGGGATCAGGAAAGGTCCCCTGCAGGGTTTTGACATCCCTGTCGTTGCGGTTAATGCCGCTACGGGTGAGGGGGTAGTTGATCCCCCTAATGGTGTCGTGGAAGACCCAGAACCCCCGGCGGTCTTGGAGGTTTCGGTTGAGGAGTCCTGTGCCTAGATGGCTTAGTGGCTCTTCTTTTTGAGTAGGCCCTGTTGATAGACTGGTATTGTATATAAACCAGTTTGTTTATAAAAATGTGTTTTGTAAAAATTTGTATCTTGCTTTTTTATCCCATATTTGTGTTGTCTGGGGATTATTTATTCGCTTCTGTATGTGCATTAAAATGAATGGGTCGGCGACGCATCCTAGGACATCGCAATTTTATCGACCACTGAGGGATGCGCGCGCGCTCAAGGTTCGGAGCGTGACAGCTTTTCTAGCATTATAGGGTGGGATACTATAGATTACGCTGATGCCAGTTAATTTTGGTAGCTTATCATGGCCTTGTAGAGCCCTAAGTTTGAACCCTTTCGTTGAGCTGAATTTGCGCTGCTTTATCAGTCGTTGAGCTCTCCGGTGAGCTTAATAAGATTTAAAATGATCTTTCCAGGCAGGGAGTGCGGATGTTTTGCATTGCTACCACGCCCATGGGTAGAAAAATGTGAACTTTCAACGCAGAAGCTACTGAATGCTCGATAGGTGAGCTGCTGTTCTTGCTTTGGATGAATATGTTCTATGTATGGAACTTACAGCAGTTTTGGGAATGCTCCTAGTTTATAGTCATTAGTGGACAGCCTAGTAAAGTCTTCCATGCAGATTTTGCTGGATGACGTGTCAAACTGCTTGCTTATGTCTTCAAACTTACAATCATCACCATGCAGCGAACGTGTCTTCACTCCATTCATATTGAAAAGGTTAACATTGTCTTGCCGCCAGACTTGCTGATCCCACTGTTTTTACAACTTCAAATGACTGAAAGCCATCATTTAGCGACAATGTTGTGGATAAATTATTTGTCTTTCTCATGGGAGTCATTTTTATGTTTCACGTCAGAGCTATTGGATGTATGTCGAAGGAAAGATAGGCCTATTGACATGATTTCCACAAAAATTGTGTATTGTGATGAATAAAAAAACGTGTCCATTCATCACGTTGGTACAATGTTTTTGTTAAATTATTTCCTCTCTTCAGTCACATTTTTATGCTTAACTCTAGCTAGTAGTGGCATGTCAGTGGAAAAAAAGTGCACTTGAGAAGGTTAGCATGAAGAAATTTGATACACATTTATTGTATTCCATTCAAAAAGTTCGTGTATGTTAAGCCACTTTCTGGGCATCCTTACTTTCACATTCTTGAAGTTGTAAGAAAGAGCAACGCGGAACTTAAAATAATGTACTTCTAAAAGTTGATTCATACAGTTGTCATGACCATGACTAGCTTGTATGATGATCTTCCCAGCAACCTAACCTCACCTGTCCAAAATTGGTGAAGAGCAGAAAATATCTGGGAATCTTAACTTCCGATTGCAAGAAGTTTGGTCTACTTGAAAACGTTAGCTCCCAATTATGTAAAATATGAGTTGTCATTCAGTCTACACTACTTATTGCTGCTTGCTGTTTTCCTTATCTTCAGTCAGCTGGGGCACATTGTTCTTGTCCACTACAGAGAAATGAAAAAGGTAATTGCAGTAGTCGGGATACTTTGTAGTTTTCTTCGTTCTTTTTAATGGTGATGGTCTTTTATGGAATAATAAGAAGTAAAGTGGGCTCTTCACCATTCTTTTATGGGTGGTCTAGAGCTACTTTCTTTCTTCTCAATTGGCCTTGTATGTGATGGAACTAAGATGAGTTTATATTATGTAAGGACTTGTTAAGGGTGTTCTTGCTGGGAAACTTTTAATCAGTTTTTCCAGACAAAAGAGCGGAGCTGGTTCGACTAGTTGAATTGGGAACCGAAGCATGATTTGGTCCGGTTATTATGAGATATCCGGAGTGCTCAGGTTCTGCCGAGACTTGGCATTGACCTTGACTGGTTGGGCCGTACAATGTTAGACGGTTCAATGACCTTATAAAATTATATCTGAACCTTGCTCGATCGAACATTTGAACCCATGTTCACTTGAAAAGGACTCGTAACCTTTTTCACTGAATCACTGTGTCGTATTTAATAATTAAGTACAAACTTATTATCAAAAAAGTGAACTTCCAAAAGCAAGGCAAAGGGGTTTCAATCTCTTGACCTTAAAATGACATGAAAGGAGTACTTCAACCAGCTGAGCTACGCAGTGGATGTGCGTCGGATTGGTAATATAAATTGATTAACTATATAATTGCAGACAAAAGTGCAAAATTGGTTCACCCGGTGGAACCAGTTCACCTATGAATTGCCAGGCCTCCCTGTTCTTTGCTGGGGCTGGGTTCAAAAACATTGCTTTTTAAGTAATACTAACCTGGTATGGTTTTGTACTTTCTGTTGCATCCATTGAAGGTTTACAAGTCTGGCATATCCCATTTACTAGTAGATCAAGGACCGCAGATTATCAGCTCTCAAGCTAGTTCAGCTGGTTGTTTTGCCCTTGCAAACTCACCTGCTTCGACTGCTCAGACATCTTACATATTAAGGGCGGACAGAGTTGATAGAGGTGAACAAACAATTTCATCTTATCCAGAGGATGTGGATTCATTGGGGGGTTTGGGAGCATCTCCCACTAAATCTGCCTATTGCTTATAAGTTTTCTGGTGACCCTGTGGGTAGAATTTACATCATGTTTATCCTTGTCTTTCTATTTTTCTTCAGTGCATAAATTTTTTGGAAGGAGTATTGGACATTTTTCTGATAGATTTACTGTATCCTTTTCCTTCTTCTTTAAAGACCGCATCTAAATTTTACTTACATTGGAGTAAGTAGTAGGCTTTGCAATCATAGTGTATGATAGGTCTTTCTTTGGTTTTCAAGGCTTCCCACATGATCTACATATCAAACAAGTTCCTGGTCATCTGGAGGGACTTATAATTTCAATACCAGAGTCCCTATCTTAGCCAGAATTTCTTGCAGAAATGTGGAAGCATACGTTATATCTAGGCCTAAGTAGACATTTCTGTTGGAGAAAACCTCCTTATGTGTTTTGAAGCTGACAAAACGTTTCCATCAGTCTAGTCTAAAGACTTGCAAACTCTTCCGTCAAAGTCTGAAGACCGCCAGATTCAAGTTTTAAAGTCTACCCTCATTGACAGTTACTAGACCGACAAAGAAGACTTATCCAGAATTGAGTATTTATTTAAGGATTTGATTTGAGCGCCAAAGAAGTTTCTCACGGCTAGAGATAGCATCTCAAGATCTATTATTGGTTTTGAATTTGGTATGAGTAAATTGGATTCGTTGATTGGCAAGGTATACTTGAAATGTTCTACTTATGGAAACCTAGATCCTGATTGTATGGGCGAGCAGGATTGGTGGGCTATCATCATATTCCTTAAGTAACTTGAGATCTCCCTAATTGATTCCGTCCAACGGGTAGATTGGAAGAACTCCTTTGGAAGGTGCCAATGGACATGAAGGTATGAAGGAGTATATAAGGAAGAAGCTCTAGTTATTCGAGTGTGTGCGTGATAGAGAAATTCCAAAGTCCGAAACTCCTTGTTCTTTGTTAATTCAATTGTTGAGCGAGAAATTTGTACTCAAAAGAGAGTTTAGATACTTGTGAGACCTTGAGGAAGTGTAGCAAAGTCTCTACACTGTGGAACCAAGGACGTGATACTGTAATGACTCTTTTGATTCATAGTGAAATCCAGCCGGTGGGCTGTCAGTGCGGGAGAGTGGACGTAGGCTTAGATTAAGCTGAACCACTCTAAACTCTGTGTTTATTTTCTCTTATCCCCGAACTTCTTATTTATGCTTACTAGTTGTTCATTCATTTAAAAGTTGAATTCTGTCTTATGGCTAACATTTACTGAAACCAAAAATATATTTTTAAGTCCTGCTAAAATTCTTATAAACACCTATTCACCCCCCCTCTAGGTGTATTCACTAGCCCCTTTCAATTGGTATCAGAGCCCGTGTGCTTATTTATTGAAGTGTTTTACTTCTTAAGCTAAAGATCTATGGCTAGTATTTTGGCTCCAAGACTGGTTGAAGGTCAAAGCAACACTAGACCTCCTTACTTTGATGGGAAGGAATACGACGTATGGAAGAACAAGATAAAAGCTTTCCTAAGATTGAAAGATCCCCTTGAATGGGATGTGGTGGAAAAAGGAGTTATTCCTACAAAAACATTAACTTCAAAAAGAGGGAAGGAAGTGACAGATGCTAGAGAGATGACACAAAAAGAGATAATCAAGTGACAAGCTCTTGACGCAAAAGCTATCTATTCTTTATACTATGCCTTATCTCCTACTGAGTATAACAGAATTTCATCTTGTGAAATAGCAAAAGAAGTCTGGGACAGGTTGCACATTATCTATGAAGGAACCGATCAAGTTAAAGGAACAAAGATCAACATTCTTCTTAGGCAATATGAAGCTTTCAAAATGAAGTCAAGAGAAACCATCACTAATATGTTTAGCCGTTTACAGAGATCGTAAATGGTCTTACATATCATGGTCAACCAATCTCAGGGCAAATGAAAGTCAACAAGTTGCTACGAGAGCTCTCTAAAGACTGGAATCACATCAAGACTTCCATTAGAGAAACACAAAGGATCGCACCTTTATCTGTCGACGAATTAGTGGACACACTTCAATCTTATGAAGTGGAGCAAATCGATGAAGAAGAAGGTCCTAAAAGTAAGAAGTCAATTGCTTTAAAGTCTAATGATGATTCTGATGTTACAGATTCAGAAGATGATCTGGATGATGAAGAATTAGCACTCGTGATAAGGAAGTTCAGAAAGTTAAACAGAAAGGAAGAAAGTACAACTGGAGGAAGCAAAATACTCAAAAATCTCAGAATAAAGCAACTGAAGAGAATGAGTTCAACAAAGATGTGATTTACTTCGAATGCAAGAAGAAATGACACATCAGACCCAACTGTCCTCTATTAAAGAAAAAAAAAGGAAATACGAGACATTCAAGAAAGCTCTCAAAGCAAGAGACTTGGAGCGACACGAATGTGAAGAGAGTGATGAAGAATATGCCAACATTTGTCTGATGGCAAATTCAAAATCGCATCGACTCAAACACTCGCACTCGATTCAGACAAGGAAATTGAGGTAAGTAACCTTAAAATCCCTATTAAAGTTTCAAAGTATATTGATGAACTCTGTCTTAGCCTTAAGGTATCTCTTAAAAGAATTTCCGAACTAAAAAGGAAAATTCTATACCGAGGCAACAGGAAATTTCTTTGAAAGAAAGATTTGAAAGTCTCGAACAACAATTTTAAAACTTCAAAAGAAAATGAAGATTTTCTTTCAAAAGAAAACATTCTCTTGAAATAAGACATTTCAAATATCTCAAAAAAATTTTCAAATGGGATATGAAAAGCTTGATAAATTTCTTTCAATTCAAAGACATTATTTTTATAAATCAGGTTTGAGAATGACACCGGAAACTATTACTTTAATTGACTTCCCAAAAGTAAAAGAAAGAATCAAATAGAGACCTACTAAAACTTTTTACAGAAATAATTTGCAATAAGTTTTTGTAAAATCTATTGGTCAAAGTGCTCTTAAATGTTCAAAATGTAACGGCTTGGAACATTTTGAGAAGGATTGTCCTAAAGTTTGGAAACCTGTTAAGAGAAACTGGGCAAAAACTATTTTTGGAACTAACTTCCCTAGACCCAAGAAAATATGGGTACCAAAGAGAACTTGAAATCTTTTCATAATTGCAGGTCACTATCAAGAAAAAGATCAAATGTTATTTGGATAGTGGCTATTCGAGACACATGATAGGAGATTCAAATTGCTTCATAAAGCTTACATAAACAAACGGTGGAAAAGTTTCTTTTGGTGGAAATGGCAAAGGAAGAATTATTGGACGTGGAACTGTCAAGATTGGAAGACTCACAATCAATAATGTTTCATTGGTGGAAGGTTTAAACTATAATCTTCTCAGTATAAGCCAATTGTGTGACACTGGATTCAAAATCAATTTTCAAGAAGGCATATGTTTAGGAACTAGTAATCATTTGTCTCAATCCTTTACTGGACGAAGACATGGAAACATTTATCTGCTGGATATCAAATCATAAAGCTCTCAGTGTCTAATTTCTATTCAAGATGAAGAAAATCTTTGGCATAGAAAGCTTGGCCTTATCAATATGAAGCAAATAGCCAAAATTTCCTCCAAAAAGCTTGTTCGTGGACTGCCCAACCTAAGATTTCAAAAGTCAGAGTTATGCACACCATGTGCTTTGGGAAAACAGGTAAGAAATTCCTTTAAACCTATAAATCAAGTTTCTGTTAATCATGTTCTGCAGCTTCTGCATATGGATCTCTTTGGACCAACCAGAACACAAAGTATTGGTAGGAAGAAATATTGCTTGGTAATCATAGATGATTATTCTCGTTTTACTTGGGTATTCTTTTTATCAAGTAAGTCTGAAGCTTTCTCTCATTTCTCAAAATTTGCTAAGAAAATTCAAAATGAGAAAGGATATACTATAACAAGCATTCGGACAGACCATGGAGGTGAGTTTGAGAATCAAGACTTTGCAAATTTTTGTGATGAATGTGGTTTAAAGCATGTTTTCTCTTCGCCATATACTCTAGAACAAAATGGAGTTGTGGAAAGAAAGAATAGATGTTTGCAAGAAATGGAAAGAACTCTTTAATTGAAAGTAACATTTCTTCTCGTTTTTGGGTTGAAGCGCTTTCAAAGATGTTATATCATTGATAGAGTTTTCTTAAGGCCAATTGAGAAAACTCCTTATGAGTTGTTCAAAAGAAAAAGCCAATTGTTTCCTATTTTCATGTGTTTGGCTGCAAATGTTTTATTTTGAAAAATGCAAATGATCGCATTGGTAAGTTTGAAGAAAAATCGAACGAATGAATCTTCCTTAGATATTCAACCACCAGCAAAGCCTATAGAGTATACAACAAGAAGACTCAATCTGTGGAAGAATCAATGAATGTCAAATTTCAAGACTTTATACAAAATCAATTGGTTCAAACTCAACCTGAAGAATCTGAACCTGCTCCAGACTCTACAAAGTTTAATTCCTCTTAAGCAGCTCAGACTACAGAAGGTCAATAATGAACGAATTTTGAAGAATCAAATGAAGAAAAAGATGAGCAGACTGTCAGACCAACTAGCAACTGGAAGCACAAGTCTAGTTATCCCAAAGAACTCATTATTGGTGACATTGATGAAGGGATACGAACAAGATCCAAAAGGCATGAAAAGTCTAGCGCTATGGCTCTTATTTCTGACGAAAGCTGGATTGAAGTTATGCAAGAAGAACTCCGGCAGTTTAGTGTTAACGATATTTGGGAATTAACTCCTAAACCAAAAGGTAAATCTATTATTGGAGCTAAATGGGTTTTCAGGAACAAGATGGACGAAAAAGGAAAAGTCATAAGGAACAAAACAAGACTCGTGGCCAAGGGATATACGCAAGAAGAAGGGATAGACTATGATGAAACTTACGCACCAGTGGCAAGGTTAGAAGCAATTCGTTTATTACTTACTTTTGCTTTCTATAAAAATTTCAGGCTATTTCAAATGGACATCAAAAGTGCATTCTTGAATGGATTCATTCAAGAGGAAGTTTATGTGAAACAACCTCCCGGTTTTGAAGACCCAAGGAAACCGGACTATGTATTCAAACTGAAAAAGCGTTATATGGATTAAAGCAAGCACCTCGAGCTTGGTACGAAAGGTTAAGTAAGTTTTTAATCCAAAGTGACTTTGTGAAAGGTAAAGTAGACACCACTCTATTTATTAAAAGAGAAAGTAAAAATTTTCTACTTGTTCAAATTTATGTTGATGATATTATTTTCAAATCTCCTAACAAAAATCTGTGCAAGAAATTCTCTAAGTCTATGGAGGATAAATTCGAGATCGGCATAATGGGTGAACTATCTTCTTTCTCGGACTACAAGTAAAAAAATTGAAGGAATTTTCATTCATCAAGAAAAATATGCTAAAGAACTTGTTAAGAAATTCGATTTGGAGAATTGCAAAAAGACTGATATACCAATGTCAAGTTCTTCGAAGCTAGATAAAGATGAAGGAGGAAAGAAAGTTGACCAGAAGCTATACAGGAGTATCATTGGTTCACTTCTTTATCTTACTACCTCTAGACCTGACATTTTGTTTAGTGTTTGCATTTGTGCTAGATTTCAATCAAATCCCAAAAAATCTCATCTAAGTGCTGTGAAACACATCATCAAATATGTTACAACAACCTCTAAGTTAGGTCTATGATATCTTAAAAAGGGAGACTTTACCCTTCTTGGATACTCAGGCGCAGATCTAGCAGGATGCAGAGTTGATAGAAAGAGCACCTCGGGTAGTTGTCAATTACTTGGAAACAGGATAGTATCTTGGTTCTCAAGGAAGCAAAGTACGGTTGTTCTTTCAACAGCAGAAGCAGAGTATGTGGCTCTTGGAAGTTGTTGTTCTCAAATCTTATGGATAAAACAATAGTTAAGAGACTTTGGAATCGAAGACTCATGCACTGAGATTAAATGTGACAACACAAGCGCGATTAATCTTACCAAGAATCCAATTCTTCATTCAAGAGCAAAGCATATAGAGATTCGACATCACTTTATAAGAGACCATGTTCAAAATAGAGAAATCGTGATTCAATTCATTGACTCAAAAGAATCAGCTAGCGGACATCTTTACAAAACCACTGGAGAAAAGTCAATTTGAGTCTATTCGATTCAAGCTTAACATTATAAAGTCTGAAGAAGCTCAGACTCAGAAGATCAAGGATCTCGACTGTAAGTTATTTCAATTTTAGAAATTTATCTTTCGTAAAGGTACGTTTGTCTATTAATCTATAATTGATTGATATTATCTTTCCAAGTTTTTGTATTTACAGCAATCATTCCTTTTTGAAAAGGAAGTTATCTTTTTTACAGTTATCTATTTTCAAAAAGGCGGTTATTTTTGAAAAGGCATTTTTTTTTTATTTGTGACGATTCATATACCTCGGTTCGATTGCTTTATATACTGTTCTTCTTCTTCTTTTTTACTCACAAACCCTAAAAGCACATAACTTCACCTTCTTACTTTTTCTGCCTAGTTTAATCCTTAAAGTTTTTATCTTTCTCGCGAATCGAGTTCGGAAACTCTCAAAGATTGTGAGAATGTCTTTCCAAAGAAAGTCTTCAAAGATTGCAAGCAAGGGACCACAGCATATGAGTGAGGGTCTTACGCACTTTGACCTTACCAAGCAAAAAGAATCTCCGAGGCAACAGTAGAGTCCACAACATTCTCAACCGCGCCATTCTCCTCAGGCTAGACCACAGAATGTTCAGCAACAAACAGAGGAAGAAGTTATCGAAGATCCTGAACTTGTAGGAACTCAAAAGCCTGCTTTTAACTTCAAACTTTATTCTGCCTTAGAGGATGGAGGCTCTCCAATGACCATTATTGATGAGTTTTTGAAAGAAAAGGGGTACAGAAATGAAACCCACTTTTTTCAAATGATGGAACGTTTGGGGATTGCTCCTGCTGGTTCTGCAAATAGGGCCTTTGCAAATTTCCCAAGTGATCCACGTTTTGGAGGAGTTAGTCAGCCTGATGGAAATGATGATGAAAAGATGTTTACTCATTTTAAGCCTAGAATGGGTATTGCTGCGAACATTCGAGGAACAAAATCAGATCTGTTTCGTTCTGAGGAATACAAGCAAATTTACTCTAAGTTGTTAAAGCGAGGAGTGATGAACCCTAGAAGTGTGGATTTCGATTTTCTTGACTTTCTGAATGTGAAGTTGCGGGAGAAATTTACTTTACTTCAACTTGAACGCTTTTGCTCTGACTCTACTATAGCTCATCCAGAACTTTATGCTTATTTCTATTCCAATCTAAGTTTTTTGGATGCGAATAGATTTTCTTTTAGTGTTAGAGACCAGGATTATTTGGTTGACATGGACACTCTGGCTGATGTGATTGGAGTAGAGAGAGGGTTATTTCAATCAATTAGCGTGTCTATTGGTCGTGCAACAGTGGAGCTTGTTCGAGATGGAATGGCAGAAGGCTGAATTTCCTATTCGAGGATGAATGCTTCGAATATCTTGCTTCACAAGATTGTGATCAACTGTCTTAGACCCAAATCCACGTCAAAGACTGACGTCTCCAATTCATAAGCAAAGCTGATGTATGTTATCAATGCTGGTAAAAAGTTCTCTCTGCCGTATACTATCATGTTTCACATGTATAGATCAATGGTAAAGGACAAGGGTCAACTTCCCTAATCAGCACTTGTTACTTAGCTATTCAGACACTTTAACATTCAACCTCCAAGAATTCTATGTGTTCGGACATGTGATCAAATGGTGGTAGGGCTGAAGATGGTTTCCAAGATGCGTCTAAAAGAGCTAAACAAGGCTCTAGAGAAATTCAAGGAGAAGACTCCTGTCAAATCTCATCAAGACTTTGTGGCTGCAAAGTGGAAAGGCAAGGAGCCCATGACAGCTCCATCTAAAAAAAGAAGAGCGATCATCTTCCAGGATGAAGAAGATGATGATGATGATGTTACCATTTCTGCTCTTGCCTTAAGGAAGTTGTAGCATTCTGTTCCAGAGACAAAGGTTAGAGAAGACCCAAAAGAGACAGAGAAGAGGAGTGAAGAAAGGGAATCGATAAGGAAGGAAGCGGAGGAAAAAGGAGATGCAGAAGAAAAGCAACAAGGAGAACAAGGCCATCCTGTCACTGAAGAAGAAACAGAACATGAAGAGTGCTTCTCTCCACCTGAAGGCACTGAAACAGGGGGAGCTGCTGAGAAAAGATGTACTCCTTCATTTGCTTTTACTAGTGATGATGTCAGTCGTTCTCCTGCCAATCCAGAAGATATATATGCTTCTCACTTCCCTGAAGAAGGTCATGAGGCATCATCTCCGAATCTGGATGCTCATGCTTATGTGCCATCATCTCCACAATCTGATCATGTTGAAGCAAGCATTCAAACTGACAACACAACGGGCTTTAGAAGACTGCTTGATATTCTTATGGAGATGCAAGGTCAAATTTATGCCTTGAGATGTGAATTTCAGAATATGCAGAATGCTTATCAAGCCTCTTTAGAATCTTTGCTCAATCAAGTTTAGGCCCTTAATCTTCAAGTTCAAGCAACTGCCGAGGGTGAGGAATTAGCACAACTGAAGGAGGATCTAAGAAAGCTGGAGGAGACTGTCAAGTCGATAGGAGATTTCCAGCTTGTTCGCGTTCCAAAACAATCTTAAACTAATTCTCTTTTTCGTCTCTACCTCTTTTTTAATGCTGACAAAAAGGGGGAGAAGTGCATATTTGATTTAACAGATTTGTTTTTGACTTTAATTAACTTTTGTCTGGTTGTGAGGTTGTGACTTTTGGATTGTTGTGATTTTTGGATTGTGGTTTGATTGTTTAAATGCTTGCAATATCTTAAGCATTGTTGGTACTCATGGCAAAGATAGTTGTTTTTACAGGACTAACCTATTTCCCGTGGATGCAGATTCGATACTATATTTATCCTAACTCATTTATCTTTTATGAGATATCCTCGTTTGCTTGAGTATTGTCTTACAGGTCAAAAATTTCCAAATCTGCAGAAAAGTTTTGTCACAATAAAAAAAAGGGAGATTGTTGGAGAAAACCTCTTTATGTGTTTTGAAGTTGACAAAACGTTTCCATCAGTCTAGTATGAAGACTTGCAGACTCTTCCGTCAGAGTCTGAAGACCGCCAGATTCAAGTTTTAAAGTCTGCCCTCATTGACAGTTACTAGAACGATGAAGAAGACTTATCCAGAATTGAGTATTTATTTAAGGATTTGATTCGAGCGACTAAAGAAGTTTCTCACGGCTGGAGATAGCATCTCAAGATCTATTATTCGTTTTGAATTTGATATGAGTAAATTGGATTCGTTGATTGGCAAGGTATACTTAGAAGGTTCTACTTATGGAAATCTAGATCCTGATTGTATGGGCGAGCAGGATTGGTGGGCTATCATCACATTCCTTAAGTAACTTGAGATCTCCCTAATTGATTCCATCCAACGGGTAGATTGGAAGAACTCCTTTGGAAGGTGCCAACGGACATGAAGGCATGAAGGAGTATATAAGGAAGAAGCTCTAGTTATTCGAGTGTGTGCATGATAGAGAAATTCCAAAGTCTGAAGCTCATTGTTCTTTGTTGATTCAATTGTTGAGCAAGAAATTTGTACTCAAAAGAGAGATTAGATACTTGTGAGACCTTGAGGAAGTGTACCAAAGTTTCTACACTATGGAACCAAGGACGTGATACTGTAACGACTCTTTTGATTCATAGTGAAATCCAGCCGGTGGACTGTCAGTGCGGGAGAGTGGACGTAGGCTTGGATTAAGCCGAACCACTATAAACTCTATGTTTATTTTCTCTTATCCCTGAACTTCTTATTTATGCTTACTAGTTGTTCATTCATTTAAAAGTTGAATTATGTCTTATGGCCAACATTTACTGAAACCAAAAATATCTTTTTAAGTCCTGCAAAAATTCTTAAATACACCTATTCACCCCCCTCTAGGTGTATTCACTAGCCCCTTTCAATTTCCATCAATTATAGTCTATTATGGAAAAAATATTTACAAGAGGAAATTACATTATTTATGAAAAGATGGTAATTTAGGATTGAGACAATACTTACAAACTAAGTAGAAGAGAACGGAAGTGTGTCAATCACACGTCACATGCAAATTGTGAGGTTTGACGCCTAATGGCAGGATTCCTGAAGGCTTAAGGCTCTCATCCCGAGTAGGTAATAAGAGTTTCTCTATCCATATTTGCAAACAATCTCCTTTATCAGTAATTGGAATGAGTGAGACCAAGAGAGGATTACCACGGGTCGTTTCCCACACGACTTCCTCGTCTCGGCTCCTAAGGGTTTCCAAAGTGTAGATTGGGTTTTAGCCACAAGTTGTGTGTGCACGAAGTATAGTGATGTAGTGGCACATATATTTATATTGAGATCAACCAACACTTTAATATAATCCCCACATACATTCATATACATTCTTTTCACTACCTACAAAACAATGGTTTACAATCACGCCACCCCTTATAACTCATAACTTACAAAAACATTTAACAAATGTTAGCAGACTAAGAGTGCATTTGGAAGGGGCTTTTCCAAGTGGCATTGGGTGTCTAAAGCTCCCTGGGCAAAAATATATAGGTGTTTGGGTAAAAAATTGGAAACCACATTGAAGCAAAGTTGGCCTTTGAATGGCTGGAAACCTAAGGCAAGTAAGAGGCTACCTTGGGCAACTTAGCATTCTTAGCATGCTGGTGGATTCATCAATGAAATTTTTTATTTTGCCTTTGTTGCCCTCACCAATTTATTAATTTCCCACTTTAACTCTTTTTAAAATCCTAGATTTATTCATCACCTCTCGCCTCTCCTGTCTCACTCCTCTTTGAAGTCGCATCTCTTTGGCTTTTCTCCTCTTCGAAGCTCGCCTCTTCGATGGCCTCTCTCTGGTTGCCTCTCTCGTCGCTCAACAGTCGCTTGCTTCTCTCATGTTTGTCTCTCTCTTGATTGATTCTCTTGTCTTACCCAAAATCCAACCTTTTTTTTTTCTTCAATCCCTTCTTGTTGTGCTTTTTTTAATTGTGATTCTTAAGCATATGGTGATTTCATGAACGGTACATTCGATGCTGTGCTTGATTGAGGATATTACTTTTGATGGAGATGGAAGAGAGCAAGGTACTAGAAGTAGATTGGGGGATTTTGTGTATGCTTGGCTTTTTCTCATTCCTGGACTTGGATTGCATCCTGATCTAGGGTTTGTTGTTCATGTCGTAAGCACAAGCTTTATCCAATAGAAAACGCCCCTATTGTCATGTCTTTTGAAGAGCTCAAGATCCAGCCTTTTGGTTCTTGTATTATTTGATTAAAGCAAATGGTAAAATATCAAAATTTGGTCCTGAAAGATGGCAGTTCCACGAGATAGGTTGACCGAGAGAATCCGCGACTTTCACGCATATTAGCTTTTCCGGTGACAATGATTTTTATCCCTAGCCCTCAAAGCAAACCTATTTAAGATGGTATTTCCGTTGAACTTTGGTGGATTCAAGACAAGTTTCGTTGGGAGCTATTCTCAGAGTATTGCATTATCCAAGTTCATGAACAATGGAGCTTCGGTGTGTCGACTCAAACTTTATGAAAAGTTACTTATTTTAATTGGTCAAAACTCTTGTCATACGTTTGAGTTGAACCAAAACCTTTTTTCAAGGTTGAATAGCACAGGTGATAATTTAGAAGGGAGAAACTTGCTAAGTCCGTTTAGAACTCTATTAGGTTAGATAGTTTGTCAGAAACAGCTGCCTTTTATTACAAACAGGAATTCAGAGTCAACAATAGTTGTTGAGGCCTTCTTTGTAATTCTGAATAGTTGTTAATAGTTTCTAAGTTTTAACTATTCAAGTGATCTTAGATTAATAGTACTTTGTAATTTACTGTATTTAAATGACCTGCTGCTACTAAAAATTCAAGTGTTAATCTCTTTTTCGGTTACTTCTTCTTATAAATTCATGTTTTATGATACAACTCACAAAAAAGTTTTATTATAACATGCCAATCCTAGGCCTTCTTTACAAGCGCTCTGGTTTTGTGCAAGCTTCAATGGTATGACGCTGATATTGGGTGGGGGATGATAAAATGGTTGAACTTGATAAGTACAGAGAGGTTGATGAACACTAAAGTCATCATATAGATGCTAGAGATGATCATGGAATGGAGGCAATCCTGACACTAAACGAAAAGGACCGATACTATTGGGTAATGACCAAGAACCATTGGAATTTGCTTGCTTGTACCCTTGTGTCATGGAATAGTCACCAAAATATTTATGTTAGACTAGGTATATGTAGAAACTTGTTCTTCACTTTTGTTGATCTACTTTTGGTGTGTGATAAGTTGGTGATCCAACCAGTGATTATGGGTGTTCAACTGCTATTTTATGTAAACCACCCACCAAGCTTCTAGTAGAATTACATCTGCAATCTTCAATCGTGCTTGTCTTGATCGATTCTACTCGAACTTCTTGTTAAAATATATTTATTTGTATCATCACTTGATTAAGATTTCCCTATGGATTGTCAATAAGTGTTTAACCATGTCTATTTCTTGCTATGCTCACAAATTGTGTGAGCCTTTGAATTATTAAAAAAGATATGGAATATTCTTGCTAATTTGTAAATATGTTTCTTTTACATTATGTCAATGTGAGAATATTAAAGTTACGATCATCTTTTTCAATTTTAAACAAATTAAAATTAAAAAAGTTAAATTAATCACACCAAAAGACTTTTTGAACATATGTTTACCAAATGGCATTTTCCTAAAGTTGCTTTGCAACACACTTTTTAATACAATTGCCAAACAATCTTTGCATTTCACCAAATCCCTTTCAACTAAAGGGATTTACATTCCTAAAAGCCTTCCTTAAAAGTTAAACCAAACACACCCTAACTTCATTTTCGTCGTGACTTTCCTAATCAAGATTCTAATTTAGAAGATGACGAAAGTGTGTCAATCACATGTCAAATGCAACTTGTGAGGTTCAACGTTATTACGGCAGGAAATCTAAAGGCTTAAGGTTCCCATCCCAATTAGGTCAAAAGAGTTTCCTTGTCACACCCCGAATCTCAGGCATGCGCACATCCCTCGGTGGTCGACTAAATTGCGATGTTCCCAAGATGCGTCGTCGACCCAATCAATTCATGCACATGCGGAAGCGAAATAACAATCTCCAGACATCAAACAAATATGGGATAGAAAAGCAGGACAACCAATTTACACAAAACAGATTTTATAAACAAACTAGGTTTATATACAGAAGTCTAAAGCCAAAAGAAGCTATCAGGCTAACCCTACCCTGGACCTCATCTACTTGGGATCCGGGTCTATCACGACACCATCAGGGATGTCGATGTCTAGTGGGCCAACTACCTCTACTGCGGGCTCTTCACCCTCGGGCAATTGGTTCACCTCGATATCAGCTATAATATTGGCGTCCACGACGGGGTCAAGTTCCTCCACATACTTGTCATCGACGGCAAGTCCGTTGAAGCCATCCAAGGGGCCCTCCGGAACACCGTTGGGCCCGTGATAGAACCACGTTTTGAATTAGTAAGGTACTAACTGAGGTAGGCCATCATCAACCCAAATGGTAGTCACGACGAGCTCATGGGTCCAGTCGAGATTCTTGTGGATAGGGAGTATGGTAAGCTTGGTCTCCGCCTCCCGTGGCCACCTAAAACGAACGCGGCGCACCTCCATCTAAGGAACTGTAAATTTTGAACCACGACGGGGTGAGATAATGTCTCAGTGAGTCTACACCCTAAACCCCGATTAGGAAGAAATCTAGAGGCAGCCTAAGCATACACCATATAAGACTTACCTCGCCTCAACACTTTCCCTGCACATTAGTATAGCTCATATAATAGATGCATACAGTAAATGCACTCAATAACTGGAACACTTCAACTAAGATATCAATCAATCACAGGGGTCCCGATTATAAGGCCAAATCGTTATGACACGTCCCATTCCATGCCACACAATTTTGTTCCATAATCAAGCGTGGCTAATCAATCACTCAAGCGTTCCAATTAGTTACGACCGAACGGCCATGGCCAACTCAACAGTTGGCGAACATCCGGCATAACCGGGTGTCATCCCACTTCGTCAGGCACGGCAACGTCTAAATCTAGACGGCATTCTCAAATGAGCATTGGCGCAGCTTCCATTGCAACTGGCATTCGTTGACATGGGTCATTCCCAAAGGAGTATCGTCCGGCATAAACGCATCATGACAGATTCCAATAGCGATGACATGCACATCTAATCTCGGTTAAGGACATCGTGCTTTGCACTCAAATGTCTCAATTTCAAATAATGTACTTAGCATATTTTTTTTATATTGAAAACACTCGATAAAAATAATTGTGCGTAGACACACAGTCAAATCGGATCATAAAATGTGATATCCTTTCATTTTAAAATTCCATGATTTTACATAGTACTAAAAACATTTTCGGTGTCAAAAACTGGTACCTGGTATTTTTCTAATTAAATACCATAAATCCATATTTTTTAAATAATAAATCAAAAATCAACACTAAGCACTTAATTGCATAAATTAGCACTCAAATGCACAAACCAATGCAACCATTACGATTAGCACAAAATTCGATAATCGGCTATCCCGTATAATTTTCGCTAATTAATAAATTATTAAATAAATTGCAAAATATTTAAATTAAATCACTCAATTAAATTAACATAAGCTAACTAGGCTAATCTAATTGAACTAACCAATTAATCTAACCAACCTAACTAATTTAATCTAATAGGCTAACTAAATACTCTAACTAATCCACCTAACTAACCAATTAAACTAACTAACTAAACCTAACTAATCTAGTTACATAAACTAAGTCTACTAATCCTAATTAACCTGACTAACCCACTAATTAGCCCACTAATCCACTCTTAAGTGTAATTAGCACCATAATTAGATATTAGGAAGTTAACTCACCGGTTTAGCACGAAAACCAGTTCACAGCAATGGCGGCACAACAACGACCACAACTCGAGTCTACGGTGACACCAAAGGAAGCCAAACTGAGGCTAAAAACGCCTTGGAAGGCTCATAGCCCAAGCTGGAACTTTGGTTTTGACTTGGAGCTAGTCGAGGGATTACGGCGGCTAGTCATGGCGTGGGGAAGGTGGAGGCAATCGGGCGGCGACGAGCTGGCACGGGTAGTCGAGTGGGGCGATGGGTGGCTTGATTGGGACGGTGGCCGAGCAGGGACAGCGCTGGCACGAGCGTGAGGCGGGCGGAGGGCAGCGACAAGCAGACTGCGGGATAGCGTTGGCTCGGGGACGGGCTCGCAGGTGGTTGATTGCTGGATCGGCAGACTGGCGAGCGGCGGTGGTTTTGGTGAGGGGCTGAGTTGGTTTGCTTTGAGTTGTAGTTGAAAATGGAGGTTGAAGCAAGGAAGAAGAAGAAGGAAGTGGCTCTGCTGCTGGTCGACCAAGGGGGGAGGAAATGAGAGGGAGAGAGGGGAACCAAGGGGAGACAAGAGCCTTCAAAGTCTTGTGAGCAGCCAATGAGAGGCTTCAACAAAAATCAAGCCACTTGAGTGCTTGGCACTAAAGTCTTCAGCCTTATCTTCAGCCAACAATATCAATAGGTCACCCAAGGGCCAAATCCTTCACAATTCTTCACCAAACAAGGCCAAATTGAAGGCCAAAAGTAGCCAGCTAGCACCCCCTACGAATTTGCACCCAATTTCCATCCAAATCCTCACAAATTAAACCAAATTGGCCTCCAAAATACTAACTAAGGTGCCGATACGAATTTCCATAATTTACTTCACAAATCAATCCATTTTGAAGGCCAAAATTTCACTTGAAAATGCCCATCCGAATTTCTTGAATTTAAATTGCCAAACTTTGATTTTCCGCCAAAATTCCGGGCTCATCATAAAATTCCCAAAAGATGAGAAGATGTCCTAAAAATAAATCATGACATGCTAGAACTTTCGATTCCCAAAACTGAGTTTAATTTCGTGGTTAATTTTGATCGGACGCGATTTTAGCATGACCTAACCTAACGGGTATTTTTTAGGAATTTTATCGTGTTTGACCCGTGGTTGATAATTTTCAATCCACGTTTGTACATCTCCGACTCATTGGTGACTCTCGGTTATCGTAAAAATCTCAAGGTTTCAAATATGGACATAGGGTACAAAATCGATAGCAAATTAGGTTAGTGCCGTTCAATGCAAATTTGGCAATTAGGTGGAATCACCCACCATTTAATCATGCCATTCCATCGAATCGACCTATTCCCGATCATTAATCTATTATAACGGTACTATATTGAACATTGCTAATTATCATGGTCGAACAGTCAATTTTTGGTCGAATTCTCAAGTTGGTCGCGTTTATATCCCTTATTGGCTTCACCTGACAGATTAGTTATCTTGTGAGTGATCAGCTCAGAGAAAAAGGCCATAGGCACGTTGATGAAAAGCCAATTTCATTTAATCGAAACAGGGTTGAAAATCAGGATGTCACATTCCCCATCCATATTTACATTGGACAGTCCTCTTTATCACTAATTGAATGAGCGGGACCAAGAGAGGATTACCACAAGCCGTTCCCCATGCAGGTTCCTCCTCTTGGTACCTCCTAAGGGTTTTCTGAGTGCGGCTTGGGTTTCGGCCGCAAGTTGTGTGTGTACAAAGTGTAGTGTGATGCAATGGTAGAACAAACATTTGATTGAAATTAACAATTCACATACAAAAGGGTAGGTACTATGGCATCCACCATTCTAGTTACAAACGATAAAGTGCTACTGTTCCCTCCCTCCCTTTCTCTCTCCCTCATGCTCTCTCTGTAACAGAACTATCATGAGATCATTTTGCAAATCAGGATAAACGAGCACACAAGAACTCATGAACCTAACACTAACCAACATAGCTCAAGCACGAAGGCAACTAAAAGCTAGGAAAAGAAAGAGATAAGTGCGGCGACACTAAACAAACAACCAAGATGTAGGGAGAGAGGGGAGGAATGGGGGAGAGAATGCGGGGGAGCTTGTAATGCATGCATACTGAACAAGCGCTAGCAGAAGCGCATATGAACAAGCATAGTCCGAGAGAGAGAGAGAGTACCTGAAGATCGAGTAAGTCGGAAGAGATGACCGGCGGCGATTCAAACAGAAGTGGTGGTGAGAAAAGCCGAGGACAAAGAGTGGAAGAAGACCGGAAAGCGTAGGGAAATAACATCAACATATTAAAAAAATGCATTCAATTTTAATCATAATAAAAAATATGCAAATATCCCAAATTATCCCTGAAAAAGAAAACAAGACAAAGCTTAACAAGAATCCCTATTATAGAGCCCTAAAGGCCTTTCCAATTTTAGGTTTTAGTTCTTTAAAGGGTTTTCCATTTTTTCTATTTTTTTTTTTTTTTTTGATTTTTTTATATTTTCGCATTTTTAATTATTT
This sequence comes from Eucalyptus marginata, assembly GCA_014182565.1. Lineage (NCBI taxonomy): Eukaryota > Viridiplantae > Streptophyta > Magnoliopsida > Myrtales > Myrtaceae > Eucalyptus > Eucalyptus marginata. Next base: position 165,034 of record JABKBI010000014.1, on the reverse strand, counting down.
TTTATTTTCTTAAAATTTTAATGGTTTTCTAGATTTTCTAGATTTTTACAATTTTTCTGATATTACAAAATTTTTAACAAATTTTTTTGAATTTTTGTATTTTTTAATGACTTTTTCGGATTTTTCCAAAATTTTAATGATTTTCTAAAGTTCTAATTTTTTTTTTTTTTTTAAATTGAATTTTCTAAAATTTTATTATTTCCTAAAGTTAAAAAATATTATCATTTTGTAAATATTTTTTAATATTTTTCTGAACTTTTAAATTTTGAAATCAATTTATTATTATATTCGGAAACGGGCTCGACCGTTTTATCCGATCCACCCATTGACCCGATCCAAAACTGGATCCAACCTACGTCGAAATAAAAACCGAGTTTTTAAATATTCTCATATTATTTATTTTTTAAATTTTTTTTGATTTTCTAATTTTTTTTTCTCTCCTTTTCTCGTCCCCTTTTTGTCCTTTTCCCTACTTTGTCTCTTTCCCCTTCAACTCCTTCCTCTTCCTCACGTTCTTCCTCTTCACCGAAGCGTGTCTCCACCCACGACAAGCCCTCACCAACTTTTAGGAGCGCCGATAGGTCATCGTCCGGCGTCGGTCGTGCGACCCGACTGACTCCGGTCACCGTCGGCCACTACTTGGCCGGCGGTTTGTAGTATCATTGATGAACACGCTAAACAAGAATACAAAGGAGACAAGCCGTTGCTCTCGGCCAAGTCAAGCCAAGCCAAGCCGAACGTTCACAAACTGAGAAATTAGGCGCCTTTGGGATACCCTCACGAAGTCAGACAAGCAATGACGACTCGGTTTCAACCAAAAGAACAGAATCGACGCCGGATCTCAGTTTGACATTTCGTCGAACAGTCAAGGTGGTGTATTAATTCCTAAGGTCTCTGCCTCAACCGAGACCCGAATGTGCACCGGAGGCCTTGACGCATGACAAACAAGGACCATGAAAGCAAAACATAAAGGCGACGAGGGCCGAAGCATGGGTGAGCGGAATGGCCATGAGCTCTGGCTCGGCACACGCCCGAAAGAAAATGTGGGGAGAGCGGAGCTTACCCGTTCGGCTCAAGGACGTCGCCGGGAAGGTCGTCGGACAGGTCTGCCTGCGGCTGAGATGCCCTCTCTTCCTCTACTCAGTCGTTCAGACCTCTCACTCTCCGTTCGCTATAGTGTTCTCTCCTGCTCACCTTTTGGTTTTCCTTTTTCAAGCCTCCTTTCTGTCCAAAAACCACCAAAACCCCAACCTCCAGCCTCTGCCAAAACCCCTAAAAACCGGAACGTCCGGCCTCTGTGCAAAAGCAGTGAGCCCCACCCTCCTCATGCAGCTGCAAGCATGCCCGAATCCTTTCCGTCATGCGCTCGTGTGCGAGAGGGAAAGGCAAGAGCTGGAGGCTGGGCCTTCGTTGCTATCTTCCTGGGCTAAAACAGTGGGGTTTAAGGAAATAAAGGAGACGGATTGAGCATAAACAAAAGGTATTTATTAGTTCGCACTTTTGATAAGAATTCCACTTAGACAACTACAGACTTCTCTCCTCCACAATAAAGATGCCCGGATGCCCAGATGCAGATGGGCCTCACCAAGGGGGAAAGAGAGAAGTGGTGATGTAGAGGCAATGAGAAACTACAGTCGACCTCCTACTTCATTGGAAAGTTTCATTGAAATTTTCTCCTCATACTCCTAGAAGTCCATATTCATGACTCCTTTTAACTTTTACATTTAGGATAATAAGGGCGCGCATGACAAAATTTCTGTTCCAGAAATTGATTTCTCAATTTCTATTCCCACAACAAGTTTTTAAGCAAAGAAACCCGTTTGATAACGACTCAAAATTTCTATTTCTGGAATAGAAATCCGTTTGATAACAGAATAAAATTTCTATTTCTAAGAATAGACATTGATTAGATAACAACATAGGAAATCCTCAAATACAAAATAATAGTCCAAATAATACTAAAACAACATAGGAAATCCTTAAATACAAAATAATAGTCGAAATAATACTAATACATTACAAAAGGTGAAAATACAATTTCATGGAATTTCTGGCATATTATTATCCCTTGCCATTTTATTGGCAATGGTTTTCCTAAGCGTAGAGAGAGAGAGAGAGAGGGAGGGGGAGGGGGAAGACCTCGAATCGTAGAGGAAGGAAGGCGTAATCCAAATCCGAACGGGGACGCGGATGGAGGAGGCGAGTCTGACGGGACAATCGGAGCAAATTGGACGGTCTGAGGACGGCGACGGGAAGATGAGCGACGATCTGACCGGCAAGAGGATGGTGACGACGTCGGAGTCAATGGTGGCAAGAAGGATGGATTCGGAGTCGACGGCAAGGATGGACAGTTGTTCGGAGTTGACGGCACTAGGGTTTGGTTGAAGTGTTGAGAGGAGAAGGAGAAGAAATGCTCAAATAGAAAAGCCTGTGAACGAAGAAGGATGCCCAAATGGAGAAAAGAAAAAAAAAAATTCTATTTTTACCTTACCAAAAAAAAAAAAATTCTATTTCTATTTCAAAAACTGAGAAGTTAAAAATTTCAGTTTCTGATTTTTTCGATTTTTCTATTTCGGAATAGAAATCTATTTCAGAAATAAAGAAATCAAATTGCGTTACCAAACGGATTTCTATTCCAAACTTGTTCCGGAAATGCAGAGAAACAGAAAAATCGAGAAATAGAAATTTTATCATGCGCGTCCTAAATGTCTGAGAGACAAGCCCTCAACTAGCAGCATCATGTCGATCCCCAGCTGCAATCTCCATAGCCTCCAAAGGAAGATAGGCTAGCTTGTGCTACTGAACTGGAGGAAGCTTTGCTGCCAACAAGAGAGCTTCAAACTATAGACCGCTCCCAGCATCCTTCACATCAAAGTTTGTCATTGCTTAATCTCTTATCCAATCTTTTCCCCAGCGTGGGAAATGCTTGGTGTGCTATCATCTTATTTCTACTACTTGAGATTGCTCCATATGCACGGGACTATTCATATTTTGGTTGTTGTCATTGCTTGATGAAAAATGATTTCATTTGCTTATGTCCTTATGTTTTTTTTTTTTTTTTTTTTTTTGGTGACCCTGGAACGGCCGTATAGCCGAAAGCCGGCGGCGTAAACCGAGGGCGACCTGCAGGGACCCTCCTCCCACAAGCCGTAAGTGAGTTGCGCAATGGGGGCGAGGAGTTTCGAACCTCTTCCCTGCTAGTTGAGGGGCAAGGCTCGAACCATCTCGTCCACCGCGGGGTGGGTTATGTCCTTATGTTGTTGTTCCCTCCTTTTGAAGCCTTCCGTCAGTTAAAACTGATAACTATGTTTTTCATCTGTAATTTCCCATAATGTCAGTTTATTACTAGATCATAGGTGCAGTTACGCTTGGTTCTTGTGAAAATTTTGATTGTGATTACATATCTAGTTTGGATTTGCTAAGGAGGACGAGGGTTAGTTTGTTATTGGTTAATATTCTAGTTGATGGTTCTTTACCACCACGCTAACATCAATAGCCCTAAGAGGAGAGAATAAAAGATCATTGATCGATCATGCCTAGCAAGGACTTGCACATGTGATGTTCTGTAAACCTATGAAGTTTTATTTAGACATATCATGATGGAGCTAGTTATCTGGATTCTAAACCAGAAGAGGATGTCTTGTAGGCTTTCTCTTGCAATTGAACTCAAAAGCAGTTTTAATAAATTGCCTTTCTAGGGTTTCTAAACTATGAAATCATATTTATAAGCTGCGAGTTTCCCTGTAGTTGTACAGTTTGAGACAATCTGTTGGAGGAACTTGACCTCTTATGGAGCACATTTGGGTTATTGCAAGTCTTAAGTGGAATGCACTCGGTAATATTGGCCGGTATGTAGGAAGTGTTCTTGTTTGAGTCATGCATGGAGGAAGCTTGAGGAATGAAAGATCCTTAACATCTAGTTGCAGGACAGCATTCTTGTGATGTTTTTTGACTGGATACAAAAGGGATAGTGCACTCAACTTGTAACGGAGTGCTGGTTTGGTGCCACTAGGAAACCAAAAGATGATCATGATATCTCTACACTTTTGGCTGAATAAGCTTTTTTTGTAATTTTATCGGCATCTTAGATCTAAGTTATGTCTGACTTGTTGCTTGTCCAATATCATGCTCATTGGATAAGACTTAAGTTCAGTTGTTTTCATTTGTTAACTTGCCCTACGTGTAGTAGGTTGAGATTATGTCTCTGTTTGTGTAATTATGACTATTGAGATTTCATATTAGTAAAGTACCATTTTTTATCGAAAAGAGAATAATATATGTGTAAGCATTCCTAATTTATCTCTCATTCATCACAAAACAAAGGTGTTATGCTAGCTATTTTTGAAAGAAATTGGTAATCTTGGTTACCTATCCCAGAGTGCAATTGCTTCCCCCCTCCCCCCCAACAAACACCCACGGCTAGGGCACTCTGAGCGGGTTTATTGTTGTGAATGCCTGGTTACTGAGAACGTGCTTCTTACTGCTTTAGTTGATGTTGAGAGGCATGCTAGAGATTTTATGGAGGCTGCCAAAAAACTTCAAGTTTACTTTATCGGTCTCCAGCGTGAGGATCAGCCAACCGAGGCTGAAAAGCGTGTGAAGGTAATGCTAAAGAAATAGCTGGGAAAATAGTTAATGGTTTTTCTTTTATTTTTGAAGTTATTTGAAGGCATTTGCAAACTTAACTCCCCTAAGGAAAGAAGAGATAGCTATGATGGAGGAAGAACTAAAAATAAAGACCGAGCTCATCAAGAAATAGGAGAGACTAATCCAAGGGTGGAGGAAGGACTTAAAGGACCAATTGGACAAAATCAACTATGATCTTGAGAAGGTATAGACAATTTCTAGTGGACTCAGTCTGTGCTCAACTTGTAGGTGGACAATAGATGGGTTGCTTTTTATGCTACTGGTTATCTCAACATGAAAAGAATTTTATTCTTTGCCTCATGAGTGCGCAATTTTTTCAACCACTGTTCATTTTTTTTCTAAAATTCAGTGGGTCTTGTATAATTATATGCTCTTGCTTCAGAATACTGCAAAAGGGGAAAACTCACCCTTCGCAGGGCAATCTGTGGGTCAACCAAGATTATTGATGGCTTATTTTAGCATTTGTTATTCTAATTGTCAGCTGTAGATATTTTCTTCGCTTAATTGTGCGTCTATTGCTTTCGAATTAATGTCGTGAAGAAGTCGCTATTTGCAGCTCATTAATGGGATCAGAGCCTCCTCTTCTTCCTGGGGTTTGGGTGTGGCAACCTGTCATAAGAAGGAAATTTCAGATATATGAATGGGTGGACTTCTTTTAATTTCATAGGCAGTCATCACCCGAAAGAAAAGTTTGGAGAGAGAGAGAAGAACGCCTTACACCATAAAGTGTGTAAGATCCTAGCTTGATCAAAGTCGGTAATTTCTAGACAATTAGCACTTTGGGCTTATCCCGCATGATTCATGCAGATCCTGAATAAGCATGTTTTGGTCTTTCCCTGAAGCTGAGAAATGATTCTCCACTGGGACAATTTTAGAATGTAAGGGCGTATTTGTTAATCCTTGTTAGGTTCCGCAGATGATCAAAAGTATTCTGTCCAACATTTGGAGCCACACCTTTGGATTGAATAGGTTCCAAGAAGGCACACTGTGATACTATTTTTGAAGAAGAATTTTACAAGTGAGGCAATGGTCTTAAGCTAGGCCTGCATTTGCCTTTCCCACGATCCGCTGTTTGTTTATCACGATTTGGGATAAAGATCAGTTTTGTAGGTAGAGCAGCTAAAAATGGAGAAGGAATTTCAATTCAATCTCAAACCCCGATTTGCTGCAAAGAATGTGCTTTGATAGCAAACTCATTCCCATAATCCGAACTGCTCTGCATTTTCTCAGTTGGCTTGCAAACCAAAAAAATAATCTTCTCCTTTCCCCTAAAACATTTGCCCATGTGCCACATGCTCATGGAATAACTTGCAGTTGTCCCCACAATAGCGTTTTCCTTTCTCAAAATAGCGGCAACGTTGTAGCTTCCTGGGGCCTTGCTCAACTCCTCCGGTGACGTTCCTTGGATTTTGATTCACGATTCCCAAAGGCTGCCCCTCACGAACCCAGTGTGGTAACATGAATGCAGTCAAACCTTCGTGAGCAGAATTTGGCCCCACACAGAAGCTACTCTGTCTCCATTACTTCCCAGGCATTGTACTTGCACTGCTCCATTTATATTTAAAAAATTATGACTAGGTCTGTGGTTACCTAAATTAGCATCATTACGAAAATGCCAAAGCTCATGCTCAGTTCTATCCATAAAGCTCAAACTTTTCCTCCGTTCTGTGAGTCCCTACGTTTCTCTTGAAATTAGTCTCTGCTACGATGGTTTTCTGTTGAACTCATATGTATAGGCCGAACGATTGGCATCCCAACACCGGCAATAGATGATCCTCTTAATTGCCCTGCTTCATTACCTGTTTTTGAGGTTGAGATTGATATTGGCAGAGCCCGGTTCTTCTTAGTGTTTTGTTTTCTGGAAGTCCTGGGCAGTAAAAAAGTAAAATACTTTTGAAATTCAACATGATATTCTTTCAGGGAAATGGTGCAGCAAAAGTTGTGTACTGATTTTTCTAGACCACACTCAACCTAATATCATTTATGATGTTACCACAATGGAATCCAGGAATTACCCAGGATTACTTGGCCATATTCTAGGGAAAAAGATTCGTACTTGTTTCCCTTCATGAGTTTCCTTCTTTCCTTCTCTTGGAGTTGCGCTTCTACTTCTATATCAGACCTTGCTAATGAGCCCCTCGAACGCTTTTCCATCAATACTTTGGCCCTCTCTCATTCTTCTTCCCGTCTCTGAAATTGACACCAGAGTTATTATGCCTGAATCAGCATGTTATCGGCATGCAATCAGATCTCCTATATGGTTCAGACCTGTCTCATGGTGTTGTTACAATTCTCTTTCCACATGGAGGACCAGTGGCACTCCGAGATGCTATGTTAACTCTGAGAAAGGAAGTGTCACGCCCCGATCCTCGAGCACGCACCCATCCCTTACCTGGTCGATTAATAGAGATGTCCTAGGAAGCATCGCCGACCAATTCTTTTTAATATACACATGTGGAAGTTGATATAAAATCCCCAAACAATAAAACATTAGGATTGAATAGTAAGACTGAATTTCAAACCTTTAAAAACACTCGCTCTTATATACATTACAAACCAAATGCACACACACATATATATATATATATATATATATATATATATATATATATAAGGTGAACCATTAAGTCAAATTCAACTTAAGCCAATTTAAAAACAAGGTCTACAAGCAGGAGTGGGGTTCTATAAACTATGGGTTCCCGTCCTTTTCTTCATCATCCTCCACACTCCAACTAGAGTCTTCAGCAGACTGCATCGGACTTTCGAGATCTTCAAAATCCAAGTTTGTTGCATCTAGGGACCTGAAATAGTTATTCAATAACTAATGAGACAACGTCTCAACAAGTTCTACCCCTTAAGACCCGATTAGTAAACCAATACACCTTAGGACTGCCTATGCACAACACGAGTCAGAGGACTTACCTTGGCCTTAGCCCTAACCTGCAATTCAGTACAATTCAATAGGCACCCAACAATCTCAACAGATTGAAGCATCGATCAAATCGACCCCGTCGATTACATGTCAATCAGAACAACTCTTAGCAATTTCAATTCAATCAATTCACGACATCAGATTAAGGCAATGGTCGATCGATTTAGTCGTTTACATGTCAAATCGACCATTCTTGGTCATTTCAAGCAATACTGTCCATTCTCCAAAATAACCTATCGGGTTATCAAGCCAGTATATTATAAGATTCATTTTCCTTAATGACATACCAAGCTACCAAGTATATTCATCATAACGTCCATTCTCTAAAATGACATAATGAGTCACCGAGCCGTTATGGCATGTCATCCATTCTCCAAAATGACCTATAGGGTCACTGAGCCGACATTGTATACTGAGTATATTCATCATAATGTCAATTCTCCAAAATGACCTATTGAGTCATCGCGCTGTTATGGCATGTCGTCCATTCTCCAAAATGACATATAGAGTCACCGAGTCGGTATATAAGCAATTCTTTCTCAAGATGACATGTGAGTCATCGAGCTATAATAGTATAACATCCATTCTCCAGATGACATACGAATCATTGAGCCGTTATAGTATTTTTTTTCTAAAAACACAATCAATTTACCCTTTTTATCATTTCCGATAAAAGTACACGTGCGTAGGCACACAGTCGGCCTTAGCCAAAATATAGTAATTTCCTTTCCATAAATCCCACCATTTTTTGTAGCCTACCAAAATATTTTTGGCACTGTCAATCGATGCCTGGTTATTTTCCAATTAATAACCAAAATTAATTAATTTAGGAATAAATCCTAAAATCACTCATAAATCAATTTAGCACAAAATAAAGCTCAATTAAATAAACGGACTGCACCACGATCATCAGCATAAAATTCCGATCATCTACCCTCTCGGTCTAATTTTCGGAAAAATAAATAAATAATTAAATAATTTTGAAAATTAATAAATAAATACAAAAAATCCAATTTAGGCCCGTTTTGCCTGATTAGAGCCCGAGACGGGTCTGGATAATTACCGAGACTCGTTCAATAAATAATAGAACCTTTCTATTTATTAATGACTAGGTCTAACCACCTAACATGCATCATTAAGTCACTAATTTAATTAATCTAAACTAATCTAACCACCTAATTGCACTTAATTAAATTTAACCAACCCCTAAGCATAATTAGAAAACTAAGAAAGCATTAGTGAGCAAAACTCACTTGATTAAAAGCGGAGACTGGATCACCGCGACGGCGGCCGAAATCGAGCTTTCGACAACACCGGAGCTGACCGGCTTTAACTGGCCAACAAATCTCAAAGACAACTGAGATTTGTTCTTGCTTTTGGGCTGGACCCAAGTTGAGTTGGGCCTGCTGAAGATGGGCTGCCTTTTTGGGCTCGGAATTGGGCTGACTGAGTGGGCCTCAAGTGAGCTGTAATTGGGCCGAGGATGGGCTTCGCAACTTCAAATGGGCTGAACATTGGACTGAAAATTCCCGCTTGGCTTGGAGGAGATGGGCTGAAACCAAAACTAAACTGGGCTTGTCTTCATGGGCTGCGGTAATTTTCGTGGGCTTCAAATGGCCCAACTGCTGGGCCGTGAACTTCTGCTGGATCCGTGGGCTTCGCTGGAGATGCTGGGTCAAATTGCTGCTGAAAGGAGAAGACACGCGCGAAGATGACGCCGCTTCTTGGACGATGATGGTACTGCGTTGGCGTGCATTCGTAGATGGAGCAGCTTCGGTGGTCAACTGGCTTCGTTGGACGCTGAAGCTTGACCGAAGGAAGCTAGTTCACGGACAAGTGGCAGAGAGGAACGGAGGAGAGGGTGAGCTGGCTTCGTTGATCTTCGGTGGGCGCGGCTTCAAGGGGTCAACGAAAGAGCTCCTGTGGCTTGAAGATTGACCGAAGAAGCTGAAGGCAGGTGGCAGAGGCAGTCAACCAAAGTGAAACAAGGCTGGTTTGTTGACTTAGTGGGTGTTGGCGTGAGTGGAGGGGCGGCGTATGGCAGCTTGCAGGGAAATTAGGGCCGCGTGGAGTTGTCTTCGAAGCTAGATAGGAACTTCGGTGGAATGTTGGGTTCTTTCGGTGGCCAAAAGAAAAGAATGAGCTGCAGGTTTTGTCGAAGGAGCAAATTGAGGGAGTTGGCGTGCGGAGAAGAAGAGGCAGTCTGTCGGTGGCTTGGCTTGCGAGAGAAGCCAAAGACGAGGGGGAAGAGAAGTCAAAAACAAATATCTAAATCCATCATTAAAATGTCCAATTAATCTTCAAGCTTATCCACTTGTCCCCTAATTCTTTCTTGCCCTTTTTATCCACAATTAAATCAAATTGATATCAAATGTTGCACCTCCTTGCCTAGGTCCGAATTTCACTAATTTTGGGACTTCAATTTCTTCTCCAATCTCTGAATTTGATGTCCAATTTTTGTTGTAGAAATAACCCACACAATTTCTACAAATCCCCATCACCAAATGACTCGGTAAGGAGGCCAAAAATCCATTCAATTTGGCCCATCCAAATTTAAGTTCATTTCCGAACCGTCCGAAGTGATTTTCCGTAAAACTCCCAAACTCGATGGAATTTCTCCGAAAGACAAGACGATGTCCTATAAATGAACCGTGACATGCATGAACATCCGATTTCTAAAACTGAATTCAATTTCGTGGTTAAAATCGACCGAACGCGATTTTAGTCCAATCCGACCTACCGGGTAGCTTTTAGGAATTTTACCGCGGTTATATCCCTTAACAGCTTCACCCAATAGATTGGTTAACTCATGAGTGATCAGCTCAGAGAAAAATGACCATAGGCGCGCCGACGAGATGCCCATTTTATATATTCAGGACGGGGTCGAAATTCAGGATGTCACATGAAGTACCAATAGTAAGTCAATAACTGAGGAGGTAATACAAAATGGAGGGTACAAACCATACAAAGTATTTCCACTGAAGGAAGGGTGGAACATAAAACAGACAAATTTGGCCAATCATATTTTCAATTCACCAAAACAGAACCACCTGTTCAATTTTGTAAGAATATTCCACTTGAGCCAAAGATTGTTCCGACAACTATTTTAGGCGACATATGTTTTGATTATGCATAACTTTTCAAGAAGAATCTCATGGAAAACATGAAGTTTCTCGAAAATAGGAGGGAGAAAGCTAATAGAGCGTCTCTCGTTATTTGTCCTGCTGCAATGGGTTCGAGAGGGCAAAACTATGTCGAGGTAGACTTTGAAACCAACAAAATATATATGCACACATATATTGGTTTCATTTTAACTAGGCAGTCATAATCACAAAAGTGGACAAGATGCCATATCAAGAAGTTACACAGTCCCTTTTGTTTGATAAGCAGTAAATGTAAGGTTTAGAGTGACCAAAAATGGGATGAAGTAACAGATCACGAAATTCAGGAATATGTTCATAGTGGCTATTAAACCTAAAACTTCCATACTTGCCATTAAACCAACATTCGCCGATTTCAAGTTACGCCGGGAGAAATCCAAAGGCTAAGTACAATGAACAGAATCATTACCATCCCCAATCATGGAACTCATTCTTATTGGTATTTTTTACCCAGAAAAATGTTATTAGATGAGGAATGTTTATATTCTGGTTAAACCAAATAGGTTAAGATAGAATAACTTATCTGGATACATGGACGAAGACAGGTCTTTCAATGACTTCGAAGTATCTCAAATACATGAAGACTTAAATTATGAACCGCATTAAAAAAAAAAAACAAAAAAACAAAACTAAAGGAATTGCATGGCTTATGTACTTCAATATCTTATTAAAACTAGAGAGTATTCAAATAAATACCAGTTGAAAGTAAAGCTTCTACAACTTCTAGCATCAACTGTGCACAATACTAATGAACACTTCGGTATCAGTTGCTAGGACAGAGAGCTTACTGTTCATCGACATTCTGTTTGAACATGACAACATCGCCTGTGCATGCATCGCCTGCATAAACCCCCTTTATCGGTCCAGATATGACACAGGATACAGAAAGGAAGCTATTTTATAGCATGCTGCTATCTTTTATGTTAACTAACAAAAGAAGTAAAATATGAGGTGATGAGCAGCAAATCACAACAGCATTTCTTGATATTCATACCTTCACAAATTCACCAGAACTGTGTATGATAGGATGGAGAAGGCAGTTTTTCGGTTGGTGCTATGTATATGACATAAGCTATGAACCATACCAAGAGTGGCTGTAATTTAACAACTTATAAGCTCATGCTATTTTAACTCAGGAATTTGTAATATAGGTACTTGGTGAAAGGGCTAATAACAACACCTAGAAGGCGGTGAATAGGTGTAAATAAAAATTTTCGCAAGGTTTAAAAGAAATAATTTGCTTATAGAAAATCATAGACTAAGAACGAATTCAACCTTTAGCAGTTTCAAATAAAATCGAGGAATTTAAACTTAAACAGTTAATTAGAGCTACGAATCAAAATAAAGGAATTGAGAGAAGATAATAAGAACATAAGGTTTATAGTGGTTCAACTTAGATCAAGCCACTCTCCCACACTGACAGCCTACTGGTTGGATTTTACTAAGAAACAAAAGAGATTTTATAGTCTTGCGATCTCGACTTCATAGTGAAGAGTCTCTACTGGTCTCTCACAAAATCTCACTATGAGTTTCTCTTTTTTGTATACAGCTTTGAGCTCAGTGAATGAAATAACAAGGAATTAGGAAGTTTCGGACTTTGAAAATTTTCTTTCATGTACTCTATCGAACAACTAGAGAGTCCGCTTTAAACAATCATTCATGCTTTCACGACAGTTGACACTTTTCAAATGAATTCTTTCAATTAACCCATTGAACATAATCAATCAAGGAGATCTTGAGTCGTTTGATGATTTGTGATGAAAGCCCGTTAATCATGTTCGCCCATACAATCTGGATCTTGGTTTTTATAAGTAGAACTTTCCAAGTTTACTTACCTTCCAAAAGATTTGATTATCGGAATTGATTCCAATAAGGATAATCAATCATATAGATGCTATGTCCAGCCATAAAGTCATCCATAAGCCATATGAATCGAATCCTTGAAGAAATAAGGATAATCTCGCATTTGAATAAGTCTTCATTCTTCAGTCTGAAAACTGTCAGTATGGGCAGATTTTGAACTTAAAGTCTGGCGGTTTTTAGACTTTGACACTACAATCTGGAAGTCTTCATACTAGACTTTGGAAATATTTTGTCAACTTCAAAACTGTAAAGGAGTTTTCTCCAACACTTGGCTTAAAGAGAGAGCGTACAGGTCTTGCAACTCAATACAAAACTAGACATTGGATAAACTCACTCTCCCCCTCACCACGTGACGATCCTGAGAAATCATCGTGCAATTATCACTAAAAGGAATTTATGAAGTTGTACATGCAACGATGTCTTTCATAACTAAGAGTAAGAGGGAGAAATTACTCTATATGCTCCTTGATCCGCTGAATGAGTGTCTTCTTGTTGCCCATGAACCTCAAACCACTTCAAGTTTCTCAAGTCGGCCCGCTACTACAGAAGGAAAAAATAGAGTAAACCATGATGATCCAGCTTAAAACCCGAGACAACAGCATACTTCACACCCCTCTTACATGCCTAAGATGGCTCAAATCAAAGAAGAAGTGAATTTTGCAAATGAGGCATCGTCCAGAAGCCAATCCAAATCTGAAAACACAGAAAATGAAGCAGAAACTATGCAAATATTCATCCTCTTTCTCATAAATCTTTATAAGAAGCTCGCTCGCTGGTCAGCATCGTCACTCCAATCAACGTTTTTGATTGTTTCTACGCGATTCCCACGAACAGCTCCATCGAGTTTTGCCTGGGAGAGGAGATAATTTTTATATAATTCTGGCTCATTTCATTATAAATTTTTATCGCGCAAAAAAAAAGGTAAAAAAAAGCAAAGGATTTATAAGTTTCATTTTTTTTTTTTAATATAGTTTCGCTTTTTTGGTTTTTATAATTTGGTTACCTTTGTCACTTTTGTCGTCCGTATATTATACTTATTGTTATATTGTGTTTTGACATATAATAAAATAATCACTTCAATTTATTTTTGAAATGTATATATATATATATATATATATATCACATTGAAAGTGGAAAGTGTTAGACGCAAATTGCGCAACCCCAAGATCTCCATAACCAAAACAAGAACGTGCATCATTGAGTAGGAAGATTAACGCACCTGTTTTGAGATCCATCAAACATAAAGCGGAAGCAGAAAAGAGATTTCCCACATATCAAGGGAATCCATGCATCAAGTCCTTCTCCTGTATTGCCCTCCGTATCACTGGCTCAATGAGGCGGCCCCCCTCACGTTTAGCGTTAGGTAAACGCCCCTTAGGTGAGGATACATGTGAGAATCAGGGTTAAAGGAGAGACTTGAGCACTATTTATAGAGTTTCCAGCCAAGCCCCCTCATTACGAGCCAGGCTCAACTCGGCCCACACTAACCAGCTTCATATTAAACTAATTAAGAAACATTCTATCTCACCTTAGACCAACCCCGTAAAACGGTAAACGTTAAACGGTAAATTACAATATCAATTAATGTAATCCACATTAAGAAAACTCTTACATTCTCCCACTTGGACTATATTAATTGAAATCGTACTGTATGTGCGCACATTGGTCTAGAGATAATTCGTAATAGTCAATCCTATCCCATAAAGTCTTAAACACCGAATCATGGCGGTAACTGCATGTATACACACAGAGCCTTCCATGGTCACGAATGTTCTTAACTCTATTGATATGGATCCAATATGGTAGTGTGTCAAATGGACAACATCTCTCATAGAGAGATCCCATTTGTCAGTCACCATTCTCTTACCTTAAGCATCACAAAAAATTTGTGCCACTAGAGAATGTCCATTCTCTTACCTTAAGCGTCACAAAAAAGTTGTGCCACTAGAGAATGTCTTTATGGTTCCATGAACCCACATATGTCTTGTCCTTACGGTTAACATTTCTTTATGTATAACAAGACATATGGACAAGGCTAATAACCGGATGCCCCTAGCCTTCACTCAAGGTTTATACGGTACCTTGAGACTTTATCAATATGTAACAACACATTCAAAAATACTTTATTGAATGCAAAAGTTGATACATATCAAACCGTTACAAAATGTAATGAACACAGATGAAACCTTTATCGGAGTAAAGCCAAAATAGCTCCCACTAAACAACAGTATCTCATGATGCTCCTAGGCCCATGCTAATGACATGTCGCTTAAAATATACATGGGCGTAGACCTTTAGTTAGTGGATCTACTACCATATTATCTATGGAAATATGTTATATCAAAACGTCACATTTCTGTACCGTTTCCTTTTGGTCAAAAGTTTTGACCACCATATATTTAGACCCCTTGAGACCTTTGTAATAAATAAATAATACTACAAATTTGTTATCTCAATACAACCGTATAGGTCTATCCATAAAGTTTAAAACGGTCAACTCCTTCATGAGGTTCCGAAGCCTAATAGCCCAAGTAACAGCCTAAAAGAATGTTACTAACATTGCTTTCATAGTAGAAGATGATATAGAACTTTATTTACTGCACTTTCTACTAACATAAATATTTATTCTGTTATTGATCTCATGTCATCATAACAGCTAGCAAAGTTTACATCTAAATACCCTACTAACTGCAAGAATTGAACATATCCACATATTAACATATAATCTCTTATCCTCTTTAAGTACCTTAAAACATTTTTAGCAGTAACCCAGTGATCACGTCTTGGATTTGACCAATATCTGCCTAGAAGTCCCGTCACAAAGACGATATTTAGTCTAGTGCAAATTCGAGCATACATTATACTTTTAAGTGCACTGACACAAGGTACATTCTTTAATTAGATTTTCTCAATATCTAAATAAGGACAATGTGATAGATTCAGTCCATCACCCTTAACAATAGGAGCAATTCCTGACTTGCAATAATGTATATTGAATATTTCCAATATACAATCAGCAAATGTCCTCCGAGAAAATCTAATATAATATGGCAAAAAACAATTCTTACAGACCTTAGTACAAAAGATATAAGATGTCTCAAAGTCACAACTTGTAAGCAAAATATCATGTACATAGAGTATGAGAAAAAAAAACAATTTCCTCCCAATGACCTTGCAGTATATTGAATTACTTTGTTCCCAATTGAACAAAATAACAACACTATGAAACTTTAATAATATTGTCTAGAAACTTGCTTAAGACCATGCATTAAGACTTTTCAGTCTACACACAAGTTTACTTGAATTTGCTGCAAAATCTTTCGATTGCACTATATAGATTTTGTATCTCTTTGACATTATAAAAACTAAACTATCAATGCCACGTTCACTCTGAAAGAATCTATAAAGAAATAATTATTTCTTCACTAACTATCCACCCCTCTTTCAGAGTAAAAATATTATTATCCTTTTTATGGCATCTAATCACATACTTAATTAAGAACAAGAAATGACATTTATATAAGTTGCTAAAACAACCATTCAATGGATATTGTAATCATGCTCTCACAAATAGACTATATAGTTTGATGGCATAACTGATCATTTTTCCCTAACAAATCTCCTTAATAAAGCTGCAGCCACTTCATTCTGCACTTGAGAGGTTTAAGAAATTTCATTATAAACTATATCAAGAATAGCACCTTAAACCTCAACAAGTTTAGTCTATGGTATAGGAGATTCCATAATTATTGTACCTTCTTTAGGGTCATAAAATTAATACCCCTTTTAACAATCTGGATAAGATACAAAATAATTTCGAGTGGATCTAAATTCCAACGTACTTAATATTGGATTAGATAACCTCACTCCTGCATGATACCTCTAAATTTAATATGATTCAATCAATTTACGTCCAGTCCATAATTCAAAAGAAGTTATGAAACAACTTTGATAAGAAATCCGTTTTTTGTATGTGAAAAATTGCTTTCAAAATATCAACCCACAAAAGTAGACGATAAATTAGTCTTACTCATCACCATGTTAATTATGGTGCAATTATGCCTTTGGGCTAATCTTTTTGTCGGGATTTTCAGGCATAGTAATTAAATTACCACCCCAGAATTTACCAAGTATTTGACAAATGACCCTTTAAGCAATTCGGTATTGTCATACTTGCCAAAATACTTACCGCTACTATTAGGCCTAACAACCTTTTAATCATATACGAGATATATATGTCATTAGGACTTAAACACAATCTTTGCAGATATGTCCTAATTTCAATATCATACAAGACATAATTTCAAGCAACTAAGGCTTCCATCATCTTATAGCAAAGGTAATCCGTAGGCAAACCTCTTTTCTAGTGTTTCGAATGGAACGCTTCATGGACAGTAAGCAAATTCTATTGCATTCTCAAGCAACAAATCATATGTCCACAACTTAAAATTTGAAGCAGTAAAAACCTTAATAAAAGTGGAGTTATTAATTATAGAAAAGGTGACTAAAATAACAAGCAATGTATATAATTAACATCACGTGAGCACTTTGTAACTTGACGTACAAGTACACATCCAGAGAGTTACATGCAAAATCATATAATCACCTTTGGGCAGAATACATCACATGCAATTGTACACTCCTCACATGATAGCGGTTATGAGAATTTATTCCAATCTTCGTGAATTCATCACCTTTGGGCATATGAACCACTAGGATCAGTCACTCCTCCACCATACCATCATGTATCCCTCCATGAACTAATACACAATCACCTCCTTTGGGAGTATGACTACACATTAGACCAGGAGACATCCCAATCAATATACGAGACCGAAATTTCTCAAACCCAATCAAGCGTGCCACTTTGGCGGTCACTATTCAATTGAATTCTTGAAACTCTCTCATACCAGGGATGTAAACTTTACTCCTCACATACACCATATACATGTGATTTTAACTTTAGTGATAGGGGCACCAAATCACCAAAATCACATATTATGCTAATTACATTGCTTTGTTCATTAATAAAATCTTTATTATATATATATACATATATATATATATATATATCTATAGCGAACCTGAAAGACCGATTCCAATGATATCAACGATCACAGCAACACAAGAAAATTCTCATAACATAAAAGCAATCATCTCTTGTGTACCCCAATTACTGATTACTAGAACAACATTAAAAGAATGCTGATCTAGAATATCTCTCATAAGTTAACATCAATAGCAATACAGGATACCCCAGATAGCTAATCCATTATTGCTCATGAGTTTCATAAGGCAAAACATGACTCTAAGGCCAACGGCTAATATATTAGCCAATTTTTTAAGTAACAAAATTATCATTGTTATCAACCAGTAGCCTATTAATTGAGTCAAACCAAAGAACCAAATATCTAAAATTTAACAGTAGATACTATTGCTCTGCATAAATGTTGTCATACTCCTTAACCATAAAAAATATTCAACTTGATAGACATTAACAAGTGACCAGATGAGTTCATGTACAATATGCGTAACTTAATTGACATGCATTACCCACATTCAGCAGATGTGTTAATTAATACAATCAGTTTGGTCACGAGTTCTTAAGACGTCCATCATTCAAAGATTACCAGTGTGTAAAGGAGTATGCTTAAACAACAAAAATTTTATAATCAATACATAGCTCAATTACTATCTCATAATGGTTGTATCTCATTAAGCCAACTTCAGTTCACAATAAAGTTTAATTTTTTTATTAATGAATCACACCATTATAATGTTTATGTGATAACATACCTGTAACCCAACACTTATATTTCCAAAATCACAGAAAATATAAGAAAAATACACTAAAAATACACGTATTTAGGGTTCCGTATGTATTTTCACATCCATAAAATTATCAAACATGTAAAATAAACATACCAAAAGATAGAGGATGAAAATACGAGTCCAACGCCGTCGATCACCTATATATATATACACACACAAATACAAATCTTCACAAACCCCATTATCCTTGTCTCGAACGAATTCGACATTGACTAGTAACTGCGGGCAAATTTGCCACGGCAATAGAACAAAACCGCCAAGAGGAGAAAGTTGATTCCGAAATCAGAGACGGACGAGCAAAAGAGTGCGCACGATGACCGACAGTTCATAATTCAAACGACACGACGTGACGCAAAGAGTGGAGAAGAAAAACGAAGGTAACGCTAGAATGTAACTTAAAATTCTAGAACTTTTTCTATGTATAAACCCTAGAATTTCAAATTTAAAATTCTCATTCAATTTTCAACAAAATTATTCAAATTATATATGGTTGGAAAGATCTCGACATGTAGAACAAAAACCCCATGGTTTCAGGATCAATCGAGCAAAAAATCCACATGAAAAAATAATGATCTGGTGGCGCGTGGGGGCGAGTGTGGCCTTCTTCGGCGACGTGTCGCCCACGAATCTGTTCGCCTCAACGAGGCCAAGTCCGAATTTGTGATTTTATTTTATTTTTATTGAACAAAAATCTCAAAAATCACAAATTAGGGCAAAAATTTTATGCATTCGAGTTCTAGGGTTATGGAGGCTCTGATACCACATGTTAGACGCAAATTGCGCAACCCCAAGATCTCCATAACCAGAACAAGAACATGCATAATTGAGTAGGAAGATTAACGCACCTGTTTTGAGATCCATCAAACATAAAGCGAAAGCAGAAAAGGGATTTCCCACATATCAGGGGATCCACGCACGTCCTTCTCCTCTATCGCCTCCGTATCACCAAGCTCAATGAGGCGGCCCCCTCACGTTTAGCGTTACGTAAACGCGGTACATGTGAGAATCGGGGTTGGAGAGACTGAAAGACTATTTATAGTAGTTCCGTGCGCCTCATTCTGGTAGAGGCTCAACTCTCCCACACTAACCAACCACCATATTAAACTAATTAAAACCTTCTATCTCACCTTAGACCAACCTCGTAAAACGGTAAACGTTAAACGGTAAATTACAATATCAATTAATGTAATCCACATTAAGAAAACTCTTACAGAAAGCACCAGAGAAATGCGGATAAAAAAAAAGCTATCATAATTCATTTGGCATAAAAATAACACCGACCAATGTAATTCATCTCACTTGCACGATTTTATCAATTTGGCATAGGAGCTCGGGGATCCATGGACAATATCGAATTTGCAAATTTTAAGAAAACATGGAGAAACAAGAATATTACCAACAGATCATGTGCTTCTCTGTTCTTCGAACCAAACAAATATTAGATTCAATCTCTAATTTTTCTAGGCCCCACCCCTTTTTGTCCCCTTGGTGTGGCCCATCCACATCCGGGCGTCTTTCTGCGTGAGCACATGAGGAGAAGAGATTCAAGGTCCCCCCTCCTTTATATGATTTCTTATCAATTTCTGCTTGTTTTTGTTAGCTTGCCTTCTGCTTTCGGCTTGCCTTCGTTACAAATTTCCAGTTTTTCACTTACTTGATAGATCTTTGGCGGATTGCATGCGTATGTTGCATCTAATTGAGGTGGGTGACAATCTTTTCTCAATCATTCATTTGATTGGATTGTGTTAGAAATCTAACATTGTTAAGAGTGGCTCATATAATCCATTGGATTGAGATCACAATAGTAAAATTGCATTGATTGAGACTCTGAGGCAATGCCTTCGTTCTCAAGTGAGGGCTGTCTGGTGTTACTACATTAGCAGGGTTGTTATACTGGTTAAATTTTAACTTCAGGCCAAATAACAGCATTGTAGTAATACCTAAATTTAAGTTAAATATTTATGATTAAATTATATAAAAAAATTAGGGACCAATTTGGCCGTAAAACAAATATTTTTCGCATCATCTGATATTAATATAATTTTTATTAAGTTTTATTTTCTATTTTATTTCCCCTATTTTACACTATTTTCAGATAATTATTATTATTTAAAAAAAGGGAGAGGCCAACGCGGGCTGGGCCTTCGCGCCCAGCCCCCTTTTCTTCTTTTTTCCGAGTGGGCTTGGGCCCATCTCCCCCCACCTTCTTGGCCCGACCCATCCCTGTTTTCCCTTTCATTTCTTGCGCCCTATTCGAGCTCACGGACCGGGCTGCCATTGCCTGGTTCGCGCGAATCTCCTGACCCTGTTTGTGTGTATAGGCTGCGATTTTCAGATGTTACTCGTCCACTACCACGAATTCCGGCGCGAGCTCGGATAGGCTGTGCTGGTTCCTCCCTCCTTTGGCCTTTGCGTCTTAGGTGCTTGATAGAATGCCCGAGCGTGTCGCATTATCTTTCTCTCAGGAATAGTCCGTTCTGGGTGTTGATTGGCCTCTTGACCAGCGATAATGGGGTTGACAAGTGCTGTCGTTGCCGTGGCTGGCCTTTGGAGCAACAGTTTATTCCCCTCCAGGCGTTTGGCGAGCAGAGATCACGGCCACCATGAGTGTGGTGAGGAAACGTCGAAGCCAGGAGTGGTGGTGCTGGGAAACCTCCGTCTGAGTTGGTCGAAGCAACACCGACAAGGGCACACGGCCAAGCGAAGGCGACAAGCGCCGCCGCCGTCCCAGCCGGCCAAATTGCGAAAAACAGAGGGCGGCAAGAGGTCGAGAGGGAGTCAAGGGCGGAGAGGCACACAGGTTGCGTAAGGAAAAAGAAAAGTAAAAAAATCGTAAAAAGAAATAAAAGGAGAGAAAAGATAAAAACAAGGGTTAATACCTTTAAAAACCTTAAATTGGTACACCTGTGACAAAATTACCAAAAAGTTTTTTTTTTTTACCATGAAAAACCCCAAACGGGTACACATGTGATAAATTTATCCTAGCTGACCATAAAAAACCCTAAATCAGTACATTATGACAAATTTATTCCAAATTAATTTATTTGACCTTAAAAAACCCCAAACTGGTAAATTTGTAACAAATATAACATCCGCTAAATTGGATTAATACCAAAAAAAAATAACAAAAATTATAAACGCTGACAAACGGGAAAGATAAAATCCTAAATTTGGTATACTTAAGAACTGCATTATACGTCATTTAATTTAATAATTTGACAAGAAAACTTAACGAAAACTAACAGAGGGTAAATTTGTCACAATTGTACCAGTTTGGGGTAAATTTGTCACAAATATACTAATTTTAGGTTTTTCAAAGTATTAATCCTAAAAACAAAACGGGGATGGATAGCAATTTCACATAAATGAATAGGGGATCTCTTTTTGTCTCTTGGTCAATAAAGTAAAAATAGTGGGGCTCACTCTCTCGCCTCTCTCTCTTCCCTCTTCTCTTTTTCCCTTTGTTTCTTCTTCTTCTTCTTATCTCTGCTCACGGTCTTCCCTTTCACCCCGACAGGGACAACGACGGAGTTCGGCCACCACCGTCACCCGTATTTCAATTTTATCCCAGGCCCGCGCACACAGCCCCGACCTTCAATCTCAGATCCCCCATCATCTCCTGCACGCGCTCGTCCTCTGGCTCCATCGTCAGGTACCCATCCAGCAGCACCTCCGTCGTCCGCACGCTAATCTGGATCGGGTCAAGTACCGGGTCAAATTGGGCCAGATGGCGGAGCCCTAGATCCCGATGTAGCAGCGATAGAACTCGAGCTCCTCGCCGATATCAAAGCCCGTCTTGAGACCCACCTGGCGGCCCTCCTCCCTGCCGGTGGTGACACCGTGGCGGAGGCCGTCACCGTAGCCTTCCCAAAAGTGAGCATCCTCGAGGTTGAGGGAGGAGTCGAAGATGTCGGAGCTGGTGCCGGCGGGTTTGGGTCAAATGTCCATGCTGCTTGCGATCAGATGGAGTCTTCTTCGCGACTGTGTCCGACGAAATATGCTATCGAACTCGAACCTCAATGTTATCGCGCACGAAAGGCCAAATTTAATTAAGCAGCCGTAAAATTATTTCGATCAAATGTAAATTTATTTATGCGCCTGATCTACGGCAGGTCTGAGGTCGGAGAAGGAACATAGGGCATGCGGAGGAGAGGGGCAAAGAGGAACAGGGGGAAAAAGAAGGACAAATAAGGGATAAAATAATAGAGGGAGAGGCGAGGACAGGAGAGAAAGGCGAGAGGGCGTGATGGGGCCGGGGAGACACGTGTCGCCCAGGGAGTGGATTTGGATCTTGACATGGTGGAATCCGAGCCGTAGCTAATATTTTCTCAGAGAGTGAGAGTGTCAAGGCAATACGTGTCCTCCCATTCGGATTTTAACACCGTAGAATACGAACCATACCAAATAATTTCTCAGAGAGGCTAGTTAGGGTACGTTTGCTTTTGTGTTTTTGTTTCAGCTTTTGTTGCGGTGAACGAAATAGAAAAACTATTTCTCGTTCTCGAGAACAATGTTTCCAAAAAAACACGTTTGGTAAAACTTTACGTAAATAAAAAAGAATGTAAACACGTTTGGTAAATTTGTGTTCTTTTTTTTTTTTTTAATTTTTAATATTTTTATTTTATTTATCCTTTTTTTCTTTATTTTTATTTTTTATTTTTTTCTTCTTTTGGCGGGTCACGGCCTCGGCCATTGCTTGGCGGCCGGCCGACAAGGGCGGCGGCCTTGCCCGCCACGGCGAGGCTCGTCGGCCCCTGCGAGGCCGAGCCTCGCCGTGGTTGGGCGAGCTCGGGCTCACCGAGCCGACAAGGCTCAGCCAGTGCAGGGCAAGGCTGGGTGAGCTCGCTAGATCTGGGCAAGCCCAAGCTCAAGCCTCGCCAGGGACCGGCGATGCTCGACCTCGCCAGGGGCCGGCGATGCTTCGGCGAGGTCGTTGGCCCTTGACGGTCGATCGCCGGCCATGGTGGAGGCTAGCGACTGGCCAAAGAAAAAGTAAGAAGAAAAGAAGAAGAAAGAAAGAAGAAAGAAAGAGAAGAAAAATAGAGAGAAAATTTTGTTTCTTGAAAGTGTTTAACAAAAAATAACTTTTGTTTTAGCATTTTTATTCTTTTTTTTGCTCCTAAGAAAACGAAAAAATAGATTTGGAACAAAACGCAAACAAACGCGTTTACGTTCTTTTTTGTTAAAATAAAAAAACATAATTTTTGTTCAAAAACAAAACAAAGAACATAAACAAACACACCCTAAACAGTGTTCGTGGGTGTAAAGTGGGGAAAAAAGGATGAGAGTCCTTATCCTTGCCTTGTCCTTTTCTTGATTTTTGTTACCTTGTCTGCACCCTGCTCTCCAAATGGCACAGTGGGTGCGTGGAGAATATTGAGGAATCGGTCGGAGAAAGGAGGGAATGTCCATGTGAGTGTCTATGGAGATAGAAGACCCTCCTTTCCACAATTTTTTTAGCTGCCAACTCCCAACCCTAAGAGGATAAGATGGGTTTCTTCTAAGGTTTTGTGCCATTGAACCACTTGTCGCGATCATGAAAAGCATAAATTAAATCTTACGGTGTCAAATGTGGCATTATAAATGATTGCGGCTCCATGAGTTGGAAATTCTTTAATTGGACTTGAGATCTTTTAAAATTTGTAGTCCCTAAACAAACGTCTAAAATGAAATTAGAAGTTCTTGGAATTCTAGTATTTTCTCGATTAAAGGTAAAATTCTCCGGTTTGATAAAAAAAAGTTTAACCTTTGGCCAATTTTATGAAAATATGAAATTTAAAAGCCTAACTCTACACAGCCATGCTAAATTGACATCTATATGCAATTGAAGTACTAAGGACACCTACCTAATTTTTTTATCAAGAAATGAGACTTGTCACAATGAGGAATCTCATATCTCAAATTTCCTAAACTTAATCAACAGAAAAATTTAGGTGTCAATAGTCATCAAAATATATTTAAATAATCAGTATTTGTATCCAGTTTACCTTTTTCAAAATTGTGTTCGATTAAAAATGTGCTCAACCTTTTATACCAAACCCTCAGTGCTTGTTTGACTCCATAAAGTGCCTTCTTTAATAGATACACATCTTGGGTTCTACTTTGGTTTTCAAAACTTGAAGGTTGCTCAACAAAAACTTTTTCTTTGATGTAGTCATTTAGAAATGCACTCTTCACATCCATTTGATAACATTTGAAAACATGCATAAACTAAAAAGAGTCTTATAACATATAATCTTGCAACATGGGCATATGTTTCATCATAATCAATACTTTCTTTGCAACAAGTCTTGCTTTGTTGCAAATTACTTTACCTTTGTCATCATGTTTGTTTTGAAGTACCCAACTCATATCGATGATGTGATGATCTTTGGGTCGAGATACTAGTTCACAAACTTCATTTTGAATTCATGTAGCTCCTCTTGCATGATTTCAATCTAGCTTTCGTCAAAAACAGCTTCATCCAATCTTTTTGGTTCCAATGGAGAGATTAGAGCTAGGGAGTTTATCAATTCTTTGAATGACAATCTAGTTTTGACCCGTCCATCTATCTTCACAATGATTCTCTCCTTAAGATGATATGTATTGTATCTCTAATCCTTAGGAATTGGCATTTGATCTGAATAATCAGCATTCGGTTGATGATGTTGTTGTTTATCATAGCTGGTACAGATATTTGCATGATTTCTTCACTATCATCAACTCGTGTACCTTTTTTGGTTATCCTTAAACTTTATGTTTATGGATTCTTCTATTACTTGCAATGCTTTATTGAATACAGAGTAAGCTTTGCTAGAGGTTGAGTATTTAAGAAAAATACATTCACTTGCCTTTACATGAAGTTTCTCAATGTTGTCACTTGCATTCTTGTGAATGTATCATTTGCAACTAAACACGTGAAAATATGATATAATGGGCTTCCTTCCTTTCAAGATTTTGTAGGGAGTTTTCTTCAACAAAAGTCTCAATAGTACTCTATTCATAATATAGCAAGCACTGGCAACTGCTTCTGCCCAAAAATAGGTGGGAACAATGCTTTCTATCATCATAGTCCTTGTAATTTTTTGTAAAGAACAATTTATTCTTTCACCAACACCATTCTATCAATAGGTATAAGCTATAGAGAAATTATGTTCTGGGCACATCTTCATCATTGTATTCAACTAAGCTTTGATTCTCAAATTCTCCTTCATGGTTGATTCAGATTTTTATGATTTTAATCATTAACTGTCATAAAAGCAATATCTTCTTCCTTTGAGACTCATGGTTCTCGTTTGTCCAAACAAATCTATGTGCAATAGTTGCAATGGTCTGTTCATAGCAATGATCTTTATTGATTTGAAAGAAAATTTAACCTGTTTTCCCAAAGAGCATGCATTACAAGAGTCATACTTCCCATACCACATTCAAGATCTTCTTTCCTGTCATATAGGTTAGTTTTTATTTTAAGATAAAAGAAAACCTTAAAAATAATTAATTGGTTTGGTGTGTTTAATTCCATATATTTGATATAATTTATTTTTTGCTTTGCTTTTTTTTAGTGTTATATTAATGATTGCATATTCACTTGATCATATCATATGATAGTGACTATATTAAAATTGATTCAATCTCCCTGCAAAACTTTTTTTTTTTAAACATAAAAGAGAGAAGGTATCAAAATGGTGTTAAGGGTAATCTAGTGTAATTGAGTCTGTAAATCCATATCAGCCAGGTCGGTTTAAGGAAAAAGAAAACGATTTCGTAAAAAGTAAGTTACACCCATCTAGGTTAATCGACATGAGGGAAATTCTACAAAAATGAATTTTACACACAAAACCTTTTTACACTAGATGTATAAAAACTATTGCATAAATCTATTTTTGAAGGTGGATGTACGCTTCTAAATTACACCTATTAATTACATTTTGGAATAGAATGTTTATATTCAAATTGACATTAAATAACATACACATTTGTTACACAATTGGTGTCATGGTAAAACAAACCAATCATATATTTGTGTTATTTGCGTGATATGCATTACGAACAAATTTTCATTTATAATTTGAAAATGATCATATTTGTTGGAATAGAATACACGGAAATGACAGGATCTTGCAATTTACGTCAATGTGAAATCACTAGAGAAATAAACAAGAAATAATAAGGATACCAGAAATTTACGTGGTTCGATTCAAATATCAATACCTACATCCACGGGGAGAGCAAGTAGCAAATAATCCACTATAATCGGAGAATCAGAGTTTACAATCACTCACACGCTCAAGTGTTTCCCACACTTAGATTTAACCACAAACCCAAAGTGTTTATAAATAAACAACTCACTTACATATAAACTCACGGCACAAAAATACCATGCATTCAAGTCGTACGCCAAAAAGAAAAGATCTCTAGCGTCTTCTTTATTTTTATTTTTATTTTATTTTTATTTTATTTGTTTGTGCAGCTCCTCTCTAGGAGTAGACATGCAGTGTGGACATGCGGCTTTCTTCTACGTAGGGCTTCGGCGGCTTCTTATGGAAGGAAAAGAAGACCTGCAAATATTTCTATTTTTATACGTGTGCCCAGGTCAAAGTTTGACCTAGGCCCACCACGTTTTGTTTCACGTGCAGGAGCTTCTCAATTTTTCCTTCCTTTATTTTTTTTTTTAAGCTAAAGAGGAACCCTTGCACTTTTATGTGTGTGTGTGTGTGCCCAAAGAAGAAATTATTCTTTTATCTTTTATTTCCTCTTTTGTAAATCTTCAAGAGTCTAGTGAAACTTTTTTGTTGACCGAAAACATCCAAGCGAATCGCGTTTTGCAAATGCTCAAAATCGAGACATAATTTAACAATTCTCCACTTTTGCTCGATGTTTGAAGCCAAGTTATAGTGTTCATCATCCATGCTGCTCTCCCAATGCCCTGACGGGCGCTCACTCTCCACAGACACCAATAGAACTTAAGTAGAACTTGAGCTTCGCCAAAGGAACAGACTTAGTCATCATATTTGCTGGGTTATCTGCCGTAGCAATATTTTTAATAGTAACATTACCTTTAGCTAAGACATCTCGGATGAAGTGGTACCTGATGTTGATATGTTTCGTTCGCTCATGATAAACTGGATTATATGCCAAATATTTCGCACCTTGGTTATCACAGTGTATATCCACACTTTTATGCTCTAAACCAAAATCTGAGAGCAAACTTTGTAACCATATCGCCTCTTTCGCTACAAAGGTTAGTGCCATGTACTCTGCCTCAGTTGAAGACAAGGCAATGTGATCCTGTAAGGACGCTTTCCAACTAACTGCACTACCTACTAGCGTAAACACGTATCGTACTAAGGATATGCGATCATCCAAGTCACCAGCGTGATCCGAATCCACAAAACCAGTGGTCTCACTGCCATTGCTATCCCTTCGATACACTATACCCACGTTTGTTGTTCCCTTCAAATATCTGAGGATCCACTTCATAGCTTCCTAATGAGCTTTACTAGGACGCTTCATATAGCGACTAACCACGCTCACAGCTTGTGAAATATCAGGCATAGTGCACACCATAACATACATAATACTATCAATGTCACTAGAGTAAGGAACATTGGACATATGCTCGTCCTCCTCTTTAGTCTGCGGTAATAATTTATGTGAAAGTTGAAAGTGCCTCGCTAAAGGTGTACTTATAGATTTTGCTGATTGCATATTAAAACGTGCTACGATCTTCTCAATATATTTCTTTTGAGATAGATTTAAAACTCCTGCAGCATTGTCACACAAAATCTCCATACCCAAAATTTTTTTGCAGCATCTAAATCTTTAATCTCAAATTTAGCATTTAACTGCCTCTTCGGCACATCAATATCAGACATATTCTTAGCTGTTATCAGCATATCATCAACATATAAGAGTAGATAAATCAAAGAATCATTCTCCAATCTCCTAAAGTAAATGCAGCTATCCATCTGACTTTTTATGTAGTCTTGACTAGCTATGAAAGCATCAAAACGTTTATACCACTGCCTAGGAGATAGTTTTAGCCCATACAAAGATTTCTTCAACAAGCAAATATGATATTCCTTACCCGGAATAGGAAATCCCTCTGGTTATCTCATGTAAATCTGCTCCTCTAACTCATCGTGAAGAAACACAGTTTTTACATCTAGCTGCTCTAACTCGAGATCCTGCGAAGCAACTAAGGCAAATAAAACACGAATTGAAGTATGTATTACCACAAGAGAGAACACCTCATTGTAGTCAATACCCTCACGGTGTGTATATCCCTTTGCCATAAGTCTCGCCTTATACCTCGCTGCCTCGACACTGGGAATGCCGTCTTTCCGTTTGAAGACCCATTTACTTCCGACAATCTTTTGGCTCTTGGGTACTTTGACCAGCTCCCATATTTGATTTCGATGGAGTGATTCTATCTCTTCACTCATAGCTCTTAGCCACTGCGGCGACTCCGAACTAGCCATCACCTCAAAGTAAGACAAAGGCTCATCTGTCTCCACCTCAGCACATACAGTCAATGCATAAGCAATATCTGTATAACCATAACGTACCGTTGATTTAATTTGCCTTCTATGTCTATATGCGGCTATAGTGTGCTGTGGCTTTGGTGGTTGTTCACTATCATCGACTTCAGGAACTACGGCTTCATCTGCAGTCTCAACTTCTGTTACCTTCGAGATCTACAGAGTCTCCACCTGAAGCTCCACCTCACTAATGACACCATGATTTGTCTTCTCTGCTGGTTGTGTCTCAGAATTCCTCTTTTGAAGCATTGCAGTCTCATCGAAAATCACATATCTCCTTGTCGCGACCTCTTTTTTTTTTTTTCGGCGCCCGATCGAGGCGGGCGCCTAACGGAGGCTAATGGTTCGGCTAGGTTTATTACGCCCGGACTATCCCAAGTCCACCAATTCACGACTTAAATGGTCAAAGTTTTTAACCCGTAAGTTAATTTTTAAAACGAGTTGCCACTAATCAATTTGGGGTGGGTTGATTAGAAACCCATGCGAAATATTGGGAGAAATATTCGCTCTGCACAACCGAGAGAAATTAGGATCGGGGACTTGATTTCACACTAGTTAATCACTAATGCCCTTTCGGTACCTAATCTTGTTTAAACCCTGAGGTTTTTGGATGTTTAGGGTTTTTCATGCATTTTGGGAGGAAAAACATTTTTGAACCTTTTTCCAATTTTTTTTTGACATAAAAAGGGACCTTTTTTTATTTCTTTTGTATTTTTTGGAAAATAAAAGTCTTTTGGCCTTTTCTGGATTTTTGGCATTTTTGGAAAATATGAAATATTTTTTATTTTTGATTTTCGATTTTTGATTTTTTTTTTCGAAAATAAAAAATTTTTTAATATTTTTGGAAAATAAAGTATTTTTTATTTTTCTTGATTTTTCTGGAAAATAAATATTTTTATATATTTTTAATATTTTCTTTTTTTTTTGGAAATTAAAATATTTTTTTATTTTTTTTTTTTAAATATATTTTTTGATTTTGATTTTTTTTTTTCGGAAAATAAATTATTTATTTATTTATTTAAGATATTATTTAAAATATAAAAAAGGTCGATCGCTTTTTTTTTTTTTTCTTTTTTCTTTATTGAAACGGCGCTAGGAGGTCGAATGGCGGCGGCCCGGCGTTCGGCGGTCTCGTCTACCCGGGCAGGCTAGGTCGAACGTGTCGACAAAAAAAGGAGAGGGCAAACCTCCGAACGGTGGTGACGGAGGTGGCGGTGGCGTACGGCGGCAGACGGCGACTGAACTCGCACCTGTCTCGGCGAGCTGCACCAGTCGACCCCGCAATGCAGGGCTTTGATTCGACCGAGTCTTCGAGCAATTGCAAGTCTGAGTTGGGGGAGTAGCGGCCGGCGTCGGGACTGATGCTCGGTCACAGCGACAGGGGCGGCCTGGTTCGAGGCGGCTCGGCACAGCGGATTTCCAAATCTACGCCCCCGGATCTCGACCCTCTTTCCCCGATTCCTCTCTCGCTCGATCTAGGGGCGGCGTCGGGACCGGGTCAAGGTGACGGTGGCGAGCCTTCGCGCCCAGATCCGACCCTCTCTCCTTTGTTTCTTCTCTCGCTCAGCCCCTTCCACCCTCTGATTTCCCTCCTCTTTACCGGTTCGCTTGCTGGCGGCCTCCCCCGATGTCTCTCGGTGGGAGGTCGTTTAAGCTCACGACCCGCTTCCTCTCTCGCTCGCTCTTCGGTCTCCCCCCGAAGTCTATCAGGAGGGGGTTTCCAAGCTTGCGATGCCCTTGGACGGAGGTGGTGTCGGCCTATTTATAGGCGAAGGAATCCGGTCGACGGAGAGCTCGGGCCGTCGGTCTTCCGCGTGCCGACCGGCCTTGGTGCGGCTGGACCGGCGTCACCTCAACCACCCACTTGCTTGCTTTGAAGGCACGTCCCATCACCAGCTGGTCTGCGCGCATCGTCGTTGTGTGTCCATCCGGCATCGCGCCTTCTGCGCGTGGCTTACAGAGAAGGAACAAAACCAGAAGAAGAAAGAAGAAAGAAGAAGGAAGAAGAAGGAAGAAGGAAGAAAAAAAGGGGGAAAGGGGGCGTCACGCGGGGCCAAAAGGGGAGCCCGCGCGAAAAGGAGGGGCCGGGCTCGAAGGCCCGACCCGATGGGCTATTTTTGCTTTATTTTTGTTTTTTTTTGTTTTATTTTGTTTTTTCTTTGTTTTTATTTTTTTTTGTTTTTATTATTTATTATCCGAAAAAAAAAATAATAAAATAATAATAAAAAAAAAAGGTAAAACCTAATTAAATAAGAAAAAAAAAGAAATTTAGGCGTCAACATACCCCTTTTTGAAGGTGAGTTCGCAGAGGTTGCGTTCAAAGACAAATTGATGCCTAAATTTTATCCATACATGTGTGGCAGATTTATTTTATTTGGGACCTACTATCTTAAAAAAGAGCGATATAACATTACATATACTAAGACAGATAAGAAGATACCCGGTTACTTACCGGAAGCGAGTGGGATAGGGTGTGAACCCCGAATTTTGGCAAGTATCAAGGCCTCATCTCACTTGGTGATATGAGGAGGTTGCTTCTCTCGAATCATTCTTCGGACCCGTTAAAACAATCAACTATTCATCAAGGGCCCGAACCTTTCTTCGGTCGCCTTGACGGAAATTGCTCTTCCAGACCCGAATAGTAGAGCAATTAGTGTTTTGTCTCGGGTCCGAACTTTTCTTCAGTTGCCATGACTGGAGATGCGCCGACTTTTCTTAGGGCATCTATTTGTGGGTGCCTGATTTGTATCGAGGACACCAGTTGGTACCCGACCTCTCTCGGGAGATGCGATGACCTTTCTCAGGGCATCTATTTTGTGGGGATGTCTGACCTCTGTCAAAGACACCAGTTGGAACCCGACTTTTTTCGAGAGGATGCACCGACCTTTCTCAATGCATCGATTTGAGATGCGTCTTTGACCTTTCTCGGGAGGATGCACCGACCTTTCTCAGGGCATTGGTTTGTTGGGGATGTCTGACCTCTATTAAAGACACCTATTGGAACCCGACCTTTCTCGGGAGGATGCACCGACCTTTCTCGGGGCATCGGTTTGTGAGGTGTCGATGCAGGACCGACTTTTCTCCGGCATCGATTTCTCGGGGCATGAGGGTGCCCGATCTTTGTCAAGGACACTTGTGGGAACCCTACCTTTCTCGGGGACACCGACCTTTCTCAAGGCATCGATTTGTGGGGTGCCCGATCTTTATCAAGGACCGAACCCTTTTCTGGGATGCAACAACCTTTCTCAAGGCATCAATTTGTGGGGTTTACGATCTCGTCAAGGACACTAGTTGGTACCCGACCTTTCTCGGGGGATGCACCGACCTTTCTCAAGGCATCGATTTGTGGGGTGCCTGATCTTTGTCAAGGACACCTGTGGGAACCCGACTTTTCTCGGGGGATGCAACAACCTTTCTCAAGGCATCGATTTGTGGGGTGCCTGATCTACGTCAAGGACACCTGTGGGAACCCGACCTTTCTCGGGGGATGCATCAACCTTTCTCAAGGCATCAATTTGTTGAAGATACCTGGACATTCACAAGCATTGATTGAGTACCTGGGTATTCACAAGTGCTAACCTGGAGGATATTTGGGCCTTTGCAGGTGTCGAAGGGGTACTTGGATGATCACAAGTACAAACTCTTATAGGATACCTAGATGTTTGGAGATATCGAAAGGGTCCCTATATGATCACAAGTACTAGATGCTGGAAAATACCTAATTGCTAGCAAGTGTCGAAAGAGTACTTGGATGTTAACAAGTACGGACTTTGAAGGATGAACGTTCGCAGGCATTGAAGAGGTACAATTGGAAATGATCATGAATATCGAGGACGGGTCTTCTAAAAATACCTTGGTAGTTGGGAATATCAAACGGATATTCATGAAGGTCTCTCACCTCCCGGATGGGAATATCGAGGGCGTCCTCGCATATTCATGAAGGTCTCTTACCTCACCCTTTTGAAATTGGGAAAATATCAAGGACGTACCTCGCATATTCGTGAAGGTCTCTCACCTTCTGGAAAATGGGAATATCGAGGACGTACCTCGCATATTCGTGAAGGTCTCCCACCTTCTGGCAATTAGGGAATATCGAGGACGTACCTGAGAAATTCGTGAAGGTCTCTCATCTCCTGGTAATGGGAATATCGAGGATGTACCTGAGATATTCGTGAAGGTTTCTCACCTCCTGGTAAATGGGAATATCGAAGACGTACCTTGGATATTCATGAAGGTCCCTCACCTCCTAGTAATTGGGAATATCGAGGACATACCTGAGATATTCGTGAAGGTCTCTCCACCTCCTGGTAGTTGAGAATATCGAGGATGTACTTGAGATATTCGTGAAGGTCTCTCACCTCCTGGTAGTTGGGAATATCGAGGACGTACCTGAGATATTCATGAAGGTCTCCCACCTCCTAGCAATTAGGGAATATCGAGGACATATCTGGGATATTCGTGAAGGTCTCTCACCTCCTGGTAATTGAGAATTTGAATGTAGCACAAGGCTTATCTAGATGGCGGCAGGCACACAGGTGTATAAAGTAGAGGAATATTTGGATGCACATAAATATTTAATGATATAATTAGGGACCACTCAACTGGTCCAAGTGTAAGAGAGCATACCTGGGTGATAGCAGGCGCATAATGTGGTGGAATGCTTGAGTAGTCGCTAGTATTCAAAGATACAACTTTGAGGACAACTCGGGCAAGTCGAGTGTCACGGAAATGGAGTATCCGAATGGTGGTCGGTACTCAAAAACAAGAGGATACTTGAACATTTTAAGGACAACTCGAGCAGTGTCAAACTTGCACTCAAAAAAAGGATATCTAGACACTCAAATATCAATACTGGGGACAACTCGAGCAAGTCGAGTGTCAATAAGAGAGAGCACCCAAAGCAAATGGTGGGTACTCAAAGACAAGGGGATACTTAGACCGTTGCAAGCACCCAAACTCGGGGATGACTCGAATAGGTCGAGTGACAAGAAGAGAGTACCAGGACAGTGGTAGGTACTTTAAGACAAATGGGGATAGGGATATGCTTACCTGGCAATATCTCAAATCACTGAGAGTATGTTCGCTATTTACACGATATGCAGACATGTACACGATGATTGTATATGCTGTAAATTCATGAATTCAAAATGTGATTTATGCATAACAATTTCGTCAGTTTTGTATTATCCGAATTCCACTGGGGAAGATTTTGAAAGACAACCCTCATTTAGAATGTAGATGTCTTGAGCATGCTAGATGAGGGACTTTCGCCCGAAAGGACTTTTCACTCACTCTCATGGAAAGGCTGTTTTATCCCGACCATTGATGCAGGATTTATAAGGATCACACTTCTCACCGTCATCATGTCGGTAGGGGGCCCGAGTATTCTCGCAAGTGGTACGATTTTACCAATGTGAGAGGTCTTTGTTGAAATTGTGATGAAGACTTGGTTAGCAGCTCATCAAAGGGGACCATCAAGGTTGAAGTCGATGGACGAAAATGTTGCACGATCCTTTCCGGGTTTATAAGTCAGGAACCCTGCGAAAAGAGATAGAGTAATCTTGCTCGTACTTCTTCGAGCGATACTTATGCACATATGAAATCTTACGTTAATTGAAGTGCCCCTAGTCTGAAGAGACGTTTTACAATGGGAATATAACGTAGACTCGGCTCACATGTAGAAGGGTGAGAGCTGGTGACTGTCTCGGCATTCGTTACTGGTCTTTCTTCTCATGATCAGATGAAGGTTCTATCAATTGAACCACAACAGCAACTTCTCTTGGGAATACAAATGGCTTTTTTTTCTGTTTGGGGCATCGGCTTTGCTTTTACCAGGCACACTGCTTTTTTATGCCCCTGCTTTTATTCCAGTTCCTCATTTATGGGTATTGACCTTGCTTTTACTAGGTACACTGCTTTTTTATGCCCCTGCTTTTTCATTTTTGTTGCTTGAGGAACTAATTAGGTGAGTTCAATCGAAGCACCATTATTTAGACTTTGAGTCTTCATCTTCAGCCAGCACTCTAGGCTATGGCAATAACTTTTGCTTTGTCTCAATGTGAGGGTAAAATTACAGACTCACTTGGGTTGTACAATGTATACAAATTCATAGAAAAGGAATTGCTCTTCGTCATTCTAAGGCACTTAAATTAATGTGAGTGTTCATATGTAATAAAGACACTCGAAGATTGATGCAAGTGCGAGCAAGAAAATTTCTATCCCTTTCCTCACCTTGTGATGCTGATTTGCCTTATCTTTGACATGCTCTAGTGTGGGGTGATTTTTGATGAGAGAAGCTTCACCGGTGTATGGGGCTCAAAGGGGGTGAGCAATGAAATGCCTCTCACTATTTTGGTTATCGTACCGTTCGCGAGAGAACTCTTTACCCTGCAGTCATGGAATTTTCTGCACTCATCTCACAAGTGTATAGATGGGGGACTGTGTGTAGGATATGGCTTGCCTGTCATCATTCTGACACGTCTCATCCAGCATGCTCAACTAATCTTGTATTCTCCACTTAGTTGTCTATTCTAGTAATCCTCAATAGAATTAGTGATTTAGACAGACAAAATCATCATGCAAAAATCCATTTGGAGAAGACATGCGGCATTTTTTAAGTATGAGAGAGTTTGTACTCTCAAAAAAAATGAATGATTTCTACACAAGAAACCCTATTGACAACTTTAGGGGTGTTTACTTGATGAAATTGTATTTACAAATGTGCTGAATTTTGAATATCAAAAGAGTTATTCACAAAGGGGTGTCGATGGATTGTCCTTATTAAGTAGGGAATGACACAAGAAGGATCGGTTGGGATTGGGGATCGATCATTGATTTGACGGCCTTTCGCTTTTGCCCCCGCGAAGAGAAGATGTGGAAATAGATCAATTAGTAGGGTCAATATCACACATGATTTGAGGCCTGAAAGGTTTCTGTCATTTGCTTTGGTGATACTTGAGATGCCATTTGGCTTGGGAGAGCTTATCACGGTCCGACATGACTCTCATTGATTTGTTTTCTGCATCTTTGACGATCGGTGATCCCGCAATGCACAAGAGGGATCATGTTAGTCAAAGCTCTTTCAAGAGTCGAATAACTTGGAAGTGATACAACATTACCCTTCACTGGTTTATAGATGTTTGAATAGACCTGAAGTACAAGGAGGATATAAATTCCTGTAATTTTTACTCCGTTAGGTCATTTGTGCTCTTGTCATTTGCAGGTGCAAGAGAAGCAAATTATCATTTAAACGGCTAACGGTCATGTCGGGATTCGAACCCCGACTTTGGATCATTTTGCTCCTTCCCGGGTACCACTCGGCTAGAGGCGCCAACAATGTCCATGGGGGTTTCTTTTCCATTTATCCGGACTGGTTCTTGGATGACATGTCCTTTCATACCAAGTTAGGTAAATTGATGTGGGTCACTTGATTTGCCCAAATTAACCATAAGCTTGTTTCTTGAATCCTAGGCTTCCTGTCAATAGGAGAAAATGTGTCAAAAATGAGTTCAGATACTGGGAGTATTGGAAACGATACCAAATTACTCTTCCCCAGAGT
This sequence comes from Eucalyptus marginata, assembly GCA_014182565.1. NCBI lineage: Eukaryota > Viridiplantae > Streptophyta > Magnoliopsida > Myrtales > Myrtaceae > Eucalyptus > Eucalyptus marginata. The sequence goes on along the minus strand of JABKBI010000014.1, from coordinate 128,521 downwards.
TTATATTTGTTGACTCCTAGGGATATTTGAGTGTCAATGACGGCATTTTGTCTTTGACACAGTTCAATGTCTCTTTTGATTGGCCCTCCTCATTTGTGGCCATGTATGCATGATTGCCAGTCGTTGATTCATCTTCAGCGTCTTCCTTCTGTGGAATTTTTCTTCTGTCTTTGACTGTAGCTGCATTGAGCAAAAAGTCATGTACCTCAAGCTTCTATGGAATTTGAGATGGACAATCAAAAACCTCCGGTTTTCTGATGGCAATTATTTTTTGGAAGAATATGTGTCTGGAACACGGAGTGAAGCTTCCAGACCCTAGAGTCATTGTCTGGAGTGGGGGTTACAAATTGCCTTGACTGTCTGGATTTTCTCCCTATTGACAGTAATCAATTCAAAGGAAGAGAAGAAATTTCTTCCTTATGCTTTGGGCCTGTCGAAGCTGGAAACCAGAATGCTAGTTGCTCGGGCATGTCGGGGGGAGAAGATATTGCTTCGTCCTGAGAAGGAGTTGGATGGGAGTGAAGTGGAGTGCACGAGTTCCCGAGGAGAGCTTGCAAAAATGGGAAGGTCGAAAGCGGCATGGGGAGGTTACCCTGCCTCGAGCTACCATGATGTGCATGCTTTGGGTTTAACCGTATGCCTATGCCTATTACCTCCTTTCATTTCCTGTACACAGAAGAGACGAGACATTATTTTCAAAATTATGTTCAAGGAATAAGACTTACCTTCTTGGAAACATGATGATCCTTTTTGTTTGCTCCTGCTTTCTTGATAGGGTGTCTTTGAACTTGGTCCTTCACATGATATGCCGCTTTAAATGCTTTCTACGTTACACTAAGTCAAAGGGAATGATATTCTAAGACATAAAGTGAGAGAGTCGAAAGACAAACATGGTTAAATTTATCATCTTGTTTTGACGAAAGCGTTTGGTGATGAAATATCTTTTATTTTCAGAACATGTCTTTGGGGGAGAAAAAGCATGAGGAAGCCCAGCCCTTAGTATTCTCCTTGGATGATATTTTCTTTTCATGGTTGGATAGCATCACTGGGCTGGTTTGGAATACCACCTCATGCTCTCAAAACAAAATATTATAACTATACATTAAAGTACTGGAAAGTACAACAGTAGCACACTAGATAAGAAACATAAAAACAAGCAAAACTAACGAAAACTCCTATGAAAAGGAGCGTTTTGATAGTGTTGGTCCTGAAGTCAAGCGTCTTTGAATTCCTCGCCTCCGTGACTCGAAGTATTCGCATGCGATGACTATTTCGTTGAAGCTACGGAAGTGTAACCCATGCAGCCAACAGCGATGTTCGTGGGGCAAAGCTTCTATGAACTACTTTATCAATTCTTCTTCGGTCAGTTGAGGGTGGGTTTGCATCATAAAAGCCCTCCACCTTCCTGCATATGCTCGGAAATCCTCCATTGGTCTTCTTCCGAAGTGGGCCAAACTCTCGCAAGGTAGCTCAGTTCTAATCTGGTTTTGGTACTGATGCAAGAATGTGGAAGACAGCTCATTCCAATCCTTTATGAGGTAAATACTTGCTGTGACGAACCATTGCAATGCAGACCCTGTAAGAGTTTCTTGGAACGCCTGAGTTGTGAATGACATCGGGTCATGGTACTGACTCACTTTCGGTGTGAAGATATTGCAAATGAGCCACGGGGCAAGTCGTGCCATTATATTTGCAAAGATTAGGTATCCACACTTCGGGGGGTCATGATTATATGAGGGCAAGACGAGCTTGACATGTCTTGGTTAGGCCATTGGTTTTCCCACTGCATATTTGTTGAAGTGGTGAATTTTTCTATTTTAGAGAAGTTGGACTCTACCGAGATTACTCCATTGCCTTCTTCTGGGTCAAAATTTCCGAATGAGGATGAAGTATTGAAGCTATCCTCATGGTCAGAGGACGAGTTTAGTAGCTTGTTAGGATCGTAGCGGATAAAGACATACGTTTCTTCTTCCCGACGGGCCTTCATGCTCCGGGTGAGAGTAGGAAACAGATTATATGATGAGTCGTCGGTTTCATTGAAATAACGTTGTAAGTCCTTGGGATTGTATTCTAGGGACCGGAAGTCATTGGTCGTACTCTAGAGGGCGGTAGCCTTCGGAGTTGTATTCCAGAGAATGCTCGAAGTTTTGGTGCAATGGCTCACCAGTTATCAAATTTCGCCTGTACTGAGTGGTAGATGTCGAATTGATTTGTTTAGGCTTTCTTTTCTTGGCTCCTGGTCCAGACCTTTTGAGTAAGGCCCTTCATTTTCCAGCCGATTTTGTCAAGGGGAACGAGAGATATTAAAGCTTCACTCTCTCGTTTCACTTTCTATGTTGATAGGGGTTGGTATTCTTTGAACCCTAGCTCTTGCAAGTAAGCTTGGGAGCTGTCTGTCGTGCCTCGGTCTTGAACAGGCTCCATGCCTGTGATCTCGTACATAGGTTCCTTGCCTTTCCGAGTTGGAAACTTTTCAATAATATGATGTTGCTCAGTTGCCCATTTATCATGCAAGGCTTCATTGACATCTTCTTCACCTATCTCAGCAACTGATGGCTCCTCGTGCTCCGGGATCATTGGTTCTTCGTAGGGCAAGGCGATGTCAGGGCTGATATCAATATTATATTCTTGGTGGAAAACATGAATTAGTTCCTTCCAGGTTTTAAGGGAACTAATCTTCCTGACAATGTACCATCGCAAGGCAGGGCCGGTCAGGTTTGATTGGTATGATTGAATCATCCTTTGGACCAGGTAGGCTTGTAAGTAGGTCTCTGGGCGGAAGGTATCAGCATACCTTTCACATTCAGGCGTTCTGAGCTCTTCAGGGACCTCAAAACCGGCATAATCAGATGAGTTGATGGGATTCGGCTCCTGCAGCTGTCTCAACTTTTTCATGATATTTTCAAGCTGTTTATCTTGTTGGTCATTATCTGGCAGATTTGCAGGTGCTAGGAGTGTGCTTAAAGCAGTTATGGAGTTGGGTTTAACTTGAGTGGATTCCATTTGCCTTGAGAGTTGTCGAAGGACAATGGACATTTGTCCTACGCCGTCTTCAATGTTGGTGAGGCGATTTTGTACATCATTCTGATCAGGTCCTATCATGTGAGGCCATTCACGGGTGGCTGATAGTTGACGATTCATAATTACCTGTGGTGCAAAAATCATGAATGAGCACGAAAGTAAACAAGGATTGACCCATGGCAATGGTCTAACTGCTTCTTTATTTATCAAAAGAGGATTTTATAGACCACAGACTTCTAACATTTAAAACTTGAAATTAAAATGACAGAAGGAAATACTATGTATTAAACAAAAGTCCCTAAACAATGGGACGAAATTTTCATGATATGAACACTAGGGGACACATGATTGCTATTTTATATGCGACGAGGAGCCTTGCTCTTGCGCAGATGCTTGCTTTCTTGGACCGACTTTGAGACATGTATCCAGCCCATTCCCAAATCCCCTTGCATAAGTTCTGCTTGCTCATGCTGGCTAATCTCGCTGATTGGGTGAGGGATTGATGGCTTCCACTTTGTCGGGATACGATGGTTGAGGATGTAGGATTTAGAGGCGTAGTGGGCTTTTTCTTGTCGCTCAAGCCCTTCAGGTACCACGATCCTTTTGCGATGGCACTTGCTCCATGTTTCCTCATGGATAGAAATTTCGACTGCGTAGTCACAGCTTGTGTTGAAAAAGAGTGGAGGAGACTTCCTCTTGAAAGGCGGTGGGATCTCCTGGAGGGCTTCATACTGTCGTGCCACCCGATATGGAAAATAGGAAATGGCGCCGGTGAGACCGAGCAACGGAATTGGACGGCGGCGTTTATAAGCAAAACGAGCTCTCTTTTCATGGAACCAACCAGCACACCATTGGAATACTTTAGGAGTCGGGTTTCTTAGGAAGCTCACCCAATTTAAATAGCTTTGATTAGGAATGTATGGTCCTAGAACCATAAATTTTTGCAATGGATTTTCGAAATTATTTGTTGTAGATGATCGCATGAAGTATCGAAATTCGCTTAGGTGAGAAAAGAACCAGACTTGTAAAATTTCCTGGGAGACCCGTATGACTTTTTCCGTGTTTTCATTAAAACGATTGAGGGACAAGAATGTTTCAGTTAAAATCATGTTGACATAATTTTGCTCCCTTAAGATCTGATCAACTATCCATGCCATCTTTGGACTTATGACATTTCTTTGATGGGGAAAATGATGAACCCGAAAAAGGCCAAGAGGAAAATCTCGCTTTTCTAAGTCATGAGTTGATTTTCAAAACAGGCAGTCAAAAATGCTAGGGGGCAGGTACTATGGTTGTTTTCAAGAATTTGCCTCATAACATGAACTTCAGCTCCTAAGAGTCGTGCTAACCCATGCAACGGGATAATGCCTGTTGATGGCCTAACAAGCCTCTTCTCGAGAGGCATTCCAGTGATGATGCTGTATTCTTCCAGAGTTGGGGTTAGCTCGAACCCACCAAATATAAAAGTAGTCGTCTTCGGGCACTAGAAATGTGCCATGGCTTGTATGACTTCGGGATGAACACGAACTCGGATCAACAATAGAAGATGACCGATTTTGGCTTTCACGCGCTCTTGGGCATACTGGTCCAATTGACCCCACCACCTGAAGAGCTCTGCCTTGGGAGTGGGAATAAACTGGATGTCATCTTCTCCCATCGCGTAGAAACCGGACTCGAAAAAAATCACCCTAAATTGCCATGGGTCAATAAAAAATTGAGTAAAAGTAAATAAATTACTTTGCTTTTTAAAGAAAATGGCAAGCGCAAAGACATGCACATGAGATGTGTGGCTCGATTTCTAACTGAGAAGGCTTGTTGAATTTAAAAGGGTATCCGTCCATCGCAGTCTCGCGTTAGCAGCATACCCTTCTAACCTCGGCTAGAGAAATTCGGGGAAAAGAAAGGCGACCTCTACATCGCAGTCTTGCGTTCGATGTCGTATCTTTCTTGACACCATCCTAAATATCCTATGGCGGCCCAGGTCCGGCGGCCGGGTTGTGTGTGTCGTGTGTAGTGCTGAAACAGTAAAACATGCACAACAATTCATATTCACAGGAAAATCTATTTTAAGCAAAATTAAAATAAATTTCTAAGCTATTGACCATAAACAAAAAAAAAAAAAAAAAACCTAAGTAAGTAAAGAATTTAAACAAGGCAAAAAAAGCCTAAGTCTTCAAAGTCTCTAGCGAGTTGCCAAGGCGTCGCGACCTCCTTTTTTTTTTTTTTTTCGGCGCCCGATCGAGGCGGGCGCCTAGGCTAATGGTTCGGCTAGGTTTATTAAGCCCGGACTCTCCCAAGTCCACCAATTCACGACTTTAATAGTCTAAGTTTTTAACCTATAAGTTAATTTTTAAAACAGAGTTGCCACTAATCAATTTGGGGCGGGTTGATTAGAAACCCATGCGAAATATTGGGAGAAATATTCGCTCCTGCACAACCAGAGAAATTAGGATCGGGGCCTTGATTTCACTAGTTAATCACTAATGCTCTTTCGGTACCTAGTCTTGTTTAAACCCCGAGGTTTTTTGATGTTTTAGGGTTTTTCCATGCATTATTGGGAGGAAAACATTTTTGAGTCTTTTTTCTAATTTTTGGACATAAAAGGGATTTTTTTATTTCTTTGGTATTTTTGGAAAATATGAGTCTTTTTGGCTTTTTCTGGATTTTTGGCATTTTTTGGAAAATATGAAATATTTTTTATTTTTTTTTGTTTTTCTTTTTTTTTTTTCGGAAAATAAAATATTTTTTTAATATTTTTGGAAAATAAAGTATTTTTTATTTTTCTTGATTTTTTGGAAAATAAAATATATTTTTAATATTTTTCAATATTTTCTTTTTTTTTTTTTTTTTTTTTAATTTTTTTTTGAAAATATATTTTTTGATTTTGATTTTTTTTGGGGAAAATAAATTATTTATTTATTATTTAAACCCTACCCGGTTCCCGACATACGAGGTCCGAACCGCCCGACTCGATTTTTTTGTCTTTTTTCCTTTTTTCTTTTTTTCTTTTTTTTTTTATTGAACGGCGCCGTTTAGCGGCCGCGACCCGACTCGTGGAACCCCCTCTCCCGGATCGGACCGGGTCGTGACCCGACTCGTGGAACCCTACCCAGATCCGACCTGGGTCGTGACCGGATGCGAAGCCTCCTCCTTCCTCGTCTACCCGCGGCGCCGATGGAGGGGCTAGGAGGTCGAATGGCGGCGGCCCGGCGTTCGGCGGCGACGGAGGCTAGGGTCTCGACAAAAAAGGAGGGCAAGCCTCCAAACGGCGGTGACGGAGGTGGCGATGGCGTACGGCGGCAGACGGCGACTGAACTCGCACCTGTCTCGGCGAGCTGCACAAGTCAACTCCGCAATGCAGGGCTTTGATTCGACCGAGTCTTGAGCAATTGCGGTCCGAGTCGAGGGAGTAGCGGCCGGCGTCGGGACTGGTGCTCGGTAACAGCGACAGGGGGGCCTGGTTCGAGGCGGCTCGGCACGGCGGATTTCCAGATCTGCGCCCAGATCTCGACCCTCTCTTTCCCCGATTCTCAGATCTAGACGGCGTCGGGGACTAGTCAAGGCGACGGCGGCGAGCCTTCGCGCCCAGATCCGACCCTCTCTCCTTCGATTCTTCTCTCGCCTGATTTCCCTCCTCTCTGCCGGTTCGCTTGCTGGTGACCTCCCCCGATGTCTCTCGGTGGGAGGTCGTTTAAGCTCACGACCCGCTTCCTCTCTCGCTCGCTCTTCGGTCTCCCCCTGAAGTCTCTCAGGAGAAGGTTTCCAAGCTTGCGATGCCCTTTGACGAAGGTGGTGTCGGCCTATTTATAGGCGAGGGAATCCGGTCGACGGAGAGCTTGGGCCGTCGGTCTTCCGCGTGTCGACCGGCCTTGGTGCGGCCGAATCGGCGTCACCTCAGCCGCCCACTTGCTTGCTTTGAAGGCACGTCCCATCACCAGCTGGTCTGCATGCATCGTCGTTGCGTGTCCGTCTAGCGTCGCGCAACCTACGCGTGGTTTACATAGAAGGAGCAAAACCAGAAGAAAAAAGAAGAAAGAAGAAGGAAGAAGAAGGAAGAAGGAATAAAAGGGGGAAAGGGGGGCGCATCACGCGGGCCGAGGGGAGCCCGCGCGAGAAAAGGAGGGGCTGGGCTCGAAGGCCCAGCCCGACGAGCTGTTTTTGCTTTATTTTTGTTTTTGTTTGTTTTATTTTGTTTTTTCTTATGTTTTTCTTATGTTTTTGTTTTTTTGTTTATTTTTATTATTCGAATAAAATAAATAAATAAAATAAACTAAACTAAAAAAAGGTAAAACCTAATTAAATAAGAGGAAATTTTAGGCGTCAACACTGCTAATTAGAAAATCGGGTGATCTGGAATTAGTGTACCACAGCCGATAGCCTTTCACCCAATGTGCATAACCTAGAAATATGCACTTTTTCGCCCTCGGCTCAAGCTTACCATCACTTGCATGAGCATACGCAGGACATCCGAACATACATAATCCGGAGTAATCAACAAGTTTCCTTGACCATACTTCCTTAAGAGTCTTCCACTCGATAGTAGATGATGGAGATCAATTAACTAGATAACATGCCATGTTTATTGCTTTAGCCCAAAATTCCTTGCCAAGTCTTGTATGCGAAAGCATGCATCGAGCTCGCTCAAGCAAAGTTTTGTTCTTCCGTTCTGCCATGCTATTCTGCTGTGGTATCCCAAGTACTGTGCAGTGTCTCACAATACCTTCTTTCTCGCAGAACTCGGTAAAATCTTTACCACAGAACTCCATGCCATTATTGGTTCTCAGGCACTTGATTTATTTATCTGACTGCTTTCTCAATCAATGCCTTAAATTTCTCGAACCGATCAAACACTTCAAATTTGTGCTTCAGAAAGTATACCCATTCCTTCCTCGAATGATCGTTGATAAATGTCAGCATATATCGGGCACCTCCTTTCGAAGGAACCGAAGACAGGCCCCAAACGTTTGAATGAATATATTCAATTAGTCGTTTGGTTGAATGAATAGCTGTAGTAAACTTAACTCGGTGCTGCTTCCCTAAGATGCGGTGCTCACATAAGTCCAACTTCCCTATCTTTTGACCCTTCAGCAACCCCCTTTCACTCAGTATCGTCGTACCTGCCTCGCTCATGTGCCCTAAACGCATATGCCATAATTGAGTCAAGTTAGAATTTGACTCACCTGATGAAGCTACAACGGTTCTGGTTACGGTCTCTCCCAATAGATGATAGAGAGTATTCACTTTCTTCCATTTCATCACTGTTATGGCACCTCGAGAGATTTTCAGTACTCCACTTTTAGCGGTGTACCTACACCTGATGTCATCGAGTGTCCCCAGAGAAATAAGATTCTTCTTGAGCTCCGGTACATGCCTCACATTTGTCAATGTGTGCACCACCCCATCATGCATCCGAATTTGAATTGTCCCTATCCCCACAAACTTTGCATTGCATTATTCCCCAAAAGAACTCTACCACCATATGCAGTCTGGTAAGTAGTAAACCAGTTCTTATGAGGCGTCATATGATAAGAACACCTCGAATCTAACACCCATTTGTCTCTTGACGAAGTAATAATCACACATAAGACATCTTTTGCATCACTATTGCTCCATTCGGCAACGTTCGCCGCACTACTTGTGGCATTCTGCCTATCAACTTTATTTCTCCACTTTAGACAATCTCTGTTGATATGCCCCTCCTCGTGACACTCAAAGCACTTCACGTGTCCTTTGGACTTTTTATGGCATGATTTTGATCTGCTTTTACCTCTGCTGCTACTAGGCCCTCGATGTTGTTCTCTACCTCGAATCATCAGTGCTTGCGCTACTCCTTGCGCCAGACTGCCACTCCTTAGAGAATAAGGCGGATTTTACCTCTTCTGAGGTAATTGTAGTACGCCCCTAAAATAGTGAATCAGTAAAGTGCTTCCATGACTCTGGTAAAGAGGCTAACAACATCATGCCATGTTCTTCATCATCAAATATCTTACTGACGTTCTTCAAATTCATCATGAGTTTATCAAATTCATCTAGGTGGGTTCTGATAGAGTTCATTATATCTAAATTGAAACATCTTCTTCAACATGTACAAGCGATTGTTCGAACCTTTCTTCACATAGAGTGCTTGAAGTTTTGCCCATAATGCTGTGGTATCTTTCTCCTCAGCAACCTCTATTAAGACCTCATTCAACAAATTTAATAGGATTGTACCCTTTGATTTTTCCATTAGCTCTACCCTTTTAGAGGCTTTCATTATAATAGACAACTCATCTTCACCATCCAGTGCCTTGGCCAAACCTTGGATTGTCAATAAAGCCCACATCTTGATGCTCCATAACACAAAGTTGTTGCTCCTGTTAAACTTCTCAAATTTAGATTTCCTCTCAGATATAATTGCAATAACAGAATTTCTAGATAATAATCAGACAAGCAAAAGCTCCAAATCAGAACCAAGAAATCTGATCCCAACCAAGCTCTGATACTAATTGTTGGAATAGAATACGCGGAAATGATAAGATTTTGCAATTTATGTCAACATGAAATCACCAGAAAAATAAACGAGAAATAATAAGGACACTAGAAATTTACGTGGTTCGGTCCAAGTATCGGTACCTACATTCACAGGGAGAGCAAGCAGCAAATAATTCATTATAATCAGAGAATCAGAGTTTACAATCATTTACACGCTTGAGTGTTTCCCACACCTAGATTTAACCAAAAACCCAAAGTGTTTATAAATAAGTAACTCACGGCACAAAAATACCATGCGTTCAAGTTGTACGCAAAAAAAAAGATCTCCAGCATCCTTTTTTTTTTTTTTTTTTTTTTTTTTGGTGCAGCTCCTCTCTAGGCGTAGACGTGCGGTGTGGATGTGCGGCTTTCTTCTACGTAGGGCTTTGGGGACTTCTTACGGAAGGAAAAGAAGACCTACAAATATTTCTGTCTTTATACGTGTGCCCAGGTCAAAGTTTGACCTGGGCCCACCACGTTTTGTTTCATGTGCAGTGCAGGAGCTTCTCACTTTTTCCTTCCTTTGTTTTTTTTTTTTTAAGCTAAAGAGAAACCCTTGCACTTTTATGTGCGCATGTATGTGTGCCCAAAGAAGAAATTCTTCTTTTATCTTTTATTTCCTCTTTTGTAAATCTTCAAGAGTCTAGCGAAACTTTTCTGTTGACTGAAAACATCCAAGCAAATTGCATTTTGCAAACGCTCAAACTCAAGACATAATTTAACAATATTGTGGATTGATTTGCTTCTCCACATATTATTGTTGCATGAGTGCTTCTAATGCATAAAATATGTTCATGAAACTATCACATATTATCTAAATAACATTGGGATTTTAGACACAATCTTTATATACATAAAGAAACCAAAAAAAAAAAAAAAAAAAAACCATTTTGACAAGAAGAATTGAAATGTAGTTAAATTCTGCATTTCATAATGGGGCAGTTGCGCTTTTCTGTTCATTACACCTCTTGGCCCACACGGCACCGTTACCTTTAATAGTAACTATGACTATTATTCTACCTTTGGTCATTCATAATTAGTTGAAGGATGTTGATATTGGAGCAATGATGAAGACATCAGCTACGCTCGTGATAATATGTTCTTTATTAGTAACTAGCTGTGTTGAAAGTATTTGGATCAAGGCATATGTTAAGATCAATAACATTTTGCCCCCTGGAACTATTCTAACAGTTCATTGCAAATCCAAAGATGATGATCTCGGAATCCATCATTTCACAGGGAATTGGGGATTCTCATTCATACCCCATTTCTTTGGTGGGACGATGTTCTCTTGTAGCTTTGCATGGCCCGGTGAATTTCACTGGTTTGATATATATGTGCAAAGTAGGGACCAGCCAAAATGCACCCAATGTATTTGGAAGATCTCGCCCAAGGGTCCTTGTAGGTGGAATGGATTGACCGGAAACTTCAGCACTTGTTATCCTTGGAGTCCATCTTCAAAGTTATGGTGAAATCATACGTTATGATTTAGATGGAAGAATAATCATCTATGTTACTTTAAAATAAATATTCACAAATTTATGTGTTTCTCTTCTAATATGTTCTACATTTCAATTTTGATTTGCATCTCTTTCTTTATAGTGTTGTCTCTTCATTTGTGTTTTTCTATTTATACTTACTACTTGCATCATTTGCTATCGCTATCAAAATGTTTCAATGTAAATCATTTTTAATTAAACAAGGATAATATGTGTGAAGTCATTTCTGTTTCGAATTTATAATGTTGGTGTTGTATTAAGAATCAATACCCTTGAGTGTGTATGTAAAACGTAATTCGTTTTAAAAAATCTGGCAAAATATGAGAGCATTGATTTGATTGGGGACATTTGTTTTTGGGTCTCGAAAGATTATTCTCATTTACCAACACAAAAGTTGCGTTTAATAGTCAAGATGAAATTCAGGATAGGATAAAATTTATCATATTCTACGTTGGTGCCTGCTTAAGATATGATAAAGTCGGATATAAGTGGATATAGACCAGATAAAATTATCTCATGAGAGAGGTGAGATAAATGCGGATAGAATTTCTAACATCCATATTAGGGAAGTTATTTTTCTCGAATAACGAATTTCTTAAATTAACAAAATACTAAATTAAAATTATTCGACCAAAAAAATTAACAAGGTTAAAATTATATTTCAATATATAAATAATGTTTGAATTCTAATATGAGTGATTAAAAATATTAGTTATTTTAATTTAATCTTATTTATACTTATATATTCTAATTTAATTCTATTGTAGAATATAAATTCAATATACAAATATAAATATGTATTTATATTTATTACATATTTTTAGGTTTATTAGTATAGTTTACTATAAAATAAAATTTTGTTAGAGAATGATAGAAGAGGAAGAAAAATGTAATAAATAAATTAATTAAAAAAGATAAAAATAAAAAAGCGAATAAAAATAAAATGGGCAAAAGTATTGCCAGAAATTTTTACCATATTTGCTTGTAAAATTTTTGGTTTATTTTATATTAATATACAATTTATATTAAATAATGTATATGATATGATGTGAATATATCCGACTATAATCACCAAACAGTAGATATGATATAGTAAAATCCCTAAATTTCATATTCTATCATATTCAATCTTATTCTAATTAGAAATTTGGATGATCAAACAAAATCAAAGAGTTCGAATACAAAAGACAAGATTAGAACATAATATGGCCCAAAAGGCTTCAGGGGAATTTGACACGCAATTGCGGGGCAAGGACTTATCCTTTAGGCTTTAGCAGTGCAGCCCGTGGCCTTGTTGGATTCTTCACGACGGTGGGGCAATTTCTGATTCGTGAAGCCCATAAGGGATTCTTTGGCCCCGGTGATGAGTGCGTGTGCTTCCCAAGCAAAGTGATATGCTCCTTCAATTGTCCTTATCAAGGCAAAGTGATCTAACTCAAATGAAAGGCTTACTTCAGTCCGTGTGGCCAGAAACTTTAGGGTTTCAACCATGGCCATCGCTTCCTTCTGCGTAGCTGAGCTTGATTTGACGGATTTCAGGAAGCTGTACACTAATCCTCCATTGCTATCTCGATAAACGCAACTGACAGCTCCGGTCGTCGATCCCTCCACAAATGAGCCGTTGATGTTGATTTTGAGGGTTCCCTTGTTCGGGCAATTCCAGATTTGAGGTGAGTCGGTATCTTCTGAGCATGTCTTCTTCTTGGTTTTTTCCCAGAGACTGAAGTACTGATACGATGCCATGGCTGAGCTAACGAGGTATTGCGGGTCTAGTGCTTACTTGCGGAATACATAATTGTTCCTTGATTTCCGTAATTGCCATAGGACTGTAGCAAGGAGATCAAAGTTAACCGAGGTATGTCTGAAATTGAGCAGCCACTCTTCAGTTCGGGTTAGACCATGACACAAGATTTTTGATTTGCAGGGCAGGATCTGAGTACTTGGCGTGTCCAGGGACAAAGCAAGAAGAGGTGTTCCATCGTTTCGGGATGTTGCTTACACAAGTCACCGATATTATCTTCAACTATACATCTCCTTGTTAAATATCCTTGATGGGTAATGCATTTTGGCATATCCTCCATAAAAAAAATCTGATCTTCGGAGAAGTATTCGTCTTCCAGATATTTGTCCAAAGAGTGCGTGGATTCTGGTAATATGTTGAGGCCAGTACAGGGCTTTGTAGTTCATCATCCTCCCCGATTTTGTTGTTGTTGAAACCAAAATATGACTTGTATAGCGCAAGCAAGTGAGCAACACATGAAACTAGTATAGACAGTCATATGCATACCATGTGGGTACTAATACAAGCGATAAGTGTGAGGATTGACATATATCGATTGACAATGGTACCCATTAACACCGTGTGTTCAATCATTGAAATATGGTGATGAGTCACAGATAGTCACTAATACGAATGCTAGCATTATTAATTAAAAAAATGCCAACAAGCTGTTATGAGATTTTGGATTGTTAAGTCCAAAGGCATACATTTTTGAGGGTACAGCCAAGTCGTCCAATGAATCAGTCGAGACTAGAGGTACAATTTTGGAGGGAACAATTATGGTTTGAACATTAAGTTGTCTAGTGGGTCGGTTGAAATTAGAAACACCTTTTTGAAAAAAAAGGAGAAGTTATTTCCTAGGAGAAAGATCATCGAGTGTACACTAATCACAAGGAACCAAGTCATGGAGCAATTTGTATATGTGGAATCTCCGAACATAGAGATAACTGGTGGGAGTTGCTTTGGAGATCGTAACCATTGGGAATTGTCAAAAAAACAGTTACCATTAATCATTATAAGTACGGCTAGACGTCTGTTCGACCCCCCCGGATGCGAATCAAACAAAATGATATCTTTAATTATTTTTCCTGCTTTGTACTTGAAATTTCCCTAGCTTTAGCTTTCGGACTTCCATGTTCGTCTACATCAATTGGGGCAGATATTTTGGGAACATGCCAATATCTCCCTTGCAGGTCAATGAATTCTTCAGGAGCAGGGAACGAAATTCTTGGACTTTCTTTTGCAAGAGGAGGAAAATCTGCTTCCTGAACATAGCAATGGAAGAATTGGGTGATGCTTTTTCTAGAGCCTTAAGTGGGTAGGAGTCCTTTTTATCCCACTTTAGGATTGGCTTATAAAATGAGGACATAGCTAGTTTTTCGTGAGGAGGAGGTGATGTTGGTGGTGAGGCTAGTGAGATGGGAGGCGGCACAATGAACTCTGGTGGTGGAGTTGGAACATAAGAAATGACAAATTGAAACTTATCACACTCTCTTAGAGTATCAACGGAGGAATCTCCGTTCAAGTACCTTTGGTACATAGTATCCTTAGGCCTTTTGGGTTTTCGTCGTGGTCTTGCATTTGGATCTACTTCGTCGGGAGAATTTGTACAGTAAGAGTACTGGCAAAAGGGGTCACAAAAATAGTGACCATATCAATCCTTATAGTAATGGACAAGATTTCTATTACTCTGAAAGTATTGGACAAGTCTTTTGAGATTTGGCTAAAAAATTGATTCAAGAACATAGGGTTCGATCATGAACAGGGTTTGGAAGATAAAATGATTTTCTTCCGTTTTTTTTGCCAAATTTGATGGCAACAGTGCCATCTTTTTTTTCTGACGAATTCGGAGTCTGAAGACTAGAGAGACTTGTTGTTTTGGTGTAGCTTTTCATAGTTGGTCAACCAAGTTTCTGGAAGGAGTTTGGCCAACTTCTCTTTTGGAATTTGTCTCGGTACATGAATACAGGATGCTTGGTCATTCTACATGGAGTTGAATAGAGCATATTCATTTCATTTTGGAAATTTAGATCAAGAGCATGGTTATGCACTTTATAAACCATTTGGTAGTGCAGTGTTGCTACAATAGAATCAACAGTCTGGGGAGCTCCTGTAAGTTGGATTTGAACTTTCAAAGAAGAAAGTAGTTGGGGATCTAAAAGAGCAATATTGAAGTTTGAATATAAGGTTATAAAGGCTGTTCCAACATTCAAAGTGGTTTGGATTATGCCAATATAGGCATGTTGGTATTCTAGGAATCGAGTATCCAATAAGGGCCACAACTGGCAAGCCTTTACGGCCATGAAAGGTGAGAGTAAGACGAATAGCTCCATAATGGACATGGGAGTATCCTTGTTGAGTCCACTATTAGGAAATTCTAATGGAATTTGAAGAGTAAAAAACTACTCTTTTTTAGTGGTTGGAATGAGACGTTGATCGAACTTGGAGGACTGAACGTACTCCTTTACCTCCTTAGGGGTTTGGCGAATAAGTTGTCGAATAAAGCGGATGGGAGAAAACGACGAGGCGGGTTTCATAAAAGCTGAATAAGGGTTCATAAGAGGAAGTTGAGTTTCAGAGATCTTGGTTTCATCACTAAGAGAAACTTCATAAAAATAATCAATCTTAGAAGCATTTGACACACGAAATTCTGAAAGAGATAAGGAAGAAAATGCTTTCACCTAATTTTAGCCATGCCATGACTCCCCTAGATCCTTTTTTCATTGGTAAACCTTCTGACCTTCAGGAGTTTAAACGAAAAGAATTCTTTGAAAGAAAATGTTGTTCTCTCCAGAAAAGACATCTCGATTGTCACGCCCCGATCCTCCGAGCGCGTGCCCATCCCTCTCTGCAGTCGATTAGATGGCGACATCCCAGGACGCAGCGCCAACCCATTCATTTTAATGCACATGCAGAAGCAATAAATATTCCCCTGACAATAACAATATGGGATAGGAAAGTAGGGCCATAATTTTGAAAACCAACATCACACTTATATATACATATCACAACTAGTTATATACATTACAAACTGATAAGTATTTATCTATACAAGTTCTACAAAACAGGGGAGGTTTCACAAACTACGGATCCTCATCCTCCTCTCCATCTTCTTCCACACTCCAATTGGAGCCTTCATCAGAGTGCATCGGGGACTCTGGTACTTCAAAATTCGGGTCTACCGCGTCTACGACCGAACCTTGAGGAGGATGTGCTGTACCCTTCCCAAAAGCCACCTCCTGTACATACAGAGGTATCTCAGACTCCAGTATGCGACCCTCTCTTTGGCCATCCTGAGCTTGGCGGTACCATGATTTGTATCGGTGAGGCACCTTGTGGGTGAGACCCGCATCGACCCAGACTATGGACCTCACCAACTCATAGGTCCAGCCCCTAAGGCTCCCATGCAACGGAATGTAAGATGTTTGTTTTGTAACCTTCTTAGGTCATCCAAAAAACTCAGGAGGAGCTGCCATCTATGGACTTGAAATGTTATCCCACAATGGGGTGAGACGACGTTTCAGCGAGTTCTACCCCCTAAGACTTGACTAGAAAGAAAATACGCCATGAGGGCTGCCTAAGCACAAATACAAGTCGGAGGTCTTACCTTTGCCTCTGTTCCTTCCTGCAAGTCAGTAATAATTGACATTTTCAACCAATCATTTCAACACATCAAGACAGATCGAATCATCAATCAATGGATTGAGTCGATTACATGTCATCACGACCATTCCCCAGTCGTCTCAATCAATACTATCTATAAAGTCCAACCACCTTGTGGACAGCTTATTCTAAGCTGAAAATAGATAGTATACTATATATATACTTGCCAGAAGCTACCAGATAAACTGATAGTATACTATATATATGCTCGCTATAAGCTGCCAGATAAACTGATAGTATACTATATATATGCTTGCCAGAAGCTGCCATATCGCCTGCAGGCTGATATGATATACCACCCTGATCATCTAACAATTCCACCATTTTCATCATACCCGATAAAAATACTCGTGTGTGGGTACACGTCGGCTTTTAAAAATATAATATTTTTACTTTTGAACATCCCACTAGTTTCGTAGTCCTAAAATATATTTTTGGCGCTTGTAGACCAATGCCCGGTAATTTTCTAATTAATTATTGAAATTAAATAAAATTTGAGATAAATACCCCAAATCACAAATCACACTCAAATTGCACAAAATAACAGTCAATTAAATAAACAGATCACACCACTAAAATCAGCATAAAATTCCGATCACCAGCTATCTCGGTCTAATTTTCGAAAAATAATTAATTAATTAAATAATTACGGAATATAATTATTAAATGCCAATAAATACAATTTAGGCTCGAAAAAACCTAATTAAAAGTTGAGACGGGCCCGTAAAATTTCCGAACCACTCTAGATAAATGCTAGAGCTTGTCTAGGCTTTAACTACACTACTCTAACCACATAACATGCACTAAAGATTAATTAAATTGCTAATCTAATCTAACTATCCACCAAATCTATACTTAATCTAAACTAATCAACCCTTAAACGTCATTAACTTACTAAGCAAGGATTAGTGAGTTAAACTCACTTGATTAATTATCCGATCGGATCAAAACGATGGGGACATGGAGGGGCTCGAGACACTCCAAAGCGGGATCGCCAAACGGGGTCGGGAAAGCCTTGAAAACGGGCCAAACAACAACTTCGAGACCCACTCGGTCCGGTTCTGGTCTAGGCTGAGAAAAGCTGGACCGATGGCTGGCTAAGCGAGCAAGGATCGGCGGTGGGCAGGTAGAGCTTCAGCGGAGCTCAGCGGGGCTTCACGGTGGTTGAATGGTGACGTACGGCGGTCGACGATGTTGGGCAGGGCTCGGATGACTTGCTGGACTTGAGAGCTGCGTGAAATGGTGGCCTGGAACGCGCGGACTGGCGGGATAAGCGGTGAGGCTGCGGGGGCGCGACGGTGGCTTTGGCATCGGCGGGCGGCGGCGGACGCGAGGGGATGCTGCAGCTCGATTTTTCTGGGCTTTAAGGTCTCTCTGTCTCACTCTGGAATGGGGCTGGTCGATGGTGGGGAGGAAGAAGGAAGGGGGAGACCGGTTTCGATAATGGGGGGCCACCATGTCTCCTTCCTCATCTCTTTGCCCCCTCCACCTTGGCCCACCATGCAACTGGCCTCCTCTGCCTATTTTACAGACCAAGAACCCTTCTAGAAGCCCTTGAAATGGTCCACAAGTTGTGTCCATGGGGGGCATACGAATTTTGGTGCAAATGGCACAATTTGGACTTCAATCCTCACTTGAATTAGCATAGTTCGACTTCTAAAAATTCCATTATCTAGTCAATAATGAAATTAGTATTTTTCCTCATCAATTGATCCCACTTGGGCCCTATGACAACTTTTTCCACCAAAAACTCGGTTTGCAGAAAAATCTTCGGAGACTGAGTCAGCGTTCCTAAAATGATTTGTGACATGACAAAACTTTCAATTTCGCGATTAATTTCAATCTGGTCCGATTTTAGCGTGACCTAGGCAACCTGGTAGCTTTCAAAAATTTTTAGTGCAAATGACACATGGTCAATTTTCTTCGAGCCACAATGAACCTCTTCGACACGTTGGCAACTCTCGGTTGTTGTGAAAATCTAGAGGATTCAAATACGGACACAAGGTACCAAAACAATAGAAAAAACAGTATAGTGCCAGTCGATGAGAATTTTGTAATGTAGTGGAATCACTCACGTTTAGCCACACATCTCAGTCGAACCGACCTATCTCTGATCTTTAAGCGATTTTTAATCGTGCCGTAATGATCTCTGCAGATGAGCACGGTCGAGTAGTCGATTCCTAGTCGAATCCTCCAGTCTATTACATTAAAATCCCTTAATGACTTCCCCAAATCATCTAGTTATCTCAAGAGTGATCAGCTTTGAGAACGGCATTATAGGCGTGTCGATGAAAAGCCTGATTTATTCAATTGAAAACATAATGAAATTTCAGGATGTCACATCAATAAATACTATCAGGAAATGCTTAAGCTCTTCTATCATATTGGAGCTGATCCAAACCTGAAGCAAGTCTTTCTGACTTCCATCCCCAAAGAATTATCCCAGCAGGTTGAGAGATCTTTTCTCAACAGACAAAGGAGAATTGTAGATATTCTATTAGGAGAAATACAACAAGAGATCCATTTGTACCTCGACGATTTTAAAGCGCCAAATAGTGAAAACTTATCTCACAAACAACAGAGAACTTGATGGAGCCTACTCCCACTAAAAGCTGAAGATCAAATATTCTAAACGAGATTGCAATGGTTCTTGCAGAAAGTCATCTAGAAAAAAAGAAGCATTTTAAGAAATTTTGGATAAAGAAATCTAGGCACGGATCTAAGTACTTCTAGAGAAAAAAGAAATGGCGATTCCTACAAAAAAGGAAAGATCGCTCAAGTCGTAAGAAATCAATTCAATGCTTTATCTACAACCAAAAGGAATATTTTGCTAAAACTACCCCCTAGGCAAAAAAATGTCAGAATAATCTAATATATCACATAGAGATTGAAACTGGTGTTTCACTCAAAAATGATGATATTGAATCATTGTTTTTAGCGGAGGAAGAACCATCTAAACAAACCTTTTGTGTCATTCCTTGTTACCAAACCCCTAGTGAAACTGATTCTGACTCAGATTCTGAAGACCTTTTTCATATATTCCTCACTTCCTCAAAACAAAACTCATACATATTTTCAAATCAGATCCATTTTGTCATGCCCCGATCCTCCGAGCACATGCTCATCCCTCCTTGGTAGATTAAATAGTGATGTCCCAGGATGTGTCGCCGACCCATTCGTTTTAATACGCACGCGGAAGCAAATTACTAATCACCTGACAATAACAAATGTGGGATAGAAAAGCAGGACAACAAATTACAAATAAGCACATTATTAAAAACCACCATTTGGTTTACAAACAGAGGCCAACTCTAGGGTCCAACTACCGGAAGTCTATTTTCAAAAGAAACTTCTAGTCCATCCATACTCCTGACCTTTCCGCTTCAAGCTCCGAGTTCTTCACCCTAGGGACCTGAAAATGTTATCCCACAACGGGGTGAGATGATGTCTCGGCAAATTCAACCCCTTAAGACCTGACTAGGAAGAAAATACGCTCTAAGGCTACTTAAGCACAAACACGAGTCAGAGGACTTGCCTCTGTTCCTTCCTACAAGTCAGTATATCTCAAAACTCAACCAATAATTTCAACACATCAAGATAGATCGAATCATTGATCAATCGACTCAGTCGATTACATGTCATCACGACCATTCCCCAGTCATCTCAATCAATACTATCTATAAAGTTCGATCGTACTCAGGACTGCTCATTCTAAGCTGATAGTAGATAGTATAGCTCACTAGAAGCTACCACAATACCGATATAGTATACTAAATATGCTTGCCAGAAGCTGCCACAATACTGATATAGTATACTAAATATGCTCACTAGAAGCTACTGCAATAGATAATAGTATACTAATCAAATCACCATTTTTATCCTTCCTGATAAAAATAATCGTGTGTGGGTACATGGTCGGCCTTAGCCAAAATACAATTTTTCTGCCACCTGGAAATCTCCTATGGCTGGCTGAGGTGGGAATCGGTGAAGATGAGTTGAGGGGGCTGAACCGGGTCTAGGCGGGGCTGATTGGCGGTGGAACGGCGGTGCACAAGCTTTGGCTGAGCTCGACAAGGCCTGAAGAACACCAACCAGGCAGCACGGCAAATGGGAACGGCGAGGACGTGCGACAGGCGAATGAGCGACGGCGAGACGACGGTGTGCGGTGGCGACTTAGCGATCGGACGGGCTGCTGGCTCGATCTTCTAGGTTGCTAGAGCTGGAAACGTGAAGAAGAAGAAGAAGATGGAGGAGAGAGTCGACGGAAGTAGATGGGAAGAAGGGGGAAAAACCGATTGCTCTTTTGGGAGACCACCTAGCCTTCAAGTTCATCTTCTTGTCCCCCTTGGAGGTCTCTACCAACCTAGCTAGCTTCCTTACCAATTTTCAGCCTTCAAGCTTCCTCAATAAGCTAGGGAAATTGTCCAAAAGTCATAGGCAAAGGGGGGCTACGAATTTTGGTTCAATTTCCTCAAATTAGACTTCAATCCTCACTTGAATTCGGGTAAATCGGCTTCTAAAAATTTCGTTATCGAGTCAACAATTAAATTGGTATTTTTCCTCACCAATTGAACCATCTTGCTTCCCAATTGTGCGATAAAAAACGCTCTTCTGAATTTTCTAGACAAAAACGACCCTACCTCGACTTTTTCCCAAAAAGTCTTGGTTAGCTGAAAAATCTTTGGAAGGCAAGTCAACATTCCTAAAATGACTTGTGACATGATAGAACTTTCAATTTCTGAATCGGATTCAAATTCACGGTTAATTTCAATCTGGTGTGATTTTAGCGTGACCTAGGCTACCGGGTAGCTTTTAGAAATTTTTAGTGCAATTGACCCATGGTCGATTTTCTTCGAGCCACTATGAACCTCTTCGACACATTGGCAACTCTTGGTTGTTGTGAAAATCTCAAGGATTCAAATACGGACACATGGTACCAAAACGACAGAAAAAATCAATCTAATGCCGATCGATGAGAATTTTATAATTTAGTGGAATCACTCACGTTTAGCCACTCATGTCAGTCGAATCAACCTATTTCTAATTTTCAATCGATCTTACTGTGTCGAAATGATCTCTGCAGATGAGCACGGTCGAGTAGTCGATTCCTGGTCGAATCCTCAAATCTATTGTATTTAAAATCCCTTAACGGCTTCACCTGATAGGCTAGTTATCTTGTAAGTAGCCATCTTAGATAAAAGCACTATAGTTGCGTTGATGAAAATCCCAACTTATCCAATCGAAATCAGAATTGAATTTTTAGGATGCCACACATTGTCCCCATTTTCCTATAAAAATCTTCACCTAGAAATTTTCCAAGCCCATTATTGTCATTGCTCTCATAGATACTGGTGCAAGTTTTTCAATTCTAGACACTAAAGTTATTCTTGAAGAATATTGGACTTTTGTGTTTGATATTTCAATTCGCCTCCGGAGATACTTTTTTTTACAAATGTAAGAACCACCTCGGTAACTTTCTAGTTTTTTTCCCTAATGTTCCATAATCACAAAAATCTTCGGATCGAGTCTTCCCAACAAAGATTTAATCATTGGCTAGGACATCATGACTCAGATTTCTCAATTTCGTATCATTCTTGGAAAATGTCTTAAGTATTCAATTCTCTAAATTCATCAATATCCAAAGATTTTTTTCCATCCAAATGAGTCTGTTAGATTCAATCATACAAAGTTGTTAGAATCCTATTTAGATCCCATTCTGAATTTTCACAGAAATGTCCTTATCCTTTATGGAAAAATTCTTAAAAGATATGATGAAACCACTAAGAAGATGCTTTTGGACTTCCAGAAAAGGCTTCATGCCTTGGAATTCGGACAACATTTGAGATATCATCATCTCAAGAATCCAAAGGCAGAAGTAGAAAAACTCAAGAGACAAATCCAACTTCTTGAAGAAGGAAAATTCAAGTCTATCCATCCATTTTCAACTACGTTGTGGACAAAGTGTTCACTCCCTCCACCACCTCAGAGCCTGAATATCTTGGTTAGGTTGGCAATAAACCTTTTGATTGGAATTTCAATAGCTATTAAGTATTTATTAGTTAAGTACCACAATAACCATTGCAGTTGATCAATGAAGTCATTTTCCTTCCAAATTAAAGGGTGTATGAATGGATACCTGGAATTTAATTCAAAAGGATAAATAATTGAATTTCCATGGAATCTAAATAGATCTGTGTGGCATTGCCACATATGGTTTTCCAGATTTTCAGTGAGGCCGTCATTCTGGATTTCTTCAACAATCTTATGGGGGTATTATTAACTTGGCTAATCTCGTATCTTTTCGATCTTATACTTTTCATTATGGTGAAAAGTATGGAAAGCATGCCTCATGATATACATAGTAATTTCTGCTGGTACTTTTGGCCTGGACAAGAAGTCGGCGAGTACATTCTTTTTCCAGCAATGTGTTTGGTTTTAAAGGAATATTTTGAAAACCATTCAGCTCATCAAAGCAGTTGAGAGTGTGAAATCTACTTTTGTTTGAACTTGGTCATTTGGGGAAAAGATGTCATGTCTAATTCAACCAAGAAGTAATGATCGATGAGATGGAATTCAAACTTTTTTATTTCATTTTTCACCACCAATATTTCTTTGAAAGTGGAATGATAATGCATTTCAGCTTGGGAAAATTTTCCATTTTTGTAAGCACACAAGTGTCTCTTACCATTAATTCATTCAAATAGGATGGCTGCCCAATATTCATCACCGATGTTGGTTTGGAGAATTCTTTTCCTTGTTGATAGGATTTGTAATGGAGAAAGAGTTTGCATGATTTCCTTAAGTTCAACGACTGCTTTAGTGAATTTTTTGTTCGCCTTCCCTTAAAAAAAATGAAGATATCAATCCAATCAAGGCGAGTTACATGGGAATGAAGCCAGAACACCTGGCCTTTGCTTAAAATGAATGTACAGAACTACTGCAGCAAGGCCTTATTGAAATTTCAACTTCTCAATGGGCCTGCAAAGCCTTTTCTGTCAACAAACGTACCGAGCAAAATAAAGGAAAGATGTGGTTGGTACTAAACTACCAGCGTCTTAACCTTTTCTTTCAAGATAACAAATTCCCTCTACCTTCAAGAAATTATCTCTTTATCGGATTATCAAAAGCCCATATCTATTACAAATTCGATCTTAAAGTCGGATTTTGGCAATTGGGCATTCATCCTAAAGACAGGCTCAAGACTGGGTTATACATTCCAAATCAGCATTTTCAATGGAAGGTTCTTTCTTTTGGCCTAAAGGTAGCCCCATCCTTATTCCAAAAGACCGTGTGTCAAATTTTTCAACCAATCTTATAAAGTGCAGCAATGTACATTGATGGCATCCTTCTCTACAACCTTGATGAAGAATCCAACTACCAACTCCTTGGGTAGTTTATAGACATTCTAAAAAAACATGGGATTATGCTTTCTTAGAGAAAGATGAATATTGCCTAAATAGAAATTGAATTTCTTGGTATACATCTTAATAAAGGCACATACTATTCAAGGCCACACATTGCCTAGGAATTGCTAAAATTTCCAGAGGAGAACTTACGATAAAACAAGTTCAGCAATTTTTTGGGATAATCAATTATCGCGGAGATTTTGTTCTAGACATTGCAAGACTACTAATCCCACTACAATCAATGCTGAGGAAGAATCCCCCACCTTGGGGAAACCATTGATTAAAGCAATCACACCATGAATGGACCTAAGCTTAGAACCAAGGAAGACGTAGTTAGTTTTATGCAGGTATGCTTTCCCAAGATAGGCGAACCTCTCATTCAAGCCCTTCAGGGACAACATTTTAGCATGAAACTACTTAGACTTTTAGTTCAGAGCCTAGAGACACTCAGAGATGCTTGGATGGTAACGTTTCTAACTTTCCGAGTTGCATTTCTCAAATGATCCTATTAGGCTGGAGAAGAAGAAGTGTTTAGAAAGTCATTGAGAGTTTTCACAGAATACTCATTTTATTTCAAGGGACTTTGCCCAACACATTACATCTTCCTTGCCTTTTATAGGCATTAAGAGGTCACAAACAAACAATGACCAAGCTCATGGGTCTTAAAACAGATAGAGGCTCCAGAAAATCCAATCGGAATTATTTTCGATGATATGAAAAATGATTTCCCTAGTCTATTGCTATAGTAACTTGCTACAATGACTTGCTACAGTCGACAATCTCTTCTATCACGAGCATTGTAGTTATAGTTTGAGTCATTTAAACTATGTATTTCTGCCAGAAGATGTTTTCCGTATTTTTGTTCAAGTTCTGCAAGTTGAATGTCAAAGGGGCTTTGGGTATTCCGTATATTTGCATTAATGGATGAAGATGCTTTTTCATGAGTCTTGGAGGATCCTGGAGTGTCGACATGTAGGTTTGAATGAGTCCAATTTGATGGTTGAGCATAATAAAATGTGTCAATCCCTAAGGATAAGGACAGAGGTCCTTGATCATAGGGGTCTTGAGAGAGAGGGCCCCCCATTGGGCATAGAGGTCTTGTGATGATTGTGCAGGGTCATCTGTGTCTATCATTTCTTGCTCACGTAATGGAGTTGTCATTGCATGTCTGAATTCTTCGAGTGCTTCTTTTGCTTTTGGTGTCAGGCTATAATGATCCCATGTAGTGGGTACATAATAGTTCTATACGTCCTAAGGGATGGTCTTGTTCTCTTGGCATAAGATTCTCTAAGCTCTCTATATTGATGTTCACAGCAACCAATAGAAATTGGAAATGACTTGTAAATTCGAGCTTCCTTAAGATGCGGCTAAAGTTTATAGGATGTATCCTAGCGTGTATCTTAATGTTGCGTCATCTATTAAATTCTGACATTGTACTCTTATATTCACAAGATGCATTGTCGATTAAATTCTAGCATAATTTGTTTACACCTTGTTATGTCATTGAGTTTGGAATTTTTCAATCTTGTCATTGATTAAATTCCAGCTTAGTTTGAAATTGTGAAGTGCTTTGTTATGGGAAGAATTCTCGTGAAACATCTTTTTGCCACGTTTTATGGGACCAGTGTTGCTAGTTTGAGAGAATACTATGCCGTGCATGAGGGATCGGTCTAATCTCGATGATGTTGGTGATGATTATCCACCACCACCAACTGGTGAACGAACTGGACGTGCCAATTCATCAACGGCACCTCTAGCCTTGTATCAAGCCCAGAGTGAGACAACTTACCAAAGAGCATAGGAGACAAATTGATGTGGACATCGAGCCATATCAAGGAGGAGGTGCTAATGACCAATTGTCTATTCCTACTGGTTTGATCACTCGAGCGCGGGCCAAGCCATTTAGGCAAGCTGTTGGTGTCATGGTTCGTGATCTTCACATGGAGATAACCTTGGATCAAATCTTGAAGAATCTTGGAAATCTTGGCGCAATTTGATTATATGGACACCAAATATTTGACCAAGTCAAATATATATAGATATATATATTTATATATCTTATTGTTTAGGAATATTCTAGAATATGACGCATTATATTTCTAGGGTTGGTTTTAGGGTTTGTGTGGCGGCTAGAAGGCCTATATATAAGACTGACTAAATTTCTTTGGGGACAGATATATTTTACTTTGAGAAAT
The DNA here is from genome assembly GCA_014182565.1 of Eucalyptus marginata. Taxonomy (NCBI): domain Eukaryota; kingdom Viridiplantae; phylum Streptophyta; class Magnoliopsida; order Myrtales; family Myrtaceae; genus Eucalyptus; species Eucalyptus marginata. The sequence goes on along the minus strand of JABKBI010000014.1, from coordinate 102,447 downwards.
AATTGAGAGATTCTCTTCTATTGTTCTTTTGAGGACTAGACCTAATCAAGATTCCTTCGTGATGGTCAATTCGACTTATCGAGCGAGATAGCGAATTCTTTCGCTCGTGGCATCTATAACGTTGGTTGGTTGACACATGTTCGTCAACATGTCACGTTCATACCGAGGTTGCTAATCACAGGTTTGATTGGAGGTCGAGGTTTGCAATTCGCACCATCTAGGCCTTCGTAGAACAATCCTTCCGCAACGATTCACATCAGTTGGTATCAGAGCTTGCTTCTACAAGGTCTATTTATCTTTGATTTTCTATTTATATTCAGCAATTTGAGATTTATTGAGCTAGGGTTTCGGTTCTAGCCAATTTAGGGATCTGATTGGTTTTGTGCTTCCATACGTAGTTGTTTGTTGTTAGTTTTAATTTCTTTTCCTAGCATCTTAAATTGTATCCGAGTTCGTAAAAAAAAAAAAAGAGACAAAAAAGAAAACGCAGAAAAAAAAAAAGTGCGCAAGAGAAAAAAAAAAAGATTCGGCAAAAATTAAAAAAATAAATATATATATATATAGTCGAACAAAAAAAAATCAAGAAGGTGACTCGTTTGTTAGTGGACCAAATTGAAACAAAATCAGTAGTGATTTGCGTTTCAATTGGAATTTTCAAAGTTGTACTTGTTGGTTTGAAATTGTTACTTGCTGAAACAAAATCAGCAAAGTGATCTAATCTTGTTTGATTAGTTTGATTGATTGTCGTGAGGGGGTTGAGAGATAGGTTTTGAGTCCAATAAAGAGCTTGTGAAAAGAGAATACGAGAGGAAAAAGGCAAGAGTGTGTGAGTTTAATTGAGGGTAAAAAAAGCCTAGACTTGAGTTAAACACGAGGGGAGTGACAAACACCTTGAGAGAAACACGTGAGGGAGCGATTGGTGAGGATTTTTGTGACTAACGTTTATTTGCAGGTCTAAAATATGTCGCGCGAAGAAAGCGTGAATCAAAGGGAGGTTGACTCCATACGAAGGGATGAAGCGCTCGTGGAAAGCATCCAGCAATTGAGGGTTGTAGTGGAGGAGCTTAGTGACCGAATGATGGGGAATGGCATGAGGGTTGATGGTGACCGAGAGATACCCGAGGAAGGCCGCAGATCGCGAGATGCCTTTAGAACACAACCTAGAAGGTAGCGGCATTATGATGATGATGAGGCTGACATGGAGGATGATCGAGATGCTCGATTTGGAAGGTGGAATGGAGCCCGAGGGTTTAGACACCGAGAAGATAATGAACTTGGCAATATCAAGATGATGATTCCTTCTTTCCAAGGAAAGAATGATCCCGATGCGTATCTAGAGTGGGAGAAACACATGGAGATGGTATTTGATTGCCAACGATACTCCGAGCTCAAAAAGGTAAAAATTGCAGCTGTTGAATTTACTAATTATGCTATAATTTGGTGGGATCAACTTGTGACTAGTAGAAGGCGCAATGGTGAAATACCGATAGAGATGTGGGATGAGATGAAAGCGGTGATGAGGAGGCATTTTGTACTAAGTCATTACCATCGAGATTTGTTTCAAAAGTTACAAAATCTCACACAAGGCAATAAGAGCGTGGAAGAGTATCACAAGGAGATGGAGATTGCCATGATCCGTGCTAATGTGGTGGAGGATCGTGAGGCCACAATGTCAAGATTTTTGAGTGGTTTGAGTCGAGAGATAGCAAGGGTGGTGGAGCTGCAACACCATGTTGAATTAGAGGAATTGGTGGACAAAGCCATCAAAGTTGAGCGGCAATTGAAGATGGACCGAAATCACAAAAGTGGAGGAGGTTCAAATCAAAATTGGAGATCCAATTGGAAGAGAGATGAAAAGCCAAATTGGAGAGGAAACAACACCAAAACCGAAACCTCAAAGGAGAAGGAGAGGGATGGTAAAGTTGGAACGAATCCGGTTTCAGGTAAAACCGAAAACCCTAACACTAGAACTCGTGAAATTAAATGTTTTAAGTGTTTGGGTAGGGGTCATATGGCGAATCAATGCCCTAATAGGAGGGTGATGATCATGACTGGACATGGTGATGTTGAGTCCGAAAGTGAGAGGGAAGAAGATGATGATGAGATGCCACCATTGGAGGATTGTAGTGATGGAGAAGTGACTATAAAAGGAGACTTATTGGTGGTTAGGCATTCTCTGAGTGTGCAAGTAAAAGAGGAGGAGCATCATCAACAAAGAGATAACTTGTTTCATACAAGATGTGTGGTGAATGGTAAGATCTGTAGTATGATAATTGATGGACGTAGTTGTGCGAATGTGGCAAGTTGTACTATGGTGGATAAGTTGGGTTTGAAGACGACAAAGCACCCTAGGCCTTATAGACTTCAATGGTTAAATGATAGTGGTGAGGTGAAAGTGTCGAAGCAAGTTCGAATCCCATTTGAGGTAGGGAGATACAAGGACGAGGTAGAGTATGATGTTGTCCCTATGCAAGCGGGTCATATCTTGCTTGGAAGACCATGGTAATATGATCGAACGGTACATCATGATGGGTATACTAATCGTTATTCATTGGTGATGAATCAAAAGACTTATACCTTGGTACCAATGACACCTAGTGAGGTGTATCAAGATCAGTTAAAGTTACTATGAGAAGTCGAGAGAGAGAGAGAAAAGGTGAGAAATCCGAGAGCTTGCGTGGTGTGTCTGAGACGCAAGGAAAAGGAGAGGCTGAGAAAAAGATTGTGGTAAAAACCGAGGGAAAAGAAGAGAGGAAAGAAAAGAGGCAAAATAATTTTTATGCAAAATCAAGTGAAGTGAGGAGAGCCTTAGTTCTAGATCGACCAATGCTTGTACTTGTGTACAAGGAGGTTTTGTTTTCTACTAACGATCTTGACCCAAGTTTGCCTAGTCCCATTGTGTCTTTATTGCAGGAATTTGAAGACGTCTTTCCGATGAACTTCCGGAGGGATACCACCGATTCAAGGCATAGAACATCAAATTGACTTGATTCCTGGTTCGCCATTACCTAACCGACCCGCATATCGAAGCAATCCCGAGGAGACAAAGGAACTTCAACGGCAAGTTAGCAAACTATTGGAGCGAGGGCATGTGAGAGAGAGCCTTAGCCCGTGCGCCGTCCCTGTTTTGTTGGTGCCAAAGAAGGATGGAACTTGGCGAATGTGTGTCGATTGCCGAGCAATCAATAACATTACGGTAAAGTATCGACATCCTATTCCTAGGTTAGATGACATGTTGGATGAGTTGCATGGTTCTTGCATTTTCACTAAAATCGATTTGAAAAGTGGCTATCATCAAATTAGGATGAAAGAAGGTGATGAATGGAAAACTGCATTTAAGACCAAGTATGGGTTATATGAATGGTTAGTCATGCCATTTGGATTAACTAATGCACCGAGCACGTTTATGCGACTTGTGAATCATGTTTTGCGTGCTTTTATTGGTCGATTTGTGGTTGTCTATTTTGACGATATCTTGATATATAGTCAAAGCCCTGATGACCATATTGAGCATGCGCGAGCTGTCTTGCAGGTTTTAAGGGCCGAACAATTATACGCTAATCTAAAGAAGTGCTCTTTTGTTACCAACAAATTAGAATTTCTAGGATTTGTTGTTAGTGCAGATGGTATACAGGTCGATGAAGAAAAGGTCAAAGCAATTCGTGAATGGCCAACGCCTAAGACTGTAGGAGAGGTGCGTAGCTTTCATGGATTGGCGAGTTTTTATCGGTGATTTGTGAGAAATTTTAGCACCATTGCCGCACCTTTAACTGAGGTTATCAAGAAGCACGTGGGTTTCATGTGGGGAGAAGAGCAAGAGAAAGCATTTAATCTGCTAAAAGATAAGTTAACTAATGCTCCTTTGTTATCTTTGCCGAATTTCAATACTACTTTTGAGATAGAGTGCGATGCTTCTAGTACAGGAATTGGAGCCGTGTTGATGCAAGGAGGGCATCCCATAGCTTATTTCAGCGAGAAATTGAGTGGAGCGACATTGAATTATCCTACCTACGGTAAGGAGATGTATGCTTTAGTGCGAGCCTTGGAAACTTGGCAACATTATCTATGGCCGAAGGAGTTTGTAATCCACACCGATCATGAGACCTTGAAGTACTTGAAAGGGCAGCAAAAGTTGAATAAAAGACATGCCAAATGGATGGAGTTCATCGAGACTTTTCCATATGTGATCAAGTACAAGAAAGGTAAGGAGAATGTGGTAGCCGATGCACTTTCTCGAAGGTACGTGATTCTAACTATTTTAGAAGCAAAGTGTCTAGGTTTTGAGCATATCAAGGGCTTATACACTGATGATGATGACTTTGGGAGAGTGTATGAAGCATGTGAGCACACTGCATTTGATAAATTCTATAGGCATGAAGGTTATCTTTTTCGTGAAAACAAACTATGTTTGCCTAAGTGTTCTTTGCGTGAATTGTTGGTGCGAGAAGCGCATAGTGGTGGTTTAATGGGACATTTTGGCATTAGTAAGACTTATGAAGTACTACATGAACATTTTTATTGGTCACATATGAAGAGAGATGTTACACGTGTCTGTGAGAGATGCATTGCTTGTAAGCAATCAAAGTCTACAACTAAACCGCATGGCTTGTATACACCATTACCTATTCCAACGCATCCTTGGACTAATATTTCTATGGATTTTGTGTTAGGATTGCCTAGGTCTAAGTATGGTAGAGATTCTATTTATGTGGTTGTTGATCGGTTTTCAAAGATAGCTCATTTTATACCTTGTCATAAAACTGATGATGCATCTCATGTTGCTGATTTGTTCTTTAGGGAGGTTGTACGTTTGCATGGCATGCCTAAATCGATTGTTTCAGATCGAGATTCTAAATTTCTTAGCTACTTTTGGAAAACATTGTGGAAAAAACTAAGAACACGGTTATTATTTTCTACTACTTGTCATCCACAGACCGATGGTCAAACCAAGGTAGTTAATAGAACTTTAGGGGTATTGTTGCGTGCTATTATTAAAAAGAATATAAAATCTTGGGAAGATTGTCTACCACATGTTGAGTTCGCATATAATAGGAGTGTGCATTTTGCTACTAAATTTACACCATTTGAGGTTGTCTATGGTTTTAATCTGTTAACTCCTTTAGATTTAACCCCTTTACCTGTTGATGAGCGTGTGGATTTAGATGGAGCAAAGAAAGCTGAATTTGTCAAGGCGTTGCATGAGAAGACGCGCGCAAATATTGAGCGCAAGACTGAGCAATATGCAAGGCAAGCCAACAAAGGGCGCAAGGAAGTGGTGTTTGAACCCGGCGATTGTGTTTGGGTTCATATGCGCAAAGAGAGATTTCCTGAGCAGCGACATTCTAAGTTATTACCGCGAGGGGATGGACCATTCATGATTTTGGAAAGAGTTAACAATAATGCCTACAAGCTTGATCTTCCGAGGTAAGTATGATGTTAGTGCCACATTTAATGTTTCGACTTGACTCTTTTCGATGCCGTGATGATTTGAGGGCAAATCCTTTGCACGGGGGAGGGAATGATGTGGACATTGAGCCATATCGAGGAGGAGGTGCTAAGGACCCATTTGTCTATTCCTATTGGTTCGATCACTCGAGCGCGGGCCAAGCAATTTAGGCAAGCTGTTGGTGTCATGGTTCGTGATCTTCAACATGGAGATAACCTTGGATCAAATCTTGAAGAATCTTGGAAATCTTGGCGCAATTTGATTATATGGACACCAAATATTTGACCAAGTCAAATATATATAGATATATATTTATAGATATATATATGTATATATATCTTATTGTTTAGGAATATTCTAGAATATGACGCATTATATTTCTAGGGTTGGTTTTAGGGTTTGTGTGGCGGTAGAAGGCCTATATATAAGACTGACTGAATTTCTTTGGGGACAGATATATTTTACTTTGAGAAATAATTGAGAGATTCTCTTCTACTGTTCTTTTGAGGACTAGACCTAATCAAGATTCCTTTGTGACGGTCGATTCGACTTATCGAGCGAGATAGCGAATTCTTTCGCTCGTGGCGTCTATAACGTTGGTTGGTTGACACGTGTTCGTCAACAGGTCACGTTCATACCGAGGTTGCCAATCAAAGGTTTGATTGGAGGTCGAGGTTTGCAATTCGCACCATCTAGGCCTTCATAGAACGATCCTTCCGCAACGATTCACATCACAAATGGAACCCATTCTCGTGATGTTATATGCTATAAGGAGGATGTTGTTGGAACACCAGAACGAATTCACCAATCACGAGACTATACACTTTACTGTGGTGATCAAGCCATTGGTTATCAATCTTATCATTAACGTGCATAAGGGCAACATGGGATATCAAGTACTTCGGTTAAGCCTCAAACCAACCATGTTGTCATATCCTCCGGGAATGTTTCCTCACATACCGCTGCTCAGATTGCTTTTGGTACTATTGGACAAATTATACCGCCCCTTCACCGCTTAGGATTTTGCAAAGGGGTGAGACTGTTGGCACGGCTCAGACTTGTGGGTCGGCTTTGACCAATGGCGACAGTGTACCTAATTTGATTCAAGTTAATTTGACTTGGAATGATAATAGCGGTTGTTGCGACCTACCACCTCGAGGGCCAATCCCAAAGGAGTAAGTTTCTAGAAGTATTTGTTCATAAAACAATCCAAGTAGGCATTCCCATAAAAAATGGCTTGAATAAATTGTCTAGTTGGTAATTCGCACTTGGCCCATTAATTATGAACGTGGCCTCTTCCAAGGCCAAGACTCATGTGACATGTGTTCATTTTCTTTCAAGCTTAAACTAAAAACCCGAGTCATGGTCAGGTTGCGAATAGAATACAAGATGAGACTGGATTGGACATCGGTCTTTGACCTCCACCTCTACGACCTCTGGCCATCACCTCCATGGACCACCTTGGTCGTGTCGATTTTACACCCAGAACCGTTCATGTCAAATACAAAGCATACGAACAATTATCCAATGCAAAAGAAAGGATAAACAATTCATTGATTCAAGAACAGGCCTTGGGATCGGCTTTTGCTTACGTGCATGTAGAACACCCACCCCCCAAAACCGCCTGAATGACTAAAATTGATTGAGTGTGGTTGAAGATAATTGGCCATCATTTGTATTCACAAAATGGTGGTCGTTATCAAGTAACCCTAATTTTGGTTCTAAGTGATTCCATTAGGCTACCCTATCGCTCATGCATTGTGCCTAATCATACATCTAACAACCACACGCACATGCATCAAACTAAGCATCTTAAACAATCAAGCAAAAATAAGTGAATCGTTAATGGGCCACTTGTTCAATCAAATTGCTGAATTCGGGTCAGTTTTGTTTAAATGTGATTCACCTATCAAACGACATTCAATTAACATGATTCAGGCGTGGTTGGAACTAGGGGTGAGCGGTTCCAGGTTCCTTACAGGTTCCGCCTGGAACCTGGAACCTACCCTCGGGTACAGGTTCCTCATTTTTTGGAACCTGGAACCTACCCGTCGAAACTAAGAACCTGGAACCTACCCTATCACAGGTTCCGGGTCGGTTCCCGAGGTCAACCGGGTTCTTTTTTTTTTTTTTTTTTTTTTCAATTTTAGTTAAAAAAAAAAAAATGAACGCAATAATAATAGACAACCTTATCATTCATAAAAGAGAATACAAAATGACAGTGGTATCAACCAAGGAAAAAGAATTCTTGGCAAAGAATTCAACTAATTAAAAGAGAGGAAATTGAAGAAAAGTCTGCAAAAGAAACTCCTACTGTCAGGAATCCCTTGATACATTAACTTCACATATACACAACAATAATATCCTCTTGCAGTTATTTTGGGGGAAAGACCAAGAGTTCATTCTAAGAACTCCAACTTCAGATAAGATGTCAGTACTTCTCTTTGCTGGTCATTTAAAAAACTGGGAGTACATCATAAATTGAAATCCCTTTCTCGTGCCACCAATTGTGGGACCAGCCTCTAATGGCTCTTCTTCATGATGAAAGCTGCTCTTTGGATAAACAAGCATACAGAGGAGACGTCTGCAATTTCTCTCATTTTCTTTTCATTGTTATTTTGCTAAATCTTTCTTGCGATTATTATATAGATTTTCCTTTTGCATATTAAAAAGTTATAGAGTGCCAGCATGTGTTCTCTGCAAAATATTACGTGCATAGTTGTGGCCGAGTTCTTATCAGCAATTATGGATAAAAGCATATGTAGATATACAATTAATCCCTGAAATTCTAGAAGTTCTAATTAGGTACAGCTGTAATGGTTGGAACATTCATTGACTATAATCTTTGCAACCCATTTTCTTGTAGTGATCTCACTATTAGGTTGAGAACTAGCAGAACCCAGCTGATCCCAAATCTCAACACCTCCCCCAGTTTTTCATCACCCACCGCTCACAAAAATTACATGGATCAAATGCTCTAAATTCCAGAACTTTCATTGGAATCGGCGAGCAAAGGACGTCGCTTTAAGAGCAGAGGACACGAGACACAATTCCGAATGGCACTAATTTTACTTTTCCAGTTATTCGGACGAATCATGATATCCAAAGCCCCAATTCAATAACCAAGCCGCAAACAAACCAGACCCATTCCAACCCTCCCCACGAATCACCAAATGAACAAACTACTCGTCACACCAACAATCAATAATCCTTGGCAACAACAAAAGGACAAAACAAGTTGGTCCAGAAAATACGAGAAGAACACAAGATCATGAGGAGAGGCGTCAGACAGATCAAACTCACGGGGACACAGCTCTCAGTCCAAAATCGAAACAAACTCCTCGGACCTTGACTGGCATATTGGACGGAGAAGACCCCCACACCAAGAACTAGAGAGAGAGAGAGAGCGTACCAGGAGCTCAAGAAGACGGAGGAAGAAGGGTAACGAAGGTCAAGGGAAGCGAGGGAGGCGAGCGGCGTAAAGTCGTCGTCAAGGGCGTCGTCGAGCGAAGGGGGGCGTCGCCGAGCAGAGGGGGGCGAGTGGCGTCGAAGGGGCCGAGCGGGGTTGACCGGCGTCGCCAAGCAGATGAGCGTCGAGTCGTCATGAAGGGCGTCGCCGGGCAGAGAGAGCCGAAGGAGAAAGTCGGGAGTCGAGGTTAGGGTTAGAGTCGGAGAGAGAGAAGAGACAGAATGAATAAAATTAGGGTTTTTAAGAAGGAACCTAGTTCGGTTCCGGTTCTCCGGTTCCCGGTTCGAAAAAAATGGAACCGGGAACCGGAACCTCTCTCCTCGGAACCGAGAACCGAACCGGACCCGTCGGTTCGGTTCTCCGGTTCCCGGTTCTACCCGGGAACCGCGCTCACCCCTAGTTGGAACTTACGGTGTATAGTCAAGAAGACCAATTAATCCAATTTTGACCGATTGTCCCAAAATTTAGACTCTTTACCTAAAGCTCAAAAACGCCCGGTTATAAGCACGGGAAAATTTGCGAGACAGTTATACAAATGCATTTGGAAAAAACTTTGTGATTTAGGCTTCATTTGTTTCATGGAAAAATAACTTTTGGAAAAAAAAAATTCAAATTTCCCAGTGTTCATTTCACGGAAAATAAATTGCTTGGGGAAAAAAATTCCATTAAGGGAAAAAAAGTCTTTTAAATTAGGGGAAAATATTTTCCATTTTTGAAAAGTGAAAAACATTTTCTTCACTTGATCTTTCTTATCTCACACCCCTATAGCCCTCACTTCCTCCTTCTCTTCCTTTTCCTTTTTTTAATTAGAATTATTTTTTATTTTCTTTTGTTTTGCCTCTTCTTTATTTTTATGTTTAATTTTTAATTTTTAATTTTTTTAAATTGAGTTTTGATTCTTTTTATTTTTCTCCTTCCTTGACCGATTGCAGGCCACAGCGGCGCCTAGTGACTAGCCACGGGCCAACTCTAGTCTTGTCCAAGGCTAGATTCGGTGAGTCATGAGCTTGGCTTGGATCTGGTGAGCTGCGAGCTTATCGACCTTGACAGAGCTTGGGCTCATTGGATTTGGTGAGCCATGACATCACCACCTCGGCGGAGCTTAGACTTGCTTGGATCGGGTCGGCGAGCTGCCTCGACAGAGCTCGGGCTCACTGGCCTTAGCGGAGCTCGGGCTTGCCTGGATCGAGTCGGCGAGCTTGAGGCTTAGTCGATTGAAGTGAGCCACGTCCATTGGCTGGCGAGCTCGTGGCTCGTGTGGATCAACCGAGCCTCAAGCTCACCGAATTTGGTGATTGCGTCTTGGTTGGTCATTGGGCAATCGGCCACATCAAGGCACATGGTGGCGGAGGAAGGAGGAGGAATGAGGGAGGAAAAGAAAAAGGAAAAAAGAAAAACAAAGAAAAAGAAAAATTAAAAATAATAAAAATTCGATTTTTGAAAATAAAATAATTAAAATTCAATTTCTTAAAAAATATAAAAATTAAAATTAAAATTTATTGTTAATTAAAAATATTAAAAGTATTTTTTTTTTTGTAATTTTTCCCAAAAATAAATTAGATAATGAACAATGGGAAACATTTTCTACTCAAATTTCGATTTCAAATAGAACACTAGAAAATATCATCATTTTCTTGAAAATGACTTTCTAGAAAATATTTTCCAAAAATGTGATATTTTTCAAGAAACAAACAGACCCTTAAGCTTTATGAAATAAGCAACATATTTTTCCCAGTAAGTGGGTTTACTCAAACAGTCCAATAGAATTCTCATTTACGAAGGGGGCTGAACCAACCTAATCCAAAATTTTGATAGTTTGGCCCCTCTAAAATTGCTATTAAGCCCTCAAACTTGGTAGTTTACCAAAGTAGACCGTCTTGTTTCAAGTTTTATACCTTTGCAAAAGAGGACTCGAACTTATTCAAATTTGCAAAACAAAATCGAGCAGTTTTGAGTATTAAATTACAGAGCAGTTTTCTAGAAATCACTAAAATTTCTTGATCATACTAAAAATATCAAATATCAATTTGATTTGACATTTTAATATGATGTGTATTTTTATGTGAGGGGTAAACATCCTAAGAGTATCGTAACTTTCGTACAACGCTCACTTGAGTGTCATAACTTTTTCTTTTCGCTCAATTGAATGTCACAAATTTCAAAAATCAATTAGCGAATTGTCTTGTCGGAAAATCTGATGTGGAAGCTAGTTATTCTATGTGGCATTGTTTGCTCTGATGTGAACAATTATTATAAAATAAAAAAATAAAAAAATCCTTGTCGAAATGGAAAATTAATAAAAAAAATCCACGTATAACGATTTGCTAGGAATAACACTTATATGATCAATTTTACTCTAATGTGGCACTTAAGTGAGTAAAAAAAAATTATGCAACTACATCCCGGCATCCTTCCACTCATAACGTTTTATCATCTTGAGTGTAAGTTTTGATACCGCGATCTTTTGTACACTTGGTCAATGCTCTATATATTCATTACCTTTCACCAAAACAAATAAAAATAAATTATGCAATTTAAGTGAGGTCCATACAAAAGTTATGACACTTTTACCATTCTTATCATGACATTTTTATTTATAAGTGAAAAGTTATGACACTTTTACCCTTTGAACTTCCACATAGACAAATGCTTTGCATTAATTAATTTTTTTATAAGACATTAATAGAAGGCGATACCAAATATATAAAACTAGGTACTTCTCATGAACGGAGCCCATTGCATATAAAACCCAAAATATTTAAAATTTAAGTTTTCAACACAGATCGAAATTAAAATATCCTCAAAACAATTATTATGTATAAATACATAAATAATATTAATTATAAATTATCTCCTTTGTCTCTCCTTTTTCTTAACCGCTGTACGGCCCTTGACTCTAGAAATCCATCATACTCCCTCCTTATTTTGCTCACATCAATTCAAATATAAATAAGTAAATTAGGTTTAACATTTAAATGAGCAATTATGTGAAAAGGATAGCGCATAAAGGCTCACGCTTTTCTTATCCAATTTTTGGCTTACGATGCGTCCCCCTTTTACCTTAAATTAACCATGATATCTCTTATAGGTCCTACATTTAAAATTATTTCTTAACTTTTTTTTTCTTCGCTTTATTTGGAAATTCTAATGCATTTAGAATTGACAAAAAATATATATTTGCCAAAGGTTTGATTGGATTGTATTAAAATGCAATTGCAATTGTCATAATTTTCTTGTCAACAATTAATAATTCCACTTAGTTAGCCATACTTTTTAGTTTTGTCAATGTAGTCCTAAACTTTTGGGCAATATTTCAATGTAGTCTTTCTTACCAATTACCACTAAAATTCATTGATGTGGTGTCTAGTCATTGCCGACCATCTTAAGTGTCTTGCTAACATGGGCAATTTATTGATTTCCATATTGCAATTTGCAACGACAATTACAAGAAAGATTACATTTATGTCACACCCCAAAATCACAAAACTAATGGGGATGACATGGCTGCCCTTCCACACGAAGGACGCAGCCTCAAATATAACCAACAACTTGATATAAACATATACATATATATATATATATATATATATATATATATCTCTAAACATATATACATATAAGATTAACCAACATGTTGGTCATAACATTAGACTTTTTATAAATCCACCAAAAACAACATTTACAACTAGAACTCTACCAACCCAACAACTAGCAACAACTATGTGCACAACTTCCTTAAACCATACGTAAAAATAGAACTCTCAAAAGTTTCCCATTGACAGCGCTCTCACTCTATTTGTCGTTAACCGAGGAACCTAAACAGATTAAAGGACGAGTGGAATGAACAATAATAGCTCAGTGAGTAGTACATGTCTTCTAAGTAGATCAAGCAACCACTATGCATGTATATAAAACAATGCCAAACTTCATAACTCTAACTCAAACTCAATATATAAAATACATATTGAATCGTATAATAGTTATTTCTCATCATCAAAACTATATACTAATTTGAAAAACTTATTTGAATCACCATCACAATTCAAGTATCAATGGTCAAGTCCATTGAATAATCTCCATCAAATATCACATATACGGTCCATCCATTGACTAATCTATTGCTCAATACTTTACCATGATCACGACACAATGCTTGATGACAAGTCGACCAAGATTTCACTCTTGACAAGATATCCACCTACAAAGCCGGTGGCTCGGCCTAGAAGGATATTTTAAACTTGGTATGCATACCCTAAAAACTGCTAATCAGGTTCACAGTCATATTGAGCATAAATAACCATACTCCAATACCAACAAAATCAATCCAGAAATCAACCTAATAAACCAAGTAAATAACATTTGCAACATAGCCCATCATCCCTTTCCTATCCATTACTCAAATCATCATGAATATTTCCATAAATCAGTTGCAAAGTGATTTCATATATATATTACTCCAAAAACTTTGTATAACATGCTTTTCAAATATTCATAATCAACCAAAAAGTAGTAAGTGCTCGATCTGGCTTTTATACAATAAAAATGCTCCTCAATTCAATATATATACATATGTACTTCAAGACATGGTTTTATAAAATCAAAGAATATATAGTACCACTCACCTCGTCATCTACGACGAAACGACAAACGATACTCGTATCGTTGAACTCATGACCCTATCAAATAATCGATGAATAATGTTAAAATCAAATAAAACTCTATCTCAACTATAAAATGACTAAATTACACCTTAACTCTAACAAAAGGACTCCTACACGCTAACAAATTGCATAACCAAAGCGATTGTTCAAGCCGTTCGCAACGCGGGGTTTAAGCACAAAACTCGGTTACGCTATAACTTCCTCCTCTAAACCCTGTTCGAACAAATTTATAGTCAAAAGAAAGCCCTTCAAACATACTATAGGAATCCCAACTTGACAGTCCCAAAATCAAGCCGAAAATCAACAACATATGGGCCCAAAGCTGCTGGAGGTGCACTGTTCACTGCGCGTGGGAAACTTCGAAATTTTGTTCTAGACAAACCATAAGCTCAAATCACGATCTGTAAAATCCTATGGCTCCACAACACCCTAAACTATGATTTCTATAAAAATACGCAGCTCAACGACTCCAAAATCAGACTTCGCCACTTGATTTTCCAATTCAGAATTTGAATCCTAAACCTGTAAATTTCTTCAATTGGATGAACAAGAGGCCTAATCTCTTACCGTACGCTGCGTTATGGAGTTGAGTTGGCTTAGCGACGCATTTGCAGCTTGCACGCACCAAAACTCCTTTCCTTTCTTCCCCTTTCTCTTCTTCTTCCTCTTTTCTTTCTTATTGGTCGAGGGAGCTCTTAGCTTCTATTTAGCTGAGCCCCCTCCCCTCTCCTTTTTGATTTATTGACTTTTCAACTTCTTTTTCTTTTGCTTATTTTGGGCCCACCAGCCGAATATTACAATTTAGATATTGCTAAATGTATAGAACCAAATTGACATCTGTACAATAAGTATGAGTGTAAATTGATAATTTTCCCAAATATTTGCATAATCACTCATCCAATTGATACATGTATATGTATTTTTGGGATAAGTACATGATGAGTACTATAACTTTTGTGTGGTGCTCACTTAAGTACAATAATTTTTAAAATTTGATCATTTAAGTGCCATCGGTAGTTTGCCTCATTGGAAAATCTTATATGGATGAGGATCGTCTTAGGTGACATTGTTAGTGCTACTATGGACAATTAATAAAACAATTAAGAATTAAAAAAATCCACATAAGAATGGGAAACTAGTAAAAAAATTCACGAAGGATGATTTGTCAAATGATTGATTTTACTTCAATGTGTCACTTAAGTGAGAAAAAACTGATGGCACTCATGTGAACGTCGTATGAAAATTATGGTATTCTTGTTATTCTTACCCCCTCCATGTGATCTATAACTATGATGAGATAACTTCTCCAAATTTGAACCACAAAATTTTGTAAAAAATCAAGAATCGACAAAGGTTCGTCAGAAACAGAGAGATTTCATCCTTTTTAGCAATTTGTACGAATACTGGCTACAAGTTTTGGGGCCAAATAAACCTAGCAAAGAAAGTCTAGTCATGACCCACAATATATAAAATTGAAGCTTAGGACGAGGACATCAAATGTCTCTCATTGATCATTTCACAAGATAACGAAGTCTACAAGCTAAAATCAAGCCAAAATAGAGGCAGGTCCACTGAAACACGAAAATCACAGAGCACATGATAGTTGCTATAGCCAATCCTCAAGCATGCATACAACCATTCTAACTTGATTTTTGAACTATCCTGGCCCTGAATGTTCGTAATTGAACATATTATCGATACGATACAATCTCCTTCGTTGGATGTTAGTTAACATTTGAATAATTGATTTGAGAGTCCCTACCCCATTCACAACACCTTGACGTTGGATAGAGCAATCTGGTCAATGTATATATCATGACACTTCCTCGGATTGGCCTTGGGTAGCTCGGCAAATCTCTGAAACAAGTGCAAGAACAATTGAAGATCTACTTCTTCAAATTCCAATCTCAACTGTCTCCCAAAATAATTTATCCTAATTCTTTAGAAAATCTGATATTTTCAAGTAAGAACTTGTCTACCATAAATCTTATCAAAGAATATCACCATTTAAAAGATCATCACTTATGATTGAATGCCTATAACTCCTCAAATCGCTAAGATAAGAACTTAGCTAACTTCCATTAAATCCAATGAGCCTCAAGTTTTCAACTTAAAGAACATCACTTAAAATTTATTACTTTGTAAATCAAAGACTTAAGTATTTATCTTGTCTCCAAGAAAACTACAATTGAAACTAACCATATCTACAAGCTCCACAAATCTGCTTAGAGTAAGATCATCACCTGCAATTTAGAAGTTTGCAAATTGATCTCACCTATTCACCATAAGTAAATTTATGTCTCACATGACCATTAAAGCTTATAACTTCTAAAATCAATTCTTATTACACCAAATATTGTCACATAACACATCAAGACTTTCGAGAAAAATCTCCATGTTGAATCACACCTCAAGAACCATAAAATACACTTTTGGTATCAAAGGTAAATCTCTAATATCCCTTACAAAGCAAAGCATGCTTATCGGAACCATACTCGATGAGCATTTGCACTAAAAGAAACGTATATCATGGTATCTCACAAAAGACTGAAGTGTTATATGCTAACACACAAGCTCACAACGTCCTAAAGAATCTATACCAAAAAATCATAACCTAAGCTCTAATACCCATACCCCAAAACCATCATGAATGGAGTATGACACGGCCGTCCTTGTGACATCCTGATTTTCAACCCTGCTTTCGACTAAATGAAATGGGCTTTTCATCGACGCGCCTATGGCATTTTTCTTTGAGTTGGCCACTCACGAGATATTAGTCTATCAGGTGAAGCCGTTAAGGAATCTAAACGCAACAGACTTGAGAATTTCACCAGAAATCGACTGCTCGACCGTGCTAATCTACAAGGGTCAATATAGCACAGTCAAAATCGATCAGAGACCGGAGATAGGCCGGTTCGATAGAGGCATGTGATTAAAGTGTGGGTGATTCCATTTAATTGCAAAATTTTCATCGAACGACACTAAATTGATTTTTCTATTATTTTTGTACCATGTGCCCGTATTTAAAACCTTGAGATTTTCTCGACAATCGAGAGTCGCCAATGTGTCAAAGATGTACAATGTGGCTCGAAATTAATCGACCAAGGGTCAAATGCGCTAAAAATTCCTAAAAGTTACTCGGTATGTTAGGTCACGCTCAAATCGCGTCCGGTTGAAATTAACCACGAAATTGAACCCGATTTTAGAAATTGAAAGTTCTATCATGTCATGATTTATTTTTGGTACGTCGACTCATCCTTTGAAGAATTTTCAGCAAGCTGGAGATTTTTGCGGAAAATCAATTTCAGACGATTTGGAAAAGAAAGGAAATTCGGAGGGGCCAAAGTGAGTGGATTTTTGGCCTCCAAAGTGAGCTAATTGGTGAAGGGAAATTGTGGAATTTGTGTGGGCTTCCTCCTCAGCAAAATTTGTCATCAAATTGGAGAATTGGTGAAGAAATTGAAGTCTCATTTGATGAAATTCGTAGGCTTGTGTGGGGGCTGCAACATTTGGCATCAACTTAGCTAATTGTGGGAGTTTTATGCAAGAAAGTATTTGAGGACTAAAGGTATATGCATGGAGACTTTTGGGGACCAAGTCATGATGGAAATAGATATTTTCTATTGACTTGCTGCCCCCCCTCCTTCGGCTTCCTTCATATGCCAGTAGCTGCTCCCCCTCCTTCACCGCTTATGCATCTCTTTCATTTTCCTTCGCAGAGTCCAGCTCCTTCACTTTCCCCTCTGCCCTTGCCACATGCTAGCTCCATTTCCCTGCCCTAGCTCCCACAGACCGTCTTGTTTCTGCCTCGCGTCATCACTCCATCGAGTCAACCCAGTGGCATCCCTTGATGCTAACTCCACCATTTCGTCCCCTCTCCCTATAGCGACGCCATCACCCAACCTTTAGCACTTCACGCCACAGCAGCACCCTCGATCATCCATTACACCCCTGACCAGCAGCTGGTTCGCCTAGCTCCCTCGCCGAGCAACCCCCTCTGTTCTAGCTCGGTCCTCCGGCTACTAGTAGACCCGCCCAAAGCAAGGCTGAAGCTCAGCCCTAGCTGAGCCATCTCGGGCCGTTTTTAGCCTAATCCAAGCTTCCTTTGGCACTACCGTGAGCCCAAGTTTTGGCTGCCGTCGCGCCGCCGTCGCCGTGAACCGGTTTTTGCGCTAAACCGATGAGTTTATGCCTTAAACTTTAATTAGGAGGCTAATGATGCTTATGGTATATTAGTTAGGCTAATTAGGGAATAGTGTAATCCTTGGTTAGTCTAACTAGTTCGTTAAGGTGACTAGGTGGTTAGAGTAATTAGTTCCTAGGCTAATTTAGTTAGGATGGATTGTTTGTTAATTTAATTAGCTAAATTAGCTTATGTAGTTAGCTATTAGATTAATTTAGTTAGAATGGTTAGGGAAATTACTTAGTTTAGTAGAGTAATTTACTTAGTGTACTTAGGTGGTTAGGTTAGCTCATATTAATTTAAATTGGTGGTTTATTTAATTATTTACATTTATTTAATTATTTTGTAATTTATTTAATTATTTAATATTTTTCGGAAATTATATCGGGATAGTCGGTTGCCGGAATTTTGTGCTGATTGCCGTGGTGTAATTAGTTTATGCAATTGAATGATAATTTGTGCAATTGAGTGGTAATTGTGATTTTTGATTAATTATTTCAAATTTGTGAAATTTTGGTATTTAATTAGAAAATACCGGGTGTCGGGTTTTGCCACCAAAAATGTTTTTAAGTACTATATCAAATAGTGTAATTTTAAAAAGAAGGATGCCAATTTTTATGGTTCAATCGACGGTGTACCTACACATGATTATTTTATTGAGTGTTTTTAATACGAAGAAAATAGGCCAAGCACATTATCTTAATTAAGGCATTTGAGTGCAAAGCATAATGTCATTGGCTAGGATTGAATGGTCGTGTGATGGTTATGAGAACCTGTCGCCCGATGTGTGTTGGGTGGACGATGCTCCTATGTGGAATGCCCCTGACAATGGATACTGATCACAGTAGAGGCTGGATTGATGCTCCTATGTGGAATGCCGTCTAGAGGTAGACGTTGCTATGCTCAAGGGATGAGACGATGCCCGGTTACACCGGAAGAGCGATGTGCGTTGGGTAGGCAGTGCCTGTGGGGGGAAATAATCAATTGGAACGCGTGGATGATTAAGAAAAACGTGCCTGATTGTGGGACAAAATTGTGTGGCACGGAATGAGACATGTCATAATGATTTGGCCTCATAATTGGGACCCTTATGATTGTTTGAGATATAAGTTGAGATGTTCCAATTGATAACTGCACTTGCTGCAATTATATGTGATATGAATTGTACTAACGTGCAAGAAGGAATTGAGGCGAGGTGAGTCTTGTATAATGTGTGATTAGACTGCATCTATGCGTATTTCTTTCCTAATCGAGGTTTAGAGCGTGAACTCGCTGAGACATTGTCTCACCCCGTCGTGGCTTACTCTTTTTTCAGGTCCTTAGATGGAGGCATGTCATGTGTGCTATGGGGTTCCAAGGGAGGTAGATTTCCAACGCTCCTATTCCTAGTTTTCGGGACCAGCTTGACCCGTAAGCTTGTTGAGTCAATAGTCTAGGTCGATGAGGGCCTACCTCACCTGGTGCCTCATCATTTCAAGGCGTGGTACCTCCACAAGCTCGATGGGAGTCGGGAGGGTCCTTTAGGTGGTTTTGACGAGCCTCCTGTCGGGACTAGGGAGTGGGAGATAGGGCACGCTTTGGACATCAACACTCCGGATGATGTAGTCGAAGACCTGGAGCCAGGGTCTGGAGAGCCTAGGGTTTAGGTGGCTTCGTAGCCCTTTTTGATCTAGACTCCTGTACATAAATCTTGGAGTTGGCCCCTTTGTATAAACCTGCTTGTTTATAAAAGTGTGTTTGGTTTGAAATTGTTGTCCTGCTTTTTCTATCTCGTGCTGATTATTGTCTAAGAATTGTTTCATTTCGCTTTCACATGTGCAATAAAATGAATGGGTCGGCAATGCGTTCTAGGATGTCGCAATTTTATCGACCACCGAGGGATGTGCACGCTTGAGGTTCGAGGCGTGACAGTCCTTCCACCCGAAGAACGTAGCATCAAAGTTTCCAAAATCCAACTTCTAAAAGTCCCTTATTTGATATTGCTCTCGTACTACTTATCATTAGCTGATGAACTTGAAAAAGATTAGCAAATAGAGGAGTGAGCGACCACAACTCAGTGAGTAGTACATTTTTTCTAAGCAGATCATGCACCCATTATGCATATTTAGAAAACCAAGCCACAACTCTTTTAACCCAAATCCAGAATATAACAAACAAATAATAAGAGAATAAGTTACACATACTTAAGAATATCTACATTTATATAAGAAACATTCACTTCACAATAACATCAAAACAAATGTCAATGGTCAAATCCATTGATCAATTTTATTAAGTCATATGCCAATAGTCCATTCCATTGGTTAATCTTATGCCACACATTAATGGTCTATTCCACCGATCCATTTCATATGAAACCACACGTCGATGGTCCATTCTAACGACTAAACTCAAATCACATATCAATGGTCCACTCCATTGACCAAACTCATATCACACGGCAATAGTCCACTCCATTGACCAATTAATTACTCAATATTAAACCATGGTCACGATACAACGCCTAGTGACAAGGCAACCAAGATTCCCTTTTTGGCAAGGTCTCCACCTATTATTAGCCGGTGGCTCGACCCACAAGGATATCCTAGAATAGTATGGGCATACCTACAAACCCCTCATTGAGCTCATAGCGATATTGAGCATCAATACCAATCCAAAACAATACCATACACAATCCACAAAGCCAAATCCATAAATCATTTCATATATCACCAAAAGATTTTGCAACTCAACTTATTCATCAAAAATACTTTTCATAAAACATTCTCAAATAATTTCAAGACTCTTCTCATAAATCGATTTTATAAACCAAATCAAATCATATGCATGTCATAAGACATTTCACAAATCGATATACATAATATTCCATAACCTATGCTCAAAAAGCTTTTCATAAAAAGGTTTCACAAACCTAAAATATATAATATTTCTCAACTTTGTTTCCCAAATAAAATATATCTTCCCACCAAAAATTTCTCACACTATTTATAAATATCAAAATATAGTAAATGCCCGATCTAATTTTATGCAACAAACATACTTATTTATAACTCTTAAAATGTCAATTTTTATAATTTTGAAGACATGAGTTTATAAATTCTTAGAAGAGATAACACCACTCACCTAGGAAAGCTGAAAATCAACCTATGTGGTTACTCGAGCCAACACACTTGTATTTCTATCAATAAATCAAAAATGATATTAAAACCAAGTAATATGCTACTCTCCAACTAACAACTCGACTAAATTATGCGACCTCTCTATCGTCCCTCTCTCTCTCTCTCCTTCTTTCCTTCTCTCTTTCCCTTTTATCTCCTTCCTTTTTTTTTTTTTGCTTCTTTCTTCTCTTTCTCTCTCTCTCTCTCTCTCTCTCTTCTTTTTCCTCTCTCCTAAAAACTCTCAGTTTCTCTCTCTTTCTGCTGAAGCTTCTACCTTTTTCCTCTACCTTTGACTTTTCAGCCCCTTATTTTACAAGTAGGATCCAAATGGGATGCATCCTCCAAGTTTCCTTTGGGAATTTGTTCTTTACATCTTGAAGAATTACTTTTCGACATGGTATTGATAAGAAAGTATTGTTTTATTTTGGCTGAATAGCTCAAAAACTGATTCTTGAACCAAAGTGTTAACCTTGGTTTGCATATTAGGGTTTTCTAGAACAACAAGGATATGTTGATAGTGGTAAAATTTAGTGGGAATGAAGGTTTAGTGGTGGTGAAGGTGAATGAGAGGTTTCTAGGGCGATCCGGAAAAGGTGGAGGGTGCACATTGGCAAAGATAATTTCAAGTATACATTAAGTATAAGATAAAATTTTGAAGAATATTATTTTCTTAGAAGTATTTCGGTTTAAACATAACAAAAAGGTCACGTGCCATATCATTTATAGTGGGTTAGTAACTTACAAATTGTCATTATCGACACTTCAATTTTTGCCCAAAAATAATTTCTAAAAAATGGGAACTTGTTTTTCCACAAAAATATTTCATGTCAAATTCTTGCATATAGATTATCTAGGCACTTAGTGTAATTTTTTAAATGGAAGATTTTTTTCCTTAAAAAAAAAATAAAGATAAAAGAAGAAAAAAAGAAAGAAAGAAAGCAAAGAAAAAAAGAAGGAAAAAAAAAATCAAGTTGGGGCCAATGATCTAAATGTGACTATCCAAGCCCAGAAGATCGATCGCAATTAAAACAGAAAGTTGAGGCCAAAATGTAATTTCTAAAAGTTGAAGGACCAATTTGCAATTTTTGCAAAAATTTGTCCAAGCCCTTAAATCATCATCTTGGTCCCCAATTAAGTTGAAATTGAACTTGGGCTAGATCTAATTAATCAAATCTAGCCGAAAGGACAAAATTGCATTGAATTGGGCATCCTCAAGCAAGAAAATGGCCAACTTTGAGGGACTTCCTTGCAAAATTTGGTGGGGACAATTGTGAAAGCTGGTCAAAATCTTAAATTACTATAAATAAGCTTGTTAATCAATAAAAAATTATAGCCAAATTGATAAATTAGAGCACACAAACTAGCTACTTAAACCCAATCCATGATTTTATCTTAATTAAGAGCTATTGAGTAAGCAACTTGGTGGCCCCCATAGTCGCCCAATCAGCTTGATCTCTGCACATGATGGAAGACCATTATTGGTATTGTAAGTGGAAAAATATTGGCCAAGGATAAGCAACTGGAAGCACATGAAAATTGCAACAAAATCCACACACTCAACAGCTGCAAAAGTTGAAAATTTGGCCAAGTTAGAAAGTTGTTGAAGTAGCTCTGTTGGTAGGCTTGGTAGGTGGACAAAAGATTAACCAAAAGATCACTTAATTTAGGGGATAAGATCACTAAAACAAGCTCTTCTAGGGAATGAAAGGTAGGAGACAAGAAGGAGAAGAGAGCTCACAATTGTTCCCCAAAGACGCTCCCAAAAGCAACTCAAGAAAAGGCAAACCCAAAAATTCCAGACCGACCTTTGTAGAGAAAAGCAAAATTTTCACAAACTTATAGCAAAAATTAGCCAAAACCTTTTGTCACGCCTCAATCCTTGAACGTGCGTCCATCCCTCAGTGGTCGATTAAATTGCAATGTCCCAGGACACGTCGCCGACCCTTTTATTTTAATGTGCATGCAGAAGAAATAAATCCCATACAACAAAAAGATGGGATAGAAAAGCATGGCCAAAATTTTGAAAACCACAACACACTTTTATACATGGCAGACTAAGTTATTTACACTACTAGTCTATATTTACAAGTCTACAAAAGACAGAAAGGCTACGAGTCCTCTAAGCATTCTAACCCTCAACCGAAGACTCTAAGGTCTCTGGCTCCTGGGGACTCGAGTCTACCACTGCACCACCAGGAGGGTCAGTCATACCCTTGCCAAAAGTGATCTCTAGCACTGACATGGGAATCTCGAACTCCTGTAAGGGACCTTCTCTAGGTCCATCTCGCCCCGAACGATACCACGATCTAAATTGATGGGGTACCCTTTGGGGTAGACCCGCATCAACCCAAATAATGGATCTCACGAGTTTGTATTCCCAGGCTCCTTGGCCCCCAGGAAGAGGAATCAGAGAGACTTGTTCGGTGACCTTCTTGGGCTGGCCAAAATGTTTAGGAGGAATCACCATCTAAGGACTTAAAAATGTTAGCCCACGATGGGGTGAGATAATGTCTTAGCAAGTTCACCCCCTAAACTCCGACTAGGAAGGAAATATGCCTAAAGGCCTTCTAGTCACACATAAGATAGATACTTACCTTTACCTCAGTTCCTTCCTACAAGTCAATACAGTTTATATTCTCAACCAATCAATTCAATTAAATTCACTAATTAGCTCAATCAATCCAACCCACGATCAAATGATCCACTCAAATCGATACCACCAATACTATCTATCAATTCGATATGACCACTACTCACACAAGCTCAAATAAATGGTCAATGCTCTCACAAGTTGCAATATATGGTCATATTTCTCGCAAGCTGATATAGATAGATAGTAGCTCGCACAAGCTGATAATATAGATCCTGCTCTCACAAGCTAATATAACGATCTTAGCTCACACAAGCTGATAAGGTATACTGCTCTCACCAACTGACGTATCAAGTACATAGGTGGATATAGTATACAGCTCTCATAAGCTGACATGCAAAGGGTCTCAAGAGCCGATAAAAAGTATATTGCTCTCACAAGCTGACGTATCAAGCACATAGGCTGATATAGTATACTGCTCTCACAAGCTGACGTGCAAAGGGCCCAAAAGCTGACGATAAATATGCTCGTGCAAGCTGACACGCAAATATGCTCTCACAAGTTGATAATTTACCGTGTTGAAAATACTCGATAAAAATAATTGTAAGTGGGTACACGGTCGGCCTGAGCCAAAATTTCAATATCTTTCTTTTAGAAAATCCCACTAATTATAATAGTCCATAAATACATTTTTGGCGTTGTAAACTAACACCCCGTATTTTCTAATTAATTACCGAAATTTTCCAATTTTGGAATAAATAACCAAAATTATAATTCTCACTCAATTTGCACAAATCAACACTCAATTAAATAAACCAATCACACCATTGCAATCGGCACGAAATTCCGATCACCAGCTACCCCGGTCTAATTTCTAGAAAATAATAAATAATTAACTAATTACCAAAATAATTAAATAAATACAATTAAATGCCATAAATAGAGAGTTAGGCCGGAAATGCCTAATTAAATACCAAAATGGGCCCAGAAAATTTCCGAACCTATCTAGATAAATAATACAACCTATCTAGTTGCTAATTAAGCTGATCTAACCACCTAACGTGCTAAAACAAATAATTAAATCGCTAATCTGTTCTAACTAACCACCTAAACCATACTTAACCTAAACTAATCAACCCTTAAGCATCATAACTCTCTAAGCAGAGTTTAGTGAGTAAACTCACCGGTTTTGAAATCCAATGAGTCCATGACAACGACAACGCGAAGACGGGCGACAAACTCCGAAGCGGCGACACTCTACGAGACCCAGAAGCGGTCCGAAATGGGCCTCGAAGCCCATGAAGGCTTGCTGGTCTTTGGTTTTGTTGAGTGGGCCGAGAGACTGCTCGGGCGGCTAAGAGCAGCTAGGATGAACGGTGATGGTGTAGTGGGGCTGGACACCCAGTGGCGGGGCTTCAAGGCGGCAAAGGCGAGCTGGATGGCGGTCTAGGGGGCTCGATGGGCTTGGGGGACGGCCTGGGGTCGCGGCTGTAGTGGAACGGACGACGAACTAGCGCGGGCTCATGCGAGTGCAATGTGATGCAACGACGAGCAGCAGCGGTCTGATGGCTTGGCAAGCAATTGATAGCCAAAAGGGGAAGGCTTGCGGTTTCTCGGCAACTTTGGAAGCTTCAAAACGCTGAGAATAGAGAAAGCAAGCTCTGGAGAAGAAGGAGAAGCCAGCTGCCCAAGTGGAGGGTCCAATTGGCCTAAATATCCTCTAAAATGATCATTAGATGGCCCCCCACCTTGTCTGCCCTATCCTCAGCCAAATAGCAGCCCACAAGCTTCTCTAGGAAGCCATTGAAGTGGTCCAAAGGTGGTGGATCAAGGGATCTACGAATTTGTAACATTTTCCCTCAAATCCGCTTCAATATTTTCTTGAATTGATTCAATTCGGCCCCCATAAATCCAACTAAGATGCCCACACTTCAATTCACATTTTTCCTTGCCAATAGAACCAACTTGCATCCCAAAAACACGATAAAAAATGGTCCCCTGAATTTTCTAGACAAAAACGACCCTACTTTGAATTTTCACCAAAAATCTCGATTCGCAAAAAAATCTTCGGAGGATGAATCGATATTTCTAAAATGACTCGTGACATGACAGAAATTTCAATTTCTGAAATCGAATTCAAATTTGCGGTTAATTTCAATCTGGCGCGATTTTAGCGTGACTAGCCTACCGGATAGCTTTTAGAAATTTTTAGTGCAATTGACCCGTGGTCGATTTATTTCGAGCCACAATGTATATCTTCGACACATTGGCAACTCTTGGTTATCAAGAAAATCTCAAGTTTTCAAATATGAACACAGGGTACCAAAACGACAAAAAAATCGGTTTAGTGTTGATCGACGAGAATTTTGCAATCTAGTGGAATTACCCACTCTTTGATCACATATCTTAGTCGAATCGACCTATCTCTTATCTCTAATCGATTTTTAACTGTACCGTAATGATCTCTGCAGATGAGCACGGTTGAGTAGTCAAATCCTAGTCGAATTCTCAAGTCTATTGCATTAAAATCCCTTAACGACTTCACCTAGCAGATTAGTTATCTCGTGAGTGATCAACTCAAATAATAGAACTATAGGTGCGTCGATGAAACGCCCAACTTATTCAATTGAAAATAGGACTGAAAATTCAAGATTTCACACCTTTAACTCTGGGAACGACTGGAGTAAGAAGTCCCCAAGTGAGCATATTATGGGGGACCGTCAAGCACATCTGGTAAGGATCAAGGGGCATCTCGTTGTTGCATAACTCAGGTCGGAGCAAGGTGCCATCGGACCTTCAATAGGCAGTCTCACGACTAGAGAGTGAAACTTCACTCAAAGATCTTTCCAATCATAGGTCGCACGTCCTAAATGGAGATTGGGAAGGCCTCCTAAAGCCCCCCGAAACAGTACCCTACTAGCGAGGCTAGAAAATGAAAATTTTTCGAAGTGTTTTGCCTAGTTGGTCACGGGTAAGGGAAAGTGGGTGTTTTAAAGGAAAGTGAGAGACAAATCAGGAAAATTATGACTTGTAACCCAAACTAGAATAGATATAGTTTGGTTGTATGTCAATTTGACCAACAAAAGAGGTCTCAAAGTCTAATTTTAGAGTCCAAGAAAAACTTTTGTTGTCAGTTTTTTCTCTATAGATCTCATTTTCCTGTTTGAAGGAGCCAACTTCCACATGCCCCCGAAGGATAACCTCTTGGTTTCCTCAACCAAGAGCCACTTGCAAAAAAAAAAAAAAAAAAAACTAGGAAGCAAGGTAAGAATCCTAAATGTATTTTTGGTCAAGTATTTTAAACGTGAAAAGGCAAGAGGAAAACTAGTTCAGAAAACTTATTTTTAAGGCTGAAATTTTTCTAGGTGTTTGAAGCCTCTTCAAGAACCATATATGTTTGACTTGCTACTCCTCTTTGCATATGTTTTCTATCTTCACGAGTTTGATGTACGTCATATGGGAGTACAAATGATGCTGTGGTTTAGCTTGGTTTGGTCTTTAAATCTTTGGGTAAACTAAGAGATCATCTACAACTTGAGCCAAAACCAAGCCCATCCACATTGATTCATGTTTGGTCAGTGTGGAGCATGCGTGTATGCTTCTTGAAGAAGTCATTTCGATGTGTTTGATCATTCTCTGTTGCGACCTAAATTTCGAGTGCACCACTTAAGTTTAGGCTAATGGAATACTAAGTCTTTAAACTTAGCTCAAGCTCTCCCAAGCCCATACCAATTCGCGACTTAAGGTTCAAATATTTAACATGCAAATGATTATTATCTAGGAATCGCCACTAATCGGTTTACGGTAGGCCGATTAGACACCTAAGTAAAATAACGGCATAATTATTTTACTCTTACGAATAAGAGACTTTGGGTACGGGGACTTGGATTTTTCTAATGCCCTTTCGGTACCATTTCCTTTTAATTTTCAAAAATGTTTTTTGCAGGCAACTTGGATTTATTTTAACCTAAATTACTATCATGCAATGTGGTGATTACACAGATGCTCAATCATTATTAAACATTGAATAAAATAAATTGCACCAAATGAATTCCACACACTAAAGCAAGTATTTTTTTTTTCTTTTAACTAGAACTTTATCATAAATCATGCATTTAAACTATATGACCTAATTTTACTAACAAGCTATTTCTAATTAAATGAACCTAACATGCAAACTAATTGATATGCACCTAATGTTTTTGTATTTTTCGTATTAAAATTCGGAATTAATAAAAACCTTAATTAAACTAACTAAAATGAATAATTTTCTAATATGTTTTAGGGATTAATTTGACTTAAACCCTATCATATCTTAGAAAACTATTTTTTTAAGAAAAATGAGATTATCTAAATGTGCAAACATTATTTAAGAGTCTATCTAAAAAAAAAAAAAAAAAAATTCAATCCTAATTTATTCCAAAATTATCTAAAAGTGCAATCCTAAAAAAAATGCAATTCTAATTTACTAACACACTCCGATGCAAGATTTGATTTTGATTTTGATTTTTATGTTTTTTAGTGTTTTTCCAAGATAAGCAACTATATCTAATCAGTCAAGATATTCATCAAATGAGAATTAAAATAACCGAAAAATAATCCGTTGTCTCACGGGTTAAATTAACGATTATTTTAATCCTAAGCATCACAACAAAAAGCTCAAAATAATCAAAAATCTGATCTAAAGTATTATTTTATCCAATTAATAACTATAATGATTTAACAATTAAAATACTATCAAAATGCCCAAAAAATTAATATAATTAAATAATTGTTCTGACGTCTTACGAATCAAATTAATAATTACATTAATTTTGGGCAAAAACCCTACCGATAATGCCTACAAGATTTATGAAATGAATATCCACATCCAATATTACAATTTAAATAACTTAAAAATGCTATCAAATAAAAAAAAAAAAACTAAACTACCTAAGGAGGGGCTCAAGGAGGACAACAACATTGATGGGAGAGCGGATCGCAGGTGGAGGCGGTGCGGTGGCACGGCGCCGGCGAGGTCAAGAGCGGTGGGCTTCGGCCGCCAGGCGAGTAGGGGCAAAGGCGACATTCGGCAGAGGCAAAGGTGCTCGGATGCTCGCGGCTGTAGAGGCACTGTTGTCAGAGTTCGAGGGGGTTTGGCTTAGCTGGTGCAGGAACGATAGAGGTGGCACGAGCAACGGCGGGCTGTTGGGGCTTCAGAACTCGCTGACGATGAACGGAGGGGGGCAGTAGTAAGTTGCAACGTCGGTCATGGGTAGAGGCGTGCGACAGTAGCGCAAGAGTTGAGTGGGCTGAGGCGCGGGGACTAGCGGAGCTGTGGCATCCGGCACGACTGACGGAAGGCGACGATGAGGCTGGGCGGAGGTGCAGCCATGGAGCTGCAGTGGGTGATGTCGCGGACGAGCGGAGAGGCGGAAAAGGCTCTGCGAGGCGAGGCTCGCGAGTTGCAGTGGCGCGGTGGCATCAGGCTCCGAGATGAGGATGGCAGGCAAAGGCGCGGTAGAGGCGAGTTGCTTCGGTGGAGGTCTTGCAGACGGTGAGAGGAAGCGTAGACGAAAGGAAAGCAGCAACGGCGGCGGCATCGTGCAGAGCGGCAGCAGCAGTGGTGAGCGTCTAGGTCGTCGTGGCCATAGTAAGCATCGGGCGCCAGCTAGGCAACGGTGAGCAGTGGCGTCAGGCAGCAGTAGTGGTGAGCGTGTCAGTCGCAACGATGGTGGTGAGTAGTGGCGTCAGGTAGCAGCAGCTTCACGGGGGCAAGAGCGACGGCAGTGACGTGGGCTTGCTGACAAGGCGGAGGTGCAAGCATCAATTGGGCTGAGGTGGCATCGGTTGCCTATTTGTTGTAGCGTCGAGCAAAGCTCCTGCGGGCAACTGCAGAGGAGCATAGGACACCGGCGAACCATGGGCGATCTGAGGCGCGGTCGCTGGACGCGAGCGCGATGGTGCTCACGGCTATAGAGGCACGATCTACAAGGGCGTGGACGCCGAGCGCCGGTTTGCTGAAGAAGAAGACTCCCCTTCTTTTTTCCTTTTGTTTTTTTTCCCTCTCTCCTCACTCGTCTCTCACATCACTTCTTTTGTGCATTTATTCTTCTTCTTTTTTGCTGACTTATCCTTTTCTTTTCTTTTGCAGGTTGTCAGAAGAGAAGAAAAAAGACTCTTCTTGGACGACAAAGGGGGTTTCCTCTCTTCTTAGACTCTTCTCACTTTCACAAATTCTCTCACGCTTGCCCTTTTCATGAATTTTGTTTGCGAATTCTTCTCTCGAAGTTTTTTCTCAATTCTCGCCCCGCTTTGTCCGTACGTGCACAACACCTTTTATATTGGAAAAATTTAGATCTTTGTTGCATATTTTTTCCAATTTTGCTTGTGCATAATCCCCCTGAATATATCATTGAAATATTTGCACCCACGCAATATTCTCTTTTGTATTTTTCAAATATTCCATTCGAAAATTTCCTTTCTACCCAAGAATATGCCCCTTAGTTTATATTACCTGAATATGTGAAAAATCTCACGTTGTATGAACGCTCACCATCGGTCCAATGCAAAAAAGGAATAAAATGGAATAAAATAAATGTCTTTAAACTATATGTTATGCAATTTATTTTTATTTTTTGGGGGCAAAAAATTAACCCAACTTTTATGCAAAAATTTATGTGTCAACAATTGCCTCTCTTTAAAGGTGAGCTCGTAGAGGTTGCCCTCATAGATAAATTGAGACCTAAATTTTGATCTTGCGCATGCAATGAATGATTTTTTGTTAGAAAATGAATTACATTTTTGAATGCGATTTATATAATGCATGGAAATGCTAATGCAAATTCCTGATGCAAAAGGAGAGAACGTACCTGTAGTTACTTTCCAATAAGTGCGGTACAGCATCTTGAGGTACGAGATAAGTTTTCGAGTACCCAGTCTTCATTTAGGTTCCTTGAAGAGTCTGGTGGTTATCGAAATACCTGAATCTTAGACTAAGGTATAACGAAAAAGATCGAAAAACACTCATATCTAGAATAAAATGTTCAATGAAAAGAATTATGACATCTAGATCCAGACTGAAATGTCAACATTTTGGAACTCGAAATACCTAGATCCAAACTAAGATATAACGAGAAAGGTCGAAAAACATTCACATCCAAAGTGAAATATTTAGATAAGACATCTAGATCCAGACTGAGATGTTAAGATTTTGGGACTCGAAATACCTAGATCTAAACTAAGGTACAACGAGAAAGATCGAAAAACATTCACATCCAAAGTGAAATGTTTAGATAAGACATCCAGATTCAGACTGAGATGTCAAGATTTTGAGACTCAAAATACCTAGATCCAAACTAAGGTAGATCAAAAAGAATCAAGAAACATTCTCATCCGAAGTGAAAATGTTCGACGAAAATAATCAAGACATCCAAATCCAGACTGAGATGTCAAGATTTTGAAACTCGAAATACCTAGATCCAGACTAAGGTATAACGAGAAAGATCAAAAAAACATTCACATCCAAAGTGAAATGTTTTAATGAAAATAATTAAGACATCTAGATCCAGACTAAGATGTCAAAGGAACCTACCTGGAATATCTTACCTTCAAGGAGGGTAGAGTGATTTAAGGTAGTTGGTGTTACATGTCCAGGACTCATACCTTTCTATAGTCGCCTAGTGTTGCAACATAGATTACCTGACCAGGACCCGAACCCTTCTTCGGTCATCTTAATCTGACTGAATCTGTAGAAAATTTATGGGGGATAGCTCAATCGAGTTGAGTGTCGTTGCACTTGAAGGGGAATACCTGTGCAATGACAAGTATTTAAGGTATGGATAGAGATATACTTACCTAGTAACATCTCTGATCCTCGGGAATATATCTCCTGCAAAATATGGTCGTAAGAGAGGCAACATGCATTTGTAATCACAAACATGCATTAATTCAATGGAAGTTCGTGATGATTTCTATCAATCTTGCATCACCTAATTTCCATTGGAAAATTTCAAAGGAATATTCCAATCTAAACACATGAGTGTCATAAATGTGTCAAATGAGGGATCTTTTAGTTTGAAAGGACTTTTCACTCATCCTCATTAAAAGGGCTATTTTATCATGACCTTTGATGCATGATTTTGACAATCACTCTATCTCACCATTGTCATGCCAAATAAAGGTCTGTGTAATCTCGCAAGCGGTACAACCCTACCAATCTAAGAAGTCTTTAATAGGGACCATAATGTGGGCTTGTTCAATGGCTCAACAAAGGGGACTCTTTGAGTCGAGGCTATTGAAAATGACATTTTGCAATTGTCTTGGGGTTTACAAGTCAAGAAACACACGAAACGAGGTAGAAATTGCCTTACTTGCACTTCTTCAAGCGATGCTTTTGTACATATGAACTTTCGTTAATTCAAGTGTCATAATCTGAAGAAACTTTGCATGGGACATAATGCAGGCTTGGTTCATGGATTGGGAAACAAAAGGATCATTAGGCTCAAAAAGTATTTAATGGGTCAAAGTTGGTAATCATCTTGACATTTTCACCAGTATTCTTCCCCACCGTCGAAGATTTTCTTCATATAAAAACTCCAATGATTGTAACATCTCAGCATTTGAGTTTTTAGTACCACCTTGTTAGGGATACAACTTCAACCAATGTTTGATTTTTAAATTTTTTTTTTTTTTTTTGGCATAGGCCTTGCTTTTACCAGGCACACTACTTTTTCATGCCCCTCTTTTGCACTTATTTCTTTGGACTCACACAGCCTCCATCTTTTATTAGCATTCTAAAACATGCCATTTGAAATTTTTTCTTTGCCTTGCCCCAGTGTGGGGGATGATCACCAACTAGGTTTAATATGAAATGAATTCATAAGCTTAAGTGGGCTATGCAATTGATAGAAGTGTATATGATAGAGAAAGAACTGCTCTTTGTCATCCTAAGGCACTTCAATTATCGTACAAGTTACACTGCGAAAGCAATACTCGAAGATTGATGCAAGTGTAAGTAAGAAAATTCATACCATTCATCTCAAATTTGTCCCAAAGTGGGATGATCCTTGACAAGGATAATATAAAAGCTCTTCATGTGTGTGGCTCAAAGGGCTAAACAATGGATATACTTGTATAGTTTCGGGTAGAGGAAGAAACTGTCTTTCATCATCTCGGTTGACGTACCCTTTGCGAGATCACCCTTTTCCCCGTGGGCATGGAATTTTCCAGACAACTCACTGGGGGTTAGTGTATGAAATAGTGTATGGAATAAGGATTGCCTTTCATCATTCCAAAGTATCCCATTTGACAAATTCAATTTATCTCACACAATTCATCACGAAAAACATGCAAGATTTATAACAAATTTGGATTATTTAATTTGCAATTCATTGAGGCAATTTATTCATCATAAAAATGCTCGCAGTTCAAACATGACATGGCAAATTCATTCATGGATAATACTTTTTGACAGCATCAGAATTAACTGGAGTGAAAAACTCACGCATCCATTTCTGCCAGGATCAAGGCACCTCTAGGAAGTACCTTATTCACCACATATGGACCGCTGTAATTTGGGGCGAACTTGCCCCCCTGTATCTGGAAAAATTGGCAACAGCTTCTTTAGAACAAGATCATTTACCTCCTTGACAATTTCAGTGTCACCTAAATTAATAGTGACAGTCTGCTCGGATGTAAGAACCTTGATTCTTTCATGTTGTTCCCAGCTACACTACACCTCAATGGAATCTTTGATCGAGTCTTAGGGATCATCATTAGGTTGGACTATTTCCACACCTTTGCATGCTATATGATCATCCCTGAAACAGAAAGTAGAAGAATAACAAAGACAAACAGGGTAAAACATATTTTATTTTTGAAAGATTTTTTTGAAAATTTTTTGAAAAGCAATTGGAAAAACATTTTTTTTTAAATATTTTGACACAAAAAAGCATGATGAAACCCAGGCCTCAGAATTCTCCTTGCATTTTTCTTTTTGTTTATCGGCTGGATACCATCACCGGGCTAGTTTGGTGTACCTCATCATGCCCTCAAAATAAAACTTGTAATTTCATTGAAATTCATCAATCAATTACATTTATTGAATGTAAATTGCGATTCCTAATCCCTAAAAGAAAGCGAAAAAGAGAAAATCGAAAACAATTCTTATAAAGCGATAAAAATTCCTAGAAAACGATAAAAATTCCCACGTAGG
This sequence comes from Eucalyptus marginata, assembly GCA_014182565.1. Taxonomy (NCBI): domain Eukaryota; kingdom Viridiplantae; phylum Streptophyta; class Magnoliopsida; order Myrtales; family Myrtaceae; genus Eucalyptus; species Eucalyptus marginata. The sequence continues at coordinate 68,745 of JABKBI010000014.1, read as the reverse complement.
GGAATATGCAAAAGCAATAAGTTACTCTTGCGGGCCAACTCCCATGTCTTCCGAAGGTCCTTCGTCAATGGCTCTTATAAAGAGGTTATTGAACAGACTTGTGATTCCTTCCAAGGCATCATCAGAGCTCTCTATGTTTGGAGACGTTGAATCGTCCACGCCATCCCATCCATCACTTGGCTCCCCTAGGGTGTCCATCACATGCACCTTCAAGCTCTTGATTCGACCGGCATCATGTTCAAAAATAGCAGTCACCCTATCCTCATGCTCAGGTAGAGGATTCGGCTGAGCGGTATTGAAGGCAAACGCCTTGGTGTCTAATAAGTTTTGGACCTTGTGCTTCAAGGTCATACACTCATTAGTCGAATGTCCTATTTCCCCTTGTGGTACTCGCATTTCTTGCAGGGGTCGTTGTTAGAAAAATTTTCAACATTAGGTTGCTAAGGCTCATAGGACAGCAACCCCTTCTTTTGTAGGACCTTCAAGACCTGGGATAAAGGGCTAGGAAGAGGAGTGAATTGCCTTCTAATAAATTGCCAAGGCGCGGTCGGACGGACATCGCCTTGTTGATTCTTAGGGACATGAAAATTTGGAGGCTTGCTAGATTGTGCATACACAACGTTGACTTTTGTGCTAGGTTCTTGATCTTTCTTCATGGTGAACCTTTCGCTTTGATGGGTCGGCTCGTTGAACCATCAATCTCTTAACCCAATCTCGATTTGTTCTCCCACAGGAATAAGTTGATTGAAGCTCTCGATGTACGTGCTAGCCATTCGGGTATGAAACTCAGACAAGAGAGTCTTGACGAACAACTTCATTAACTCCTTGTTAGTAGGCTTAGGAGTGATTTGAGCTACCAGATTTCGCCATCTCATGGCATACTTCTTCAACGACTCGCTCCTCTTTTTCTCCATCCTCTCAAGATTTTCTCAGGAAGGTGTAATGTCCATGTTGAACTTTTACTACTTAAGAAATGCGCCAGCCACCTCATTCCAGGTCTCGAGAAGATTCACATTTTTCATCACATACCAGTTTCGCGCGGGCCCGGTTAAACTGGCATGAAATGATTAGATCATGAGGGGCTGATTCTTGACATACTAGGCCATGCGTACATGGTACATCTGCAAATGAGATTTTGGGTAGGAAGTACCATCATATTTCTCGAACTCCAGCATTTTAAACTTCTTCGGCATCTTAACCTTCTTGTAGACAGACAAGTTAAATGGGAGTGAGCTCCGTGACTCCTGCAGTTGTTTCACTTTTTCTTCCACTTTCGCAAAACGTTCATCTTGCTCTGTCTTAAGGACATTGACAAGCTTAGCATTTTCCATATTCATTGGGAATGGGTCATCTTCCATATCAGGCATGTCGTCATCACCCATTTTGGCCTTGTTTGCCTGCTTTGGGACAACTATCTCGGGGAAAGCAGGTGCAAGAATCGAATTCACCCGGAGGGATTGAATTTGAGCTGACATGAGTTGCATAGAGGGGGGTGACCAACTATTGAAGTTGGTCTTCCATTGTGGAGATACGATCGTGCATTTCAGTTTGGTCGACCATTTTAGCTCTCGATCAAGTGATAATGGGTGAACATGGCGGCTCCGTTGTCACTTACGATAATAAAAGTAATGTAAGAACCAATGACAATATAGGAAAATGGCCCACGACAATGGTCTAATCGCCTCATTTTATTCATGATTTATTCGAATTTTGAACCAAACTTCCTAACAATGAACTAATAATTGAAATTCAAGTCCCTAAACATTGAACTAAAAATTGAAAACACTGAATTAAAAATTGAAATTAAGGTCCCTAGACATTGAACTAAGAAACAAAAACCAAAACATCTCATTTTATATGCTTTCGGGAACCCAATGCCTTGCGAAGTTTCTTATTTTCAGCTTTAATCATTTCCACTTTCCGCTTAAGATGCTCAATTTGTGCTCACTGAGTGGGCTTCTCAGTCACATCAGGGACCACTGGACATAAGGCCTAGCCGTCTTGATCTTAACTGGTCCAGCCACATTTTGAGCTCCTTTTAGGAGCAGAAATGAATTGTGCGTCGGTTTTCCCCATCGCATATAAAACAAGACTGATGACGAAACCTATTGTCATGGACCGACGAAATTGCAATAAAGTAGTAAATTGTGAAGTGAGAATTTAGACAACTTACTTTCACCGAAAAGGGATGACAATCACATAGACACACACATGAAATGTGAGGCTCGATTTCTATCTAGACAGTTTAACAAAGTGGAGCTAAGAGGATGATCTGACCGTTGCAGTCTCGCATTAACGTGTCAGGTCCCCCTAACTCCGGCTCAGTCAAATGGAATGCCCAATAGTCACGTGGTCTCGCGAATATGGACAAACACATTCAACACTATGAATTTTTTTTTTTGGGAAGAGAAGTTCAACCTCTACATAGCAGTCTCGCTTTGGAGGAAGTATCTTTCTCAACACCATCCTAAAAATCCTATCGCAGCCCAGGTCCGGCAGCAGGTTATGTGTGTAATAGTGTAGTGTTAAAAGTAATAAAAACATGCACACTAGTTTAAATGCAAACACCACTTCTAATTAAGGAAAAATAAATCATTAATCCTAACACCTCCCTGCAAGACAAGGGTTAGCAAAGACTACTCCCCTTATACCTCCCATCTGCAAGAACATTTAACACTTCAGTTAAGGACGTACCTGGTATCCTCGTTGCCAAACAAAAACATTTTTAAAAGAAAAAGAAAAATTGGCCTAAGTCCACTAAGTGTTTCAACACAAGTCCCCAGCGGAGTTGCCAAGCTGTCACGACCTAAATTTCGGGCACACTACCTAAGTTTAGGCTAATGAACTACTAACTCTTTAAACTTAGCTCGGGCTCTCCTAAGCCCATATCAATTCGCAACTTAAGGTTCAAATATTTAGCATGCAAATGATTATTATCTAAGAGTCACCACTAATTGATTTACGGTAGGCCGATTAGACACCTAAGTAAAATAACGGGAGAATTATTTTACTCCTACGAATCAGAGACTTTGGGTATGGGGACTTGGTTACACTAGATTTCTCTAATGCCCTTTTGGTGCCATTTCTTTTTAATTTTCAAATTTTTTTTTTTTGCAGGCAGCTTGGATTTATTTTAACCTAAATTACTATCATGCAATGGGGTGATCACACAGATGCTCAATCATTACTAAACATTGAATAAAATAAATTGCACCTAATGAATTCCACACATTAAAGCAAGTAATTTTTTATTTTTTTTGGATTTTTCTTTTAACTAGAACTGTATCATAAATCATGCATTTAAATTATATGACCTAATTTTAGTAACAAGCTATTTCTAATTAAATGAACCTAACATGCAAACCGATTGACATGCACCTAATATTTTTGTATTTTTCTTATTAAAATTCGAATTAATAAAAACCTTAATTAAACTATCTAAAATGAATAATTTTCTAATATGTTTTAGGGATTAATTTGATGTAAACCCTATCCTATCTTAGAAAATTATTTTTTAAGAAAAATGAGATTATCTAAATGTGTAAACATTATTTAAGAGTCTATCTAAAAAAAAAAATCCAATCCTAATTTATTCCAAAAATTATCTAAAAGTACAATCCTAAAAAATGCGATCCTAATTTACTAACACACTCCGATGCAAGATTTGAGTTTTTGATTTTTATGTTTTTAGTGTTTTCCAAGATAAGCAACTATATCTAAACAATCAAGATATTCATCAAATGAGAATTAAAATGACCGAAAAATAATCCGTTGTCTCACGGGTTAAATTAACATTTATTTTAATCCTAAGCATCACAACAAAAAGTTCAAAATAATTAAAAATTTGATCCGAAGTCTTACGGATCAAATTAATAACTATAATGATTTAACAATTAAAATACTATCAAAATGCCCGGAAAATTAATATAATTAAAAAATTGATCCGACGTCTTACGAATCAAATTAATAATTACATTAATTTTGGGCAAAAACCCTACGGAATATGCCTACAAGATTTATGAAATGAATATTGACATCCAATATTACAATTTAAATAACTTTAAAATGCTATAAAATTAAAATATGAAAATAATATAAAAACTAAACTACCTAAGGAGGGGCTCAAGGAGGACAACAGTGTTGATGGGAGAGCAGATTGCAGGTGGAGGCGATGTGGTGGCGCCGCATTGGCGAGGTCAAAAGCGGCGGGCTTCGGCCACCAGGCAAGCAGGGCCAAGGGCGGCGTTCAGCGGCGGTTGAGGCGCTCGGATGCTCGCAGCTGTAGAGTCACCGTCGTCAGAGTTCAAGGGCGTTCAGCTTAGTTAGTGCAGGCACGGCAGAGGTGGCGCGAGCAACGACAGGCTATTGCGGCTTCATAACTCCCCGACGATGAACGGAAGGGGGCAGCAGCAGGTTGTAATGTCGGTCGTGGGTAGAGGCGTGCGACAGTAGCGCAAGCGTCGAGTGGGCTGAGGCATGGGAACCAGCGAAGCTGTGGTGTCCGGCGCGGTTGACGAGCAGTGACGATGAGGCTAGGCAGAGGTGCAGCTGTGGAGCTGCAATGGGTTGGGTCGCGAATGAGCGGAGACACGGAAGAGCCTCGGCGAGGTAGGGCTCACGGGTTGTAGAGGCGCAGCGGCGTCGGGCTTCGAGCGGAGGACGGCAGGCAAAGGCGCGGTGGAGGCAAGCTGCTACGGCAGAGGTCCTGCAGACGGCCAGCAGAAGCGTCGTGCAGAGCGGTAGCAGCAGTGGTGAGCGTCTGGGTCGTCGCGGCCGCAGCAGGCATTGAGCGTCGACGGGGCAACGGTGACCAGCGAGCAATAGCTGGGTCGCGGGTTGCAACGATGGTGGTGCGCAGTGGCGTCGAGCAACAGCAGCTTCACGGTGGCAAGAGCGACGGCGGTGACGCGGGCTTGCTGACAAGGCGAAGGTGTAGGCGTCAATTTGGCTGAGGGGGCGTTGGTCGCCTATTTGCTGCGGCGTTCGGCGAAGCTCCTGCGGGCAACTGCGAAGGAGTGGAGCACGCCGGCGAGCGATGGGCGGTTTGAGGTGTGGTTGCCGAACGCCGAGCGCGACGGTGCTCATGGCTGCAAAGGCATGATTTGCAGGGGCGTGGCCGTCGAGCGCCGGTTTGCTAAAGAAGAAGACTCCCTTTCTTTTTTCCTTTTTGTTTTTTTTTTTCCTCTCTCCTCACTCGTCTCTCACGTCACTTCTTCTCTACATTTTTCTTATTTTTTTGGCTGACTTTTCCCTTTCTTTTCTTCTGCAGGTTGTCAGAAGAGAAGAAAACTTACTCTTGTTGGACGACAAAGGGGGTTTCCTCTCTCTCTCTCTTTTTTCCTTTCTTCTCACTTTCACGAATTCTCTCACGCTTGCTCTTTTCGCGAATTTTGTTTGTGAATTCTCCTTTTGTACTTTTTCTCAATTCTCGCCCGCTTTGTCCGTACAGGCACAACACCTTTTATAGGGGAAAATTTTAGATCTTTGTGGCATATTTTTTCCAATTTTGCTTGTGCATAATCCCCCTGAATATATCATTGAAATATATGCACTCGCGCAATATTCCTTTTTGTATTTTTCAAATATTCCATTCGAAAATTTCCTTTCTACCCAAGAATGTGCCCCTTAGTATATATTACCTGAATATGTAAAAATCTCACGTTGTATCAACGCTCACCGTTGGTCCAATGCAAAAAAATAAAAATAAAATGGAATAAAATAAATTTCTCTAAACTATATGTTATGCAACCACTGGGGGTTCGCCCCAGTGGCCACCCTTCCATCTTGGAAGGGGGAGATTGGGGGTTCAAATCCCCACCTTCTTAGGGGGGATTGGGATGGGGACGATTCATTTCAGGAGTAGGTTTCGACTCCCACGCCCTGCAAGGAGACAGGGCAAAAGTCTGAGAGTGAGTGTTAGAGTAGGATTAGTGTAGGACCCACCAAAAAAAAAACTATATGTTATGTAATTTATTTTTATTTTTTGCAGTAAAAATTAACCCATTTTTTATGCAAAAATTTAGGTGTCAACATTCTCTGTGATATTTGTTGCATTTGAAAGTTCATGTTACCTACTTTCATTTTGATCAAGTGAACTTTTCCGTAGATCTTGCATGTGATGAGTGTCGAGGCTTGAATATGGGCATGCAACCTATTTGCTTGACTTGGGTTCAAACCCAGATTTGCAAAATCAGCAAAAACCCGCATATTTGAGTACGATTTAAGCTTGGCTGTGATTTCCATTTAATATTGCTCTTTGCATGTGATAGTAAAACCTCAATACTTTAGTTTTACATGAGACTACTTATGGATAGAGATTGAAAGCCACGAACATGGCTCGAGGAACCTGCTTGGGCCGGTTTAATGCACACCAAGTGTTTGACAAAATGCCTAAATTAAGCTTCGATCTTAAAACAGTCGATTAGAGCTCGGTTCTTGTGATATTCATGTACTGGGCTCTTCCATATTAGTGTAAATCAACAATATATTAGTTTAGCGAATTATTTTCAAATTAAAAAAAAAATCTAAAAATTTAATATATATATATATATATATATATATAAATGATTAAGGCAAAAATGACATCTATGAGATTTTCCTAATTTTATAAGGTGATTTTTCCTAATTTAATACTATTTTGGTATTTTATAATCCTTTTTGTGAATAATCCATTTTGCACAGATTAAAATTATTTAGAGTAATATCATGCTTATTTAAATTCTCATTTCGTTCATGAGGGTCCTGTCTTGGGGCATCATAACAAGGTCATGGAATATTATTTGCCCCACTTGTATAGGGTTTTACTTTTTCACATTTATTTTTAAGTCATTTCAATTTCTTGGATGTTTACTAATCGCATCGCTTTTCATTAATTTGAGTGTAAATTTTTCTTCTAAATTAAGTTAGGATTTGTCTAGATATTAAGGAAAACAAACCTACAAAAACATTTAAATGGACGCTTAGTGATTTCATAAGAATTATAATTGGTAATTAAGATTGTGTGACCATTTAGATAAACAACCTTCCAATTTAGTGGTATCGCAAGGGCGCTAATAGAAACATTGGTATAAACAAGTCTCCGTTCCTAAAAATCTTTGGTTGTGTAGGAACTGAGACAATACTCCTGGATCTTGCTTGGTTTCTAGCCAACCCCAAGAGGCTAGTAGTGACTCCTAGAAATACATAGGTTGTTAAGAACTAAAATATAAAATCCAATGTCACACTAGGTATGGGCTTGGGAGAGTCTGCGCCTAATTCAGGGCCGTTAGCCCGCCTCGTTAGGCGAATATCCCTAAACCTCTTCCTCTTCCCCTGGACGGAAAAAGAGAAGTCGCGATAGCTTGACGACTCCACTAGGCACTTAGTCGCAAACCTTAGAGGACTGAGGCCATAATAACTTGATCGATTGTTCACTAACATGGTCTTCATTCGATAATGTCTGTCAAAGTCGTGTGGAAAACAAGGTTAGTCCGCTAACAACGTGTTAAATATTTTGGTAGGTTTAGAGAAATAAGGGGTGGAGTGTCTGTTAACCCATTTATACTTACCTTAGCACTGCACATTTACACACACAACTCGCAATCTAAACCCCGATCGCACCAGGAAGCCCATAGGAGGTGCCAAAAGATAGAACCCGTGTGGGGAATGACCCATGGTTATCCACTTTTGGTCCCGCTCATTTTGATTAATGATAAAGAGAACTGTTTGACGTAAGTGCGGGGTGGAGAAAACTTTTTTGATCTAATCAAAATGGGGACCTTAAGCCTTTGGAATTCCACCTTTATGCATCAAACCTCACAAGTTTACATCCACATGTCTATGTGATCGGGAAAAAAAAAAATCTCTTCACCCATTGTAAGTGTGATTTCTTCATCTACTTGCTCACTTCAGATTGAAATTTTCATTTTTTGGAGATTCTCATAAATCAATGGAATGCCCTTGGCGATGCAGGTTTGGTACTCACTCTTGATAAATAAGTATTTGAAATACCTCTGATCCGGCCTTATAGAACATAGTTTTTGTCTAAATTTTCAATTACGAACTCAAAGTCACATTTTGTATAGAAATTCTTCCAAGTCAAGACTATGTTTTGGGGCATAGAATTAAAATGAAAATTTCAATAAAACTCTTTCTTGGTCACATTTCAAAATTAAAATTCAATTCACATTTTGTGTATGGATTTCTCAAAATAAAAATCACCTCACCTTTGTATGAGTGAAACCACAAATTAATCTTTCAAAATCAATGCCTCATTTGTGTATGAAACTTTTGGAACAAAGTGGGCATTCAATTGATAGCCGTAGATCGATCTTTTAATGAAATCTCCTCTTACTAATAAAACCTTGATGAAATACCAAATTCTCGTAAGTGGAGACTAAGGGGAAGGTATCGTTGCCTCGATTTCGTTGTAAGAGGCGGCTTTACTGAAAGATCAATTTTTCATTCATGTACCGACATTATCTTCCTTTCGCAGGTCAAGCGTGACAACCATTCCTTGAACTCCTCTTGCTTGACCATGCCAAAAGTGGACTTTAAAGCCAGGACAAGAATTGTGCTTATTACGCTCCTCTATGAAAGAGCTTCTTGTACTTTATCCTTGTCATTATTCCTATTAGGAAATGTGTTTTGTGTTTTGGGTTTTGATTATGGACCCAATTGATGCTTTTGTATATCATACAACTCACATTTTTGAATAAAAGTCATATTCTATCAAATATGACTGTCAGAGTTCATAAAAGTCATATTCTATAAAATATGCTTTTGTATATCATACACATGACTGTCAAAGTTCATAAAAGTCATATTCTATAAAATATTTGAGGTGTTTCAAATGGACCCTCGGGGCTGAGTTTTATGCCTTAGCTTCAAAATGTTCGAAAATCAGCTTCAAGAGGAACTTGCATAATATTTTATCTCTTCACTTAGTCACTTCTGTAAGATGATGCTTTGACGGGGTAAGGTTGTAATCATTCCAATAGTGATTTCTTGTGCAACAACTGACTCGGCCATCCATTTTTGTCAAACAGACAAAATGACAGCTTTGTTCAAGATTGATATTTACTTCCTCTGGAAAGACAAAAGCGCGGGCCTTTCCCTAACAGTCATGTGATGCACCGATTCATGCTCATTTATGGGCGTATTTGGTTGAGCCATGAACTACATCAATATTTTCGTAGCATATAAATTCAAACATTGTGATTAAGTGTGAAAAGAACCGTCAAAGCCTCAAAGATCACAAATCTACTAGCTTAACAACAATCTTTATTGCTTCGAAAGCGGCACTCAAACATTGTGATTAAGTGTGAAAAGAACCATGAAAGCCTCAAAGATCAAAATCTACTGGCTTAATGGCAATCTCTATTGCTTCGAAGGCGGCTTCCACATAAGTTCCACATCCTAGACGACCTCATATTAATTTGACATTCTTCATGGAAGAAGAAATCTGTAGACATTCTTTGGCATCAAACTACTTCGTTGGTTGTGAGCAAGAAGCAATTGCAATCCCTACACTTCTAATGGTTTCTTGGCATCCAATCTTGTATGGAGATGATTATTGGTGGTCTGCAAGACAATACTTCAAGATGTAAATGTACAGAAACAAGAATCGGTCATCAAATGTTGCCCTTGAATAAAAAGATTGTGAAGTGTGAAATGCATTGACACAGCACAAATGGCACAAGATCACCTAGCCTAAAAGGGCTACGTGGGAAACTGAATAAAGCATGAAAGATTCGAACGAAACGAAGATTCATCCACAAATGGAGTTGTATATGGAAAAGTTATCTAACTTAGTGTAGCATGCATTCGACCATAAGGACAATGTCTACCCTTCCTCCATAAAGATATGAAAAATTTTAATTGGGCAGATGCCCACAAAATGGATCGGGGGCATGCAATACCCGAATCACCCGACTTCTGAAAAGGGAAAGATTCAAATGGAATAGACATTTGCCAAGTGAATTGATGTCAATCATGAGAGCAAATCCCTCTCCATAGCCAAGGAAACGAGATGGAACACAATCATCAGATATGCTGTAAAATGGAGTATACCGTTCCTAAAATGAATCACATCGAATATTAAAATAACATATTACGTTTCTTAAACCTTGTAATTGATAAATGGGGCAAGTCACTCAAAATAGAGTAACTCTCACTCGTGAAGCAAGATGAAACAAAGTCAACTGATTCAGCACAAAAAGGGAGTATCGTCCCTAAATTAGTCCAATTCAATTTTGGAATATAAGTAACATGCTCTATCTCTTGTTGGAAAAGGTGCACATTGACCATTGGAGCAACACCTTATACCAAGAAGTTATGCTAAGGCCCAACCATCCATTTTGATGGAATAAATGGAGTAAAACATCTAAGAAGCAATGCCCTCACATGGCAAAACAAGGAGTACCCCTCTCCTTTCATCTTTGACGCCCACTTAGAATGAGTGAATTCGATAACATCTAAATGGCCCATTTGAAAGCAAGATCTTCAAGGAAATGTTAACACTTGAGGAGCAAAGGCACATGAAGAGGAAACGCAAGAACATTTAAAGTCAAATGTAAGAGAAGGATAATTTGGTATCGTTTCCCAAATGCCCCCTCTAACTTCATTTTTGATGTAGTTCCCTTGTTTGACAAGAAGTATCAGTTTTTGAGGAACAAACTCAATAAATCGATTTAAGCAGAGTACATATTGACCAAGAAAGCATATGGAGGTAACACATGTCAAATTCACCTAACTTGGTTTAAAAGATGTGTCGTTCCAGAGCCAGTTCAATTAAATAAAAAAAGAAGCGCCCCATGGACAATACCTGTGCTTCGGCCTGGTGGTATTGGAAATGAAGACGACTAGGGTTCGATCCCTAGAAATGGCAACGTGGTTGCCATAAAACATATAATAATAATTAAAAAAAAAACTTTTGCATTTCTTGCTTTTGCAAAAATAGGAGAGTGCTTTAATTAATGAGACCAAAGATCTCAGACTCTCTTTAAGCTTTAAAATAAGTAGGTTCATTCCACTGTTTGCCGCCAAATTGTGAAACTAACTAAAGGTAATGTTGTATCATTTCTAGTTTTACGATACCTGAGGATTCATGCACTAACACATTTCTTTATGTTTTTCATAGGATCGCCTGACTACTAAGGCATAGGTAAGTACCCTTCATCTCAAAATTAAATGGAAAACAAATGGGGAATTCCCATCGCAAGAAAGAACATTTAGTGTTTTTTCTAGAAACAAGCACAAAAAGGGAAATCGAAGAAACAAGTTTTCCACAAAGTTTGCAAAAATCTTCTTTACCTTTAAATTGTCTATCCACTCGATGGATCACTCATTTTTAATCAAAATTCCCTATGAAGATTAATCCACCCAGATGATCTCAACAAAATGAAAGGTGATGTTACTCATGCCAAGCGAGAAACACTTAGGATGAGGAAAGGCAACCCATTTTCAAACATGTCCTTTAAGCACTCTGGGATTCGAGCGAAAAAGAAAACCCGTGTCGTTTAAGGACAATGGATTCATTCACAAGTGGTACATAGATCAAGATGATAAGTGGCATTTCTTTCCTCTATCATACACACCACAAGTGACAATAGTTAGCCCATTTGAGCCTTTTAATGTGGAGAATTTTCTACAAAATACCCCTGTCAAGAACCACCTCACAATGAGGCAATTGTGGAGGTTTAGGTTTACATTATTTGGAGAGGAAAGATGAGAAAGGTTTCTTGGCTCTCACTTGCATGAATCTTTTGTGGTAACTTTAGATGAATTCTTATAGAAACTTGAAGCATCTCGAGGTGAAGAAGAGCATTCATTTCTGCATCCAAACACAAATACCCGTTGCTTAAACCATATTGAGCCTAACTATTCATTTTTAAAGCTCGAGTGATGATTATCTCCCCACATTGGGGGCAAGACACATAATTTACCAATGCAATTGGTGTTTACATGACAATATGAAAAGCATTTCGAAAGTCCTAAGAGCTCAAAAAGTTCAAAAGAGTAAAAGTCAACTAAAAATTAAAGGGCATGAAAATGTAGTGTGCCTGGTAAAAGTAAGGCCAATGTCTATAAAAAAAGAAAAGAGAGAGAGAGTAGAAGAAAAAACAATTGCATCAAGAGGAATATCTTTGTGAAAGCAAAAATGGCACCAAAAAAAAAAAACACTTGCATTGAAAAGAAAATCATTGCAAATGCAAAAGCCATTATGTTTTGATGATTAGTCAAAGGACTTTTGAGGCAATTTGAATTTTAAAAGTCAAGTGCTTTAAAAAAAAATGGATGATACGGTAATGATGCCATGATAATCACCAACTCTCAAATCTCCCTTTGACAAAAAGTTATAAGCCTTTTGAGCTAAGCCTTTCAAACCTTTCCCCGAATCAACATTACAACCCATTTCAAAAATCTCTTCAGATTGGGATGATTCAAAGTGGAAATAAAGACTTCCTAAAGATGCTGCTCAAAGAAGTGAGAGCAAGGTTGTCTTATTTCATCTTAAAGTTTCTTGACTTGTAAATGTGGCGAAGCTGTCGATTGGTGATTAATTCATTTCATAGACAATGATGCTTATTCATTGCTAAAACCACGACCAAACCTACATTACGGTCTTTCCAAAAGACCTTTTAGATTGGTCAATGTGTACTTATTGTGAATGATTTAAAGCCTTGCACGCTAGAAGAGTGAGATTGAGTGGTTAGTTTATTTCCCACATGAATAGATGGGATTAAATAGCCCTTTTCTTAAGAATATGTGAGAAGCCCTTTTGATTAGGGGTTCTTGCTCGGCATACTTAACAGACCTTTCTCATAAATCAAGGTCATTTCGACAACGACTTTTCTCCCAAGAGAATTTGACAATTAATGATATCTTCTAAGCGTGATGACAGTTTTGCGAGTTTGTCAAGTGGTCGGAATCAATTTGATTTGTTTATGCAATCATTGGTTTCTCATTACCGATACACTTTTGATATTGTTTCTAATGACATGTGCTGAAATTGATCTAATCTAGTATGCTTTCGCTACTAGAATACTTGTTATAATGAATTCTATTTGATGTGCAGTACCCATTTTAGAATATTCTCAAATGATAGGTTTCTTCAGTGAAACCACACAATTTCGAAGAGTTCATGGGTCAACCTTAAACCATGCATTTTCAAGAGGTTCTTGGTCATCCTTAAACATTGCAATTCTAAAGGATTCATGGGTCAGCTTTAAACCATGCACTTTCAAGAGGTTCTTGGTTATCCTTAAACCACGCAATTCCAAAGGGTTCATGGGTTAGCCTTAAACCATGTATTTTCAAGAGGGTATTGGTCATCCTTAAACCACACAATTTCAAATGGTTCATGAGTTAGCCTTAAACCATGCATTTCCAAAGGGTTCATGGGTCAACGTTAAACCATGCAATTTTTAGAGGTTCTTGGTCATCTTTAAACCACGCAATTTCAAAGAGTTCATGGGTTAACCTTAAATCATGTATTTTCAAGAGGGTCTTGGTCATCCTTAAACCACACAATTTCAGGCCTCATGGGTTAGCCTTAAACCATGCATTTCCAAAGGGTTCATTGGTTAACCTTAAACCATGCAATTTTTAAAGGTTTTTGGTCATCCTTAAACCACGCAATTTCAAAGAGTTCATGGGTCAACCTTAAACCATACATTTTCAAGAGGTTATTGGTCATCATTAAACCTAGCAATTCTAAAGGGTTTATGGGTTAGCCTTAAACCATGCACTTTCAATAGGTTTTTGGTTACCTTTAAACCACGCAATTCCAAAGGGTTCATGGATTAGCCTTAAACCATGGATTTTCAAGAGGTTCTTGATCATCCTTAAACCATACAATCCACACGATTAGTGGGACTGCCTTAAACCATTAAGTTAGTGAGCCTGCCTTAAATTACAAAGTTAGTGGGTTTGCCTTAAGCCACATGGTTAATGGGTCTACCTTAAACCATGCGATTAGTGGCACTACCTTAAATTACATGGTTGGTGGGACTGCTTTAAACCACAAGGTTAGTGAGTTTGCCTTAAATCGCATGGTTAGTGAGACTGCCTTAAACCACATGGTTAATGAAACTGCCTTAAATCACAAGTTTAATGGGTCTACTTTAAACCACACAATTAGTGGGACTGCCTTAAACCACAAGTTTAGCGAGCTTGCCTTAAACCACATGGTTAGTGGAACTATCTCAAACCACACAGTTAGTGGAATTGTCTCAAACCACACAGTTAGTGAGACTATCTTAAATCACAAGGTCAGTGGGACTGCCTTAAACCACAAGGTCAATGAATCTACCATAAACTACACGATTAATGGGATTGCCTTAAACCACAAGGTTAGCGAGTCTGCCTTAAACCACATGGTTAGTAGGATTGCTTTAAACCACACGATTAGTGGGTATGCCTTAAACCACAAGGTTACTGGGTTTGCTTTAAACCAGATGATTAGTGGGACAACCTTAAACCATATGGTTAATGGGATTGCCTTAAACCACACGATTAACGGGACTGCCTTAAACCACAATATTAGTGAGTTTGCTTTAAACCACAAGGTTAGTAGGACTACCTTAAACCACATGATTAGTGAGACTGCCTTCAATCACAAGGTTAGTAGGTCTGTTTTAAACCATACAAATAGTGAAATACCTTAAGCTATAAGGTTCGTGGATATATCCTCAAACCACACTTTTCAAAGTATTCATAGGTACATCCCTAAACCACGCTCTTTACATCAAGCTCAATTGCATTTTCTTTTTGCTCTTTAAAAAAAAAAATTAGGCGTCATCTTATCTTTGAAAGCAATCTCCTTGAGCTTCCTTCTAAATAGGGGTAGCTGTTGACACTTGAATTTTTACTCAAAAATCATTTCCGAAAAATAGGAACTTGTTTTTCCACAAAAATATTTTATGTCAAATTCTTGCATATAGATTATTTAGGCATTTAGTACAATTTTTAAATGGAAGATGTCTTTCCTAAAAAAAAAAAGAAAAAGAAAAAAATAAACAAAGAAAAAAAAAAAAAAGAAGAAAAAAAGAAGGAAAAAAAAGTAAGTTCGGGCGAATGATCTAAATATGACTAGCCAAGTCCAAGAGATCATATTGCAACTAAAACAACAAGTTGGGGCCAAAATGTAATTTCTAAAAGTTGAGGGACCAATTCGCAAATTTTGTAAAAATTCATCCAAGCCCTTAAAGCATCATCTTGGCCCCTAATTAAGTTGAAATTGAACCTGGGTTAGATAAAATTAATAAAATCTGGCCAAAATAACAAAATTGCATTGAATTGGACATTATCGAGCAAAAAAATAGCCAAATTTTTAGGAATTCCTTACAAAAATTGGGTGGGGACAATTGCGAAACCAGACCAAGATCTTAAATTACTCTACATGAGCTTGCTAATCAATCAAAAATCACAACAAAATTGATGGATTAGAGCATACAAACTATCTACCAAAACCCAATCCATGATTTGATCTCAATTCGGAGCTGTTGAGTAAGTAACTTGATGGCCCCACCACATCCCACTCAGTGGCCCAATTAGCTTGATCTCTACACGTGATGGAAGATCATTATTGGTAGTGCAAGCGGAAAAAAAATTGGCCAAGGATAAGCAGTTGGAAGCACATGAAAATCGTAGTAAAATCGCATACTCAATAGCTGCAAAATTTGAAGTAGCTCTGTTAGTAGGCTTGGTAGGTGGACAAAAGACCGACCAAAAGATCCCTTAATGAAGGGGAGAAGATCACTGAAGGAAGCTCTTTTAGGTTATGAAAGGTAGGAGACAAGGAGGAGAATAGAGAGCTCACAATCGTTTGCCAAAGATGCCCCCAGAAGCAATTCAAGAAAAGCCAAACCCTGAAATTCTAAACTGACCATTGTAGAGAAAAGTGAAATTTTCATAAACTTGTAGCAAACATTAACCAAAACCTTCAACTAAAGAGTGAAACTTCACTCAAAGATCTTTCTAATCATAGGTTGCACGTCCCAAATGGAGATTGGGAAGGCCTCCTAAAGCCCCCCAAAACAGTACCCTCCTAGTGAGGCAAGAAAATGAAAATTTTTCTTAAGTGTTTTGTCCAGTTGGTCATAGGTGAGGGAAAGTGGGTGTTTTTAAGAAAAGTAAGAGATAAATGAGGAAAATTATGACTTGTAGCCCAAATTATAATACATATAGTTTGGTTGGGTGTTAATTTGGCCAACAAAAGAGGTCTCAAAATCTAATTTTGGAGACTAACAAAAACCTTCATTGTTAGTTTTTTCCTTAGCAGATCTCATTTTCCTATTTGAATGAGCCAAATTCCATGTGCCCTCGGAGGATGATCTTTTGGTTTCCTTGGCCAAAAGCCACTTGCAAAAGAAACTAGGAAGCTAAGTAAGAATCCTAGATGTATTTTTTTTTATCAAGTTTGAGTATGTTTTAAACGTAAAAAGCAAGAGGAAAATCAGCCCGGAAAATTGATTTCTTAGGCTTAAAATTTTCCAAGTGTTTCAAGCCTTTTCAAGAACTTTATATGTTTGACTTGCTACTCCCCTTTATATGTGTTTTCTGTCTTCATGAGCTTGATGAATGTCATATGGGAGTACAAATGATGTTGAGGTTAGCTCGGTTTGGTCTTTAAATCTCTGGGTAAATCATGAGATCGTCTACGACTTGAGCCAAAACCAAATCCATCCACATTAATTCATGGCTGGTCAATGTGGACCATGCATGTATGCTTCTTCAAAGGAACGTTTTGATGTGTTCGATTGATCAATCTCTATGATGTTTGTTGCATTTGAAAGTCCATGTTACCTACTTTCATTCTGATCAAGTGATATTCTCTGTAGATCTTGCATGTGATGAGTGTTGGGGCTTGAATATGAGCATGCAACCTATTTGCTTGACTTGAGTTCAAACCTAGATTTGCAAAATCAACTCAAACCTGCGTATTTGAGGATGATTTTAGTTTGGTTTTTATGTGTTTTAGGCTGTGATTTCTATTTAATATTGCTCTTTGCATGTGATAGCATCACCTTGATACTTTAGTTCCACATGAGATTGTTTATGAATTGAGATTGAAGGCCACAAACATGGTTCAAGGAACCTACTTGGGCTGGTTTAATGCACACCAAGTGTTCCACGAAATGCCCAAACTAAGCTTCGATCTTGAAATGGTCGATTTGAGCTCGGTTCTTGTGATATTCATGTACTGGGCTCTTCCTTATTAGTGTAAATCAAGCATAGATCAATTTAGGGAATTATTTTCAAATAAAAAATAAAATAAAAATAAAAAAAAATCCGAAATTTCAAAAAAAATAAAAATAAAAATGATAGATGGTATCAAATTAAGGCAAAAATGACATTTATGAGATTTTCCTAATTTTATAAGGTCATTTTCCTGATTTAATGCTATTTTGGTATTTTATAATCCTTTTTGTAAATAATCCATTTTGCATAGATTAAAATTATTTAGAGTAATTTCATGCATATTTAAATTCTCATTTCGCTCATGAGGGTTTTGTCATGGGGCGTGATAACAATGCCATGTAATATTATTTGCCCGACTTATATCGAGTTTTCCTTTTCCGCATTTATTTTCAAGTCATTTCAATTTCTTGGATATTTACTTATCGTGCTGTTTTTCATTAACTTGAGTGTAAATTTCTCTTCTAAATTAAGTTAGGATTAGTCTAGACATTAAACATGTCACACCCGAAAACCAATAAGAGTGGAGGATGACATAGCCATCCTTCCTCCCAAAGGACGCAACCTCAAACCACCAAATTAATATATGCACCTCCACCAAAAGCTAACTCACAAATTTATCAACTATATACAACTCATACCAAAAAGTCCCCACCACAAAAAGTTCTCCCCAATAACAAATGCTCAAGCCTACTTGCGATTTGCTAAAGAATCTAAAAACCAAGTAAATGAAAGGAGTGAGGTACCACAGCTCAGTGAGTAACACATTTCTTCCAAGCGGATCAAGAAATCACTATGCACATTTAAAACGCAACCATAACTCACTTTAAAATAATGTATATTCATAATACAAATACTGAAGACACCAATGGTCTAGTCCATTGGTCAATCTCACAAAAACCTATATCAATGATCTATTCTATTGATTAATCTCATTAAACCACATATCAATGGTCCATTCCATTGATCAAACTCAAATCACATGTCAATGGTCTACTCTATTGACCAACTCATGCTCACATGTCTAGCCATGGTCACGCATAATGCCCATGACAAAACGACCAAGATTCCCCCCATGGTATGGTCTCTACCTATTATTAGCCAATGGCTCAGCCCATGAGGATATCCTAGACTAGTATGTGCATACCCACACCGTGACATCCTGAAATTTTCAGTTCTGCTTTCAATTAAATTAATCGGACCTTTCATCGATGCGTTTATAGTGCTATTCTCAGAGCTGATCACTTGTGAGATAACTAGACTATTTGGGGAAGTCATTAAGGAATTTTAACGCAATAGACTTGAGAATTCGACTACTCGACCGTGCTTATTTGCATAGATCATTATGACACAGTAAAGATCGATTAGAAATCAGAAATAGGTCGGCTCGACTAAGATGTGTGGTTAAACGTGGGTGATTCCACCAAATTGAGAAATTCTCGTTGATCGACACTAGACTGATTTTTTTTGTCCTTTTGGTACCCAACATCCGTATTTGAATCCTCGAGATTTTCACGATCACCAAGAGTCACCAATGTGTTGAAGAGGTTCATTGTAGCTCAAAGAAAATCGACCACGGGTCATTTGCACTAAAACAATTTCTAAAAGCTACCTAGTAACCTAGGTCACGCTAAAATAGCGCAAGATTGAAATTAACCGCAAATTTGAATCTGATTTCAGAAATTGAAAGTTATGTCATGTCACGAGTCATTTCCAAAATGTCGACTCAGTCTTCGAAGATTTTTTCTACAAACTAAGATTTTGGCAAAAAAAGTCGATATAGGGCCTTTTTCGATCGGGAAAATCAGAGAACCGTTTTTTATCACGAAATTGGGATGCAAGTAAGTTCTAATGGTGAGGAAAAATATCAATTTGATCGTGAGTACCTCGATTGAATTTTTAAGAGTCGTATTGGGTTAATTCAAGAAGGAATTGAATGGAAATTGAGGGAAAAGGTTGTGCAAATTCGTATGTCCCCATAGCCATGACTTTTGGACCAACTCAAGACTTTTGGAGGAAGCCAAAGGGCTAGGAAATTGGCTATGGAAGATAGCACACTTGGTGGGACACACCAAAGGGGACAAAGAGATGAGAGAGTGACCTTGATGGCCCCCTCTAGCCTAACCGGTCCCCTCCCTCCTGCTTATACCCGTCGACGCCATCCTCTCCCTCCATCCAGTCGTGCGAAGACCTCCAGCAAACCCAGAAACCGAGCAACTCGGCTCCTCTCTGCCCGTTTGACCACCGCTCGCCATCGCAAGCCGTCGCATTCTCGTCATGCCCCTGCATGCTCGCCTGCTTATCACGCGTCACCGCTGTCCCAGCCACGCCGTCTCACCTAGCTTGTGCATCCAGTAGGTCACCAGGACGCCATGTGTCGTCGTTGTGGTCGCCGGAGCCACCGTCTGCCTCTGCTTGGACCTGCAGCAGCCCTACCACCCATCCTTGCCGGTTTCCGCCTCAGCCAGCCACCGGTTCCAGCTCTCTCAACCAAGGATAGAAGCCGAAGCAAGTGGGTCTCACAGCCACTGTTTGGCCCGTTTTGGTGGCCTTCCCGACCTCGGTTGGCGGTCTCGCTTTGGAGTTTGTCGAGCCTTGCCGCGTCCCCGTCGTTTCGATTCGAGTGAATCCTTAATCAAGTGAGTTTAACTCACTAATCCTTCTTAGTTTAGACTAAGTTTGGATTAGGTGGATAGTTAGAATAGATTAGCAATTTAATTAATCGTTATTGCATGTTAAGTGGTTAGAGTAGTGTAATTAAAGCCTAGACAAACTCTAGTATTTATCTAGAGTGGTTCGGAAATTTTCGGGCTTGTCTCAACTTTTAATTTGGCTTTTCCGGTCTAAGTTGTATTTATTGGCATTTAATAATTAATTTCAGTAATTATTTAATTAATTATTATTTTTTTCGAAAATTAGACGAGGGGATAGCCGGTGACCGGAATTTTATTCTGATTGCGGTGGTGTCATATGTTTATCTAATTGACTTTATTTTATGAAAATTGAGTGTGATTTGTGATTGGGGGTATTTATCCCAAAATATCTTTAATTTTCGTAATTAATTAGAAAATCATCGGGCGTCGGTTTACGGCGCCAAACAAGTGTTTTTGGGTTGTTGGAATTAGTGGGATTTTCAAAAGGGGAAAATATTGTATTTTGGCTAAGGCCGACCGTGTACCCACACACGATTATTTTTATCGGGTATGATAAAAATGGTGAAATGAATAGATGGTCAGGATGGTATACTATATCAGCTTACGGGCTCTAATATGTTAGCTTAGAGCGAGCAGTATACCAGTGTATTATATCAGCCTACGGGCCTCGATATGTTAGCTTAGAGCGAGCAATACACCTTAGCAGCTTTTGGTGAGCATTATTAGTATACGATATTAGCCTACGGGCCTCGATATGTCAGCTTAGAGCAAGCAATATACTATTTATCAGCGTAGTGCAAGCTATACTATCTATTTATCAGCTTAGAGTGAGTAATCCTAATATAATCGGACTTTATAGATAGTATTGAATGGGCCGACCAATGGAAGGTCGTGATGACATGTAATCGACTGAGTCGATTAATCGATGGTTCGATCTGATTTGAGGAATTGAAATGTTGTGATGATTGATTGAGTTTATGAATTAAACTGACTTGCAAGAAGGAGTGGAGGCAAAGGTAAGTCCTTTATTTCATGGTTGTGCTTAGACAACCCTCAGGGCGTATTTTCTTCCTAGTTGGGTCTTAGGGGCTTGAACTTGCTAAGACATAATCTCACCCCATTGTGGGATATCATTTCAAGTCCTTAGATGGCAGCTTCTCCTTAGCATTTTGGACAGCTTAAGAGGGTCACAGAATAGACGTCTTACATTTCACTACATGGGAGCCCTAAGGCTGGACCTATGAGCTAGTAAGGTCCATAGTCTGGGTCGATGCGTGTCTCACCCACAAGGTGCCCCACCGATATAGATCATGGTACCGCCAAGCTCAGGATGGCCAAAGAAAGGGTCCCATATTGGAATCTTAGATACCTCTGTATGTACTGGAGGTTGCTTTTGGAAAGGGTATAGCAGATCCCCCTAAAGGTTCAATGGTAGACTTGATAGACTCCGATTGAAGATCTAGGAACCCCGGTGTACTCGGCTGTAGGCTAAAATGATAGTGAGGAGGTGGAGCAGCACCACCTCCCGTTGGTGCTGGGGTAGTAGCCCTTGGTGATCCCAAGTTCGAGTGGATCATGCAAGCGCTTGAAGCCATGTGAGATCTGATGGGGCAGCAAGCCCAGAACCAAGCCGTCGCTACTATTGCCGCCGCTTAAGCTGCCGTTGCTGCCACTGTTGAGGTCGCAACTGCTACCACACCTGTCACCACACCTGTTGAAGTTGCAGCTAGGAACATAGTCGTGGATAGAGAGAGACCGATCCACAAGTTGGTGGAGCAATTCCTAAAGCTTTACCCGCCGAGATTCACGAGTATCGGAGACCTAGAGACTGTATCTCTTTGGATTCAAGATCTTGATCAGGCGTTTGCACTTCTAAGATGCAATGAGGAGGAGAAAGTAGTCCTGGTAGTGTATCAGCTGCAAGGTAACGCCAATACTAGGTGGAGAGCCGCTGGAGAGACAGTGTATCCGAGAGGACTAGCCCCGTTGTAGGATGCTTTCCTCAGAGCGTTCAATGATAAGTACTTTTCGGGAAGAGCTTGAGAGCAGAAAATGGAAGAATTTCAGCGTCTCCGCCAAGGGACGATGACTGCTGACTAGTACGAGGTCAAGTTCACAGAGCTTTCTCAGTATGCTTTGAGGTTGATAGAAGATCCGGAAGAAAAAGCTCAAAGGTTCAGGAACGGCCTTCGACTAGAGTTGAAACAGCCACTGGTGCCATTTGACCTGAAAGACTATCGTGAAGTCTACAACCGAGCCCAGCTGATTGAGAGAAGTTTGAACAAGCAAGCCGCCTCGTCTGGATCGAGGTTTAATTCGAACAAAGAAGGGATTCGACATGGGAAGAGGCCCATGACTAGAGGATAGTTCCATGTTCCGCCCAACAGGAAGGGTGGAATTAGGAAATTAGGGCTAAGTCAGAATGGCAAGTGTCGCTTCTGTGGAAGGTGACATAGTACGGCCCCGTGCCCTCGAAGGATGGGCACTTGTTTTGAGTGTGGCCAATAGGGTCACCTGGCCAGAGATTGTCCTAGACGACCAAAAAGACAGCCGCAGTTACCGCCGCCACCACCGTTGGGACAGATCGAGGGTATGCGCCACAGAACGCACCGCAGAGTGGACAGATGAGACCCCGGCTCGAGGGAGCCGGTGTACGCCATTACCGGGTCGGGCGAAGACGCGCCTAATGTGATTACAGGTATGGTTTCACTGAACGACCATGCTGCTTATGCTTTATTCGACTCTGGAGCAACTCATTCTTTTATTATCGAGCAATATGTTAAGCTGAGAGGATTAAGTCCTGAGTTACTAGAGTCAGTGGTTAGCATATCTACACCATTGAAGGATAGGGTGTTAGCTGCATTGGGGTGTTCTGGTTGCAAGTTAGCAATTGGTGAGTGAGAGAGGAAAATAGACTTATTAGTCCTAGCCATGTATGACTTTGATTTGATAATTGGCATGGACTGGCTCACCAAGCAACAAGCTAAGATGGACTATTATCGTAAAGTGATTTAGTTTGACCCGTTAAAGGGCGAGAGTTTCGAGTTTGTCGAGAGTCAAGGAGGACCATCGATTACCTTGATCTCATCGCTTGAGGCAACCCATTTGTTAGACGAGAGTTGTCAATGTTACTTGGCAACTGTCGTGGATATGACAGTTGAGGAGCTAAAGATTGAAGATATTGTAGTAGTACAAGAATTTCCAGATGTATTCCCAAAGGAATTGCCAGGTCTATCGCGGGAGAGAGAGATCGAGTTTGTAGTTGAGTTAGCACTCGGAACAAAGCCAATCTCTAAGGCTCCTTACCGGATGGCGTTGTCTGAGTTGAAAGAACTGAAGGTGTAGATGCAAGAATTGTTAGATAAGGAATTCATACATCCTAGTGCATCACCTTGGGGAGCACCAGTTTTGTTCGTGAAGAAGAATGATGGTTTGTTGCATCTGTGCATCGTCAACTTAATCAGGTGACGATCAAGAACAAGTATCCACTCCGAGGATCGATGACTTGTTTGATCAATTACAAGGAGCGTCGATATTTTCTAAAATCAACTTGAGGACAGATATCATCAACTGAGGATCAGGAAGGAGGACATTCCAAAGTCAGCGTTTCGTACTCGATACGGTCATTACGAGTTCACTGTGATGCTGTTCGGTTTGACGAACGCCCCAGTTGCTTTTATAGATTTGATGAACCGAGTGTTCAAGGATTATCTGGATCAGTTCGTGATTGTGTTCATCAATGATATTCTAGTGTATTCGAGGAATGATGAAGAGCATGAGAGTCATCTAAGAGTAGTACTGCAAACTCTGAGGGTTCATCAGTTGTACGCCAAATTCAGCAAGTGTGAGTTTTGGTTGACTCGTGTTGCTTTCTTAGGTCATGTGATTTCAGGCAAAGGAATCTTCGTGGACCTGTCCAAGATTGAAGCGGTGATCAACTGGCCAAGACCGACTACAGTGACAGAAATCAGAAGTTTTCTGGATTTGGCAGGTTATTACAGACAGTTCGTAGAATGGTTTTCAGCATTAGCATCGCCGTTGATTCGACTCCTAAAGAAAGAAGAAAATTTTGTCTAGACAGACAAGTGCAAGCATAGTTTCCAAGAGCTTAAGTAGAAGCTGACTACTGCTCATGTGCTGACCATTCCATCTGGTGCTGGAGGATACGAGATCTACAGTGATACGTCGTTCAAAGGACTAGGTTGCGTACTGATGCAACATGGTAGGGTTGTTGCATACATTTCCCGTCAGTTGAGACCTCATGAGCAGAACTACGACTTAGAACTCGCAGCCATCATTTTCGCTCTAAAGATTTGGAGGCATTATTTGTGCGGAGAAAGATTCCAAATCTTCACTGATCATCAAAGTCTCAAATATCTATTCTCTCAGAAGGAGTTGAATATGAGGCAGCATCGCTGGATAGAACTTCTAAAGGATTATGACTGCGATATCCTCTATCACCCCGGGAAGGCGAATAAGGTCGCCACACTTTGAATTGAAAGTCTTTTGTAGCGCAAATGGTACTTAAGGAGTGGAATTTAACCGAGAAAGCTTGAGATTCGGTGTTCAAGTTTGAGGTAGGCCACATTTAGAATCTTATGGCCACCCTTAGAATTGAGCCAGATGTCCAGATCATGATTAAATTACTTCAGCCAACAGACTTAGATGTTCAGAAAATTCTGTAAGAAGATACTGATAAGAGAAAGGCCGACTTTCAGATTTTTTAGGATGGAACATTGAGGTTCCAAGGATGATTGATTGTACTTGACGACACTGAGCTTAGAGAGGAGATCTTATCAGAAGCTCATTGTAGCACTTACAGCAATCATCCTGTCAGTATAAAGATGTATGAGAATATGCATCAACATTACTAGTGGTCTGGTATGAAGGCAGAGATCGCCAAGCATATCACCAAGTGTTTGATGTGTCAGCAAGTGAAGGCTCAGCATTGCAAGCCGAGAGGACTTCTACAACCTCTCGAGGTCCTAGAGTGGAAGTGGGAGCACATCACGATGGATTTCGTGACCGGTTTACCAAGGAGTCAGAGAGGAAATGATTCCATTTGGGTAGTGGTCGACAGATTGACAAAGTCGACTCACTTCATTACAGTACAAAAGGACCTCAGTTTGGATAAGCACGCAGAACTGTACGTGCGTCAAATAGTTCGTCTGCATGGAGTACCAGTGACGATCACTTCAAACTGAGACCCGAGATTCACAATTGCCTTCTGGAAAAGCTTGCAAAGTGCTTTAGGTACGAAGCTGCAGTATAGTACGACATGCTGCGAAGACATGGATGGTCATTCTGAGAGGACAATTCAGACCTTCGAAGACATGTTGCGAGCTTGCGTGTTGGATTTCAAAGGGAGCTGAGAAGAACATCTTCATCTGGTCGAGTTCGCCTACAACAACAGTTATAAACAGAGCATTTAGATGGCTCCTTTCGAAGCATTGAATGCCAGAGCATGCTGAACACTAATATGTTGGGATGAAGT
Source organism: Eucalyptus marginata (assembly GCA_014182565.1). NCBI lineage: Eukaryota > Viridiplantae > Streptophyta > Magnoliopsida > Myrtales > Myrtaceae > Eucalyptus > Eucalyptus marginata. Next base: position 43,416 of record JABKBI010000014.1, on the reverse strand, counting down.
CAAGGAAAGAAAGATTACAGGCCCATAGTTGGTTCAGCAGTTAGTGGATGCAGTTGCAATTATCAGAGGCAAACTAAAGACTGTTCAAAGTCGACAGAAGAGTTACGCAGATAAACGCCGGAGATTTTTGGAATTCCAAGTTGGTGATCACGTTTTTCTAAAGGTGTCGCCAATGAGGGGTACTTCGCGCTTTGGTAAGAAAGGGAAACTGAGTCCGGAGTATGTAGGTCCGTTTGAAATTCTTGAGAGGATCAGGACCCTAACATATCGTCTCGCGTTGCCGCCAAGTATGGTGCAAGTGCACAACATCTTTCACGTGTCGATGTTGAGGAAGTATGAGCCTAAGCTGACCCACGTGCTTAATTTCGAGGAATTGGACATGGACGACCAAGTGTCGTACGTTGAAAGCCCGATTCAGATCATGGATCGAAAGGAACAAATTCTATGTACAAAGACCATCCCATTGGTCAAAGTGGTCTAGCAACACTACGGCATTGAAGGAGCAACCTGGGAGAGTGAAGAGTCAATGAGACAATTGTACCCTCACTTTTTTGCTTATAGTATTGTAATGGTTTTAATTTCGAAGATGAAATTTTTATAAGAGGGGAAGAGTTGTGACATCTTGAAATTTTCAGTTCTACTTTCAATTAAATTAATCGGGCTTTTCATCGACGCACCTATAGTACTATTCTCAAAGCTGATCACTTGTGAGATAACTAGACTATCTGAGGAAGTCATTAAGGAATTTTAACGCAATAGACTTGAGAATTCGACCAGGAATCGACTACTCGACCGTGCTCATCTGCAGAGATCATTATGGCATAGTAAAGATCGATTGGAAATCAATAATAAGTCGGTTCAACTGAGATGTGTCTAAATGTGGGTGATTCCACCAAATTGAGAAATTCTCATCGATCGGCACTAGACTGATTTTTCTGTCGTTTTGATACCCTATATCCGTATTTGAATCCTCGATATTTTCACGACCACTGAGAGTCGCCAATGTGTCGAAGAGAATCATTGTGGCTCGAAGAAAATCGACCATGGGTCATTTGCACTTAAAAAATTTCTGAGAGCTACCCGGTAGCATAGGTCACGCTAAAATTGCGCCAAATTGAAATTAACCACGAATTTGAACCCGATTTCAGAAATTGAAAGTTCTATCACGTCACGAGTCATTTTAGAAACGTCGACTCAGTCTCCGAAAATTTTTTCTGCAAACCGAGATTTTGGCGGAAAAAGTCGATATAGGGCCATTTTCGATCGGGAAAATCAGAGAACCGTTTATTATTGCGAAATTGGGATGCAAGTAAGTTCTAATGGTGAGAAAAAAATATCAATTTAATCGTGAGTACCTCGATTGAATTTTTAAGAGCCGTATTAGGTTAAGTCAAGAAGGAATTAAATGGAAATTGAGGGAAAAGGTTGTGTAAATTCGTATGTCCCCATGGCCATGACTTTTAGACCAACTCAAGACTTCTAGAAAAAGCCAAAGGGCTGGCAAATTGGCTATGGAAGACAACACACTTGGTGGGACACAACAAAGGGGACAAAGAGATGGGCGAGTGACCTTGGTGGCCCCCTCCAGCCCAACCAGTCCCCTCCTCCTTCTACACGTCGACGCCATCCTCTCCCTCCATCTAGTCGTGCGAAGACCTCCAGCAAACCCAGAAATCGAGCAACTCGGCTCCTCTCTGCCCGTTCGACCGCTCGCCACTACAAGCCGTCGCATCGCTGTTGCGCCCCCGCATGCTCGCCTGCTTGTCGCGCATCACCACCATGCCAGTCGCGACATCTCGCCTAGCTCATGCATCCGGCAGGTCACCAGGACGCTGTTCGTCACCGGGATGGTTGCTAGAGCCACCGTCTGTCTCTGCCGAAACCCATAGCAGCCCCACCACCCATCCTTGCCGGTTTCCGCCTCAGCCAGCCACCAGTTCTAACTCTTTCGACCAAGGACAGAAGTCGAAGCAAGTAGGTCTCATAGCCACTTTTTGGTCCGTTTTGGTGGCCTTCCCGACTCCAGTTGGCGGTCCCGCTTTGGAGTTTGTCGAGCCTCATCGCGTCCCCATCGTTTCGATTCGAGTAGATCCTTAATCAAGTGAGTTTAACTCACTAATCCCTGCTTAGTAAGTTAATGATGTTTAAGGGTTGATTAGTTTAAACTAAGTTTGGATTAGGTAGTTAGAATAGATTAGCAATTTCATTAATCGTTATTTCATGTTAGGTGGTTAGAGTAGTGTAATTAGAGCCTAGACAAGCTCTAGTATTTATCTAGAGTGGTTCAGAAATTTTCTGAGCTCATCTCGGCTTTTAATTAGGCTTTTCCGACCTAAGTTGTATTTATTGGCATTTAATAATTAATTTATGTAATTATTTAATTATTTATTTATTTTCCGGAAATTAGACTTTGGGATTGCCGGTGACCGCAATTTCGTCCTGATTACAGTGGTGTGTTCCAATTTATTTAATTAACTATTATTTTGTGCAAATTGAGTGTGATTTATGATTGGGGGTATTTATCCCAAAATTTATTTAATTTCCGTAATTAATTAAAAAATCATCGAGCGTTGGTTTACAACTCCAAAAATGTGTTTTCATGCTATTGAAATTAGTGGGATTTTCAAAATGGAAAAATATTGTATTTTTGCTAAGGCCGACCGTGTACCCACACACGATTATTTTTATCGGGTATGATAAAAATAGTGAAATAAATAGATGGTTAAGATGGTATAGTATACCAGCCCATGGGCTTTGATATGTCAGTTTAGAGAGAGCTATATACCGATGTATTATATTAGCCTGCAGATCTCCATATGTCAGCTTAGAGCGAGCAGTACACCTTAGCAGTTTCTAGTGAGCATTATTAGTATATTATATCAGTCTGCAGGCCTCAGTATGTCAACTTAGAGCAAGCAGTATACTATTTATCAGCTTAGTGCAAGCTATACTATCTATTTATCAGCTTAGAGTGAGCAGTCCTGATATAATCGAACTTTATAGATAGTATTGAATGGGCCAACTGGAGAAAGGTCGTGATGACATGTAATCGACTGAGTCGATTGATCGATGGTTTGATCCGATTTAAGGAATTGAAATGTTGTGATGATTGATTGAGTTTATGAATTAAACTGAGTTGCAAGAAGAAGTGGAGGCAAAGGTAAGTCCTCTATTTCATGGTTATGCTTAAACAGCCCTCAGGACGTATTTTCTTCCTAGTCGAGTCTTAGGGGGTTGAACTCGTTGAGACGTCATCTCACCCTATTATGGGATATCATTTTAGGTCCTTAGATGGCAGCTCCTCCTGAGCATTTTGGACAGCCTAAGAAGGTCACATAACAGAGGTCTTACATTCCACTGCATGGGAGCCCTAGGGGCTGGACCTATGAGCTAGTAAGGTCCATAGTTTGGGTCGATGCGAGTCTCACCCACAAGGTACCCCACCGACACAAATCATGGTACTGCCAGGCTCAGGATGGCCAGAGTATGTACTGGAGGTTGCTTTTGGAAAGGGTACAGCAGATCCCCCTGAAGGTTCGGTGGTAGACCCGATAGACTCGGATCTTGAAGATCCACGAACCCTGGTGTACTCAGCTACAGGCTCAAATGATAGTGAGGAGGTGGAGCAAAAAGAATATTAGTAGTTGTTTGCAAACCCCCCTGTTTTGTAGACCTAGTGTGTATATATATATATCGACTTGGTTTGTATATAACCTGTTATGATATATATATATATATATATATATATATATATGTATGTATGTATATAAGTGTGCTATTGGTTTTCAAAATTATGGCCCTACTTTCCTATCCTATCTTGTTGTTGTTTGGGGATTATTTATTTGCTTCCGCATGCGTATTAAAATGAATGGCTCGGCAATGCATCCTAGAACGTCGCTATTTAATCGACCGTAGAGGGATGGGCGGCGGCTGGAGGATCGGGCGTGCACACACACCTCTTAGGGTTCATAAAGACATTGAGCATTAACCATCAATCACAATATCTAGTAATCAAACATCAAAATGAAAGTCATATCACAACTCAAGCATTTGATATTTAAATATCAAAGCGTTCTTCAAAACGTTTCAAGATTCTTTAATAAAGAATTTCACAAACCCTTTTTCAGACAATCATTCAAGCCAATTCAAAGGATAATTATCTCTTTCAACAATAAAATGGCAGTGAAACCTCAATCCTATTTTATACAACAAAATATGCTATTTATCAACTCAATAATCCACTATGTTTTTCAAAACATGAGTTTAAAATACAAAGAAGAAATAGTGTCACTCACTTGGAAAAGCCAAAAACAAACTACGATGCTTACTCGAACCAACGCACTTGGATCCCTAATAATTAACGGAAAAACAATATCAAAAGGCCGAGTAAAAATGAAATTCTTATAATGACTTACCTATATTAGGTCTATTTGTCGAAAAAACGACACCTATGCGCCAATGAAAGTTCGCATTTAGCGAAAACCTATTGTTGTTCACTAGGTACAACCCACGTGCTAAACTTCGTTGCGGCATAACTTTCTCTACGAAATTCCGTTTCAAGACATCTTATAGTCCTTAGAAAGTTCTTTTGATGCACTACAATAACCCTAACTTAGCCACCCCAAAACCTCATCGAAAACGGCTAAACTTCAGAGCCAAAGCTATTGTTCAATATTGTTCCAAAATGTGCGCCAAAATTGAAAATCCTATTCCGGGCAAACTGTAAGGTCAAATCATGAACTGTAAAATATTATAGTTTCACAATACCCTAAACTATCATTTCTATAAAATACGCAGTTCAACGACTCAAAAATCGGACTTTGCCACACAAATCTCCAAGAAATCCGAATTTCGAGCCCTAATTGCGACAATTTGTTCGAATAGACGATTAAAGGCTTCGATCACTTACTGGAGTTGCAAAACGGAGTTAAGTCGGCTTGGTGAGGCATCCGGGTTGTGAGCGCACCAAAAATTTTCTCTTCCTCGTTTCTTCTTTTATTTCCACCCTTTTTTTTTCTTCCTTTCCCCTATTTAGTTTCCACCCAAGCCCTCCCTCTCTCTTCTCTTTATAAACAGCCAAAGCTTCCACTGTCCTCCTTCAGCTTCTTTTGTTGACTTTTCAAACCCTCTTCTTTTCTTTCTTTGTTTTTTTTTTTTTTCCTCAAAACTCATATATTACAAAGGAAAACAAACCTACAAAAACATTTGAATGAACACTTAGTGATTTCATAAGAATTATAATTGGTCATTAAGATTGTGTGGCCATTTAGATAAACAACCTTCCAAGTTAGTGGTACCGTAAGGGTACTAATAGAAACATTTGCATAAACAAGTCCCTATTTCTAGAAATCTCTAATTGCGTAAGAATTGAGATAATACTCCTGCGTCTTGATTGGTCTCTAGTCAACTCTAATAGGCTAGTGGCGACTCCTAGAAATACATGGGTTGTTAAGAACTAAAAAAACAAAATTAAATGTCGCGCGAGGTATGGGCTTGGGAGAGTCTACACCTAATCCAAGGCCATTGGCCCGCCTCTTTAGGTGAATACCCCTAAACCTCTTCCTTTTCCCCCGGACGAAAAAAGAGAGGTCAAGATAGTCATGTATATTGCTGAGAAGCAATAAGAATATTAAACTAACAATACACCATGAAATGGGACATGAGCTCCTCCGATTCATAGGTAAAATATAACAATTTTTATATTGATAATTCGATGCATTTTCAATGGTAAATCAATAGATACGCTTACGATACAATATTCTATAGATACGTATTGTTTATTTTTAAATCCAATTGAATCATAAGATGCCAATTGACAATCATAAGATACTGATAACAATGTCGATAGGGGGTAAAAAGAAGCTCGGAAATAATGGCAATCAAATGAGTATGATGTCATTCCCAGGGAAACATCCCTTACTAGTTGGTTGACTAATTATTCTAGAACAAAAAGTAAATGGAAAACTGTCTTGTATGGAGGAGTCTTACTTAGCTAGTGACTAAGACGAAACATTTAAACACTCTAGGGAGTAGATAACTTAAAAGGAAAGTTGAAAACAAGTGACAGTTAGCGATTTGAAAGTCAATATCCGAATTGGACAAGTACAAATTCGCGAAAGGTGTAGCTATGGCTAGTTGAGTGGATGGCAATATTGCAACGCATACTTTCTTTCATGAGCTTAAACTTGTTGGGGAAATTATCTAAAAAGTCATAAATCTATTGTACTTTTGTCAATTCAATCCTAAATCTTTCAATTTTACCAAATGAGTTCTAAACATATTCGGTTTTTGTCGATTGAGTCAATCCGGTTAATTTTGGCCGGAATTTCTAATGTGGATAGCTAGTATTGGCGTGGCACTTTTTAAATAATATTTAATGATGTTTTAAATCTTTTGATTATTTTTAGGCTTTTTTTTTTTACTAATCTTTCTTTTAAGGATTTTGAAGAGAAGGCCTGCAAGGGTTCCCGGCAAAAGAGGCTTGCTCATTTGACTTCTTGCTTGTCTTCAAGAGGCTAATTCATTTGCTTGCTCACATGAAAAGTGAAAAAACTTACGCATAGGATGTAACAAAATTTACATCGAGAGGGACTTACTCTAGAAATGAAGCTAGATACTTCCTCACTAGTAATGCAACTCTATGAGTTTATCTTACGAATGCAACTCATTCGAAGGCAGAAGTAACGGACCTAGATGCGCTTAGAACTAAAACTGAAATTGGCACTCTGGTAGAAGGATTGAAATTGCCTTATAGAGAAGGGGTTGGTGGGGAACTCACCGACAGGCAAGGGTCAGCCTTCGCCGACCTTTGCTGGCCTTGGGTGAGGGTGTCATGGCCTGCACTAGCTTTGAGTGAGGGTGTGTGAAACCTTCACTAGATTTGGCCAAGCGAGGGCTTGGCATCCTTTGCGGGTCCCAAGTGAGGGCGGCCCTCACTTGGCCAGATCTAGGGAGAGAGTCACTAGTCATCGATTCTGGGCGAGGGCTCGTGCACCCTCCCTTTTGTTGGAGAGGGCATTGCCATTCCTACCCTGAGTTGGCAAGGGCCGTGACGCCCTCGACTAGAGCTGACAAGGGTCGACCGGTAACCCTTGCTAGCCCTAACTTTTTTTTTTTAAGCAAAGAAAAGTATAAAATACAAAAAATCATAAGAAATTTAAAATATTATTAAAATATTATCACGTTAGCACCAACCATCCATGTCAATAATTTCCAGTCATAATTGGCTAGATAGATTCAATTGGCATGTTGACACCTAATTTGTAGTTTCAAAAAAAAAAAATCAATCAAAATTCAAAATCAAAATTCAAAATTATCATTTAAAAAAATCAAAATCAAAATCGAAAATTATCATTTTAAAAAAATATCCTTTAGGGGACAAGTTGAGCCGGATCCGGCCTTGGCTCGGCTCGCCCCCTTTCTTTTCTTTTCTCCCCATCGCGCGGCCCAACCTAGATTTCTCTTCCCTTTCTTTTTTCCTTTTCGCAGCCCAAAGCCCTTCCCTCTCTTCTGGCCCAGCCCGCACCCGGCTTGCTCCCTCCTTCGGCCGTCTTCTATGCGGGGAAACTGCGAAGACAAAAAGAAAAAAGCAAAGCCACTAGCACAGAGGGGATAGAAGGATCTTGCGAGGGCAGGCGAGTGGTGCAGTCCTTAGGTGAGAGCTCTAGTAGAGGCCGTTAGTTGGTCAGCTAAAGGCACGCGCGCGAGCCAAACGGTCGAAAAAGGCAAGGAAAAATAGAGAAAAAAGGGGAGAGAGAACGAAGAGGGGAGAGGAGGGCGAATAGAGAGCGAAACAAAGAAAAAAAGGAGAGGAGGAGGAGACTCACAGAGGAACAGTCGATCGTCGCGAGCAGCCTATCGCTTCCATTACCACCGGAACCCCAGAGGACAAAACAGAGAAAAGGAAAGGGAGAGACCAAAGAGGAAGGGAAAAGAACTAGGTGCCGAAAGTAGGGAGGAGAGGCCAGAACCGATTACTGTGACCACCACCGATGCCTCTCCAAGTCATCGCTGCCGCAACCGACGTGTCTCCAAGCCGCCATTCCCGCCGGAACTCAGGTTGGTATTTCGTCGAACACCTAGTGTGCAATTTTGAAGTCGAGCTAGTCGAAGCTCATTCCGTCTATTTCGGGCAAGCTCCGGCCTCTGTAGGTTTCCCATGGTTTTCTGTTTAGCGTTGGTTATTTGCCGGTCACTGCCATCGCCACCTCGAATCCCGTTTAGGTCAGAAGCCCCGGGTCCGCTCATGCCCTCCACCTGTTCACCATAATGCCCGAGCGGGCTCTCCCTCCTTGAAGCTCCTCCGCATGGAGCCCTAGGACCCCTAGTTGCCAGAGAGGTGCCGCCATGGCCAAGAAAGCTTAACCGTACCCCCCCCCCACGCCTGGCCACGGCAGCGCCGTCATCGGCGTGCGCCTTCTTGGTGACCATGGTCGCGACTGGGTAGTCGTGACCAAGGGGGTACCAGCCGAGTGGTCTAGATCAACAAATTTGGCCCACTTGGTTCCTATTTTCGCTTAGGCTTGCTCCCGAGCCCAAGTTTGGGCTGGGGTTAGGCCCGACTAGGGACGATTGGGCCTGACCCAACCGGGTCGGACCCGGTCCGGGCAAAAAAAAAAATTTAAAAATTAAAATTTAAAAAAAATTAAAAAATTAATTAAAAATATATATATTTTTTTAATTTCAAAAATCCAAAAAATGTAAGCTTTGGTAGGAATTGCTATGTTTTGCATTCTTAGTGTAATTAGACCTCTATTTGCTCGTATGTTGATCAGATCATGTGTTTAATTTACATATCTATTATGTTTACTTACACGTGTTTAATTTTGCTGCAATTAGAATCTTTGTAGCTATGGAGTCGCCAAGTCTGTCACGACCTGATCTCGCCACCCTCAATGTCAAAGGGGGAAAAGTCGGATTTAGGGATACTTGATCATAAGATCACGAGCTCTCCCAACCTCATACCCCGCGTGACAGTGAATTTTGTACAGTCTAATTATTTATAACATTCTAAAAATAGACAGGAGTCGCCACTAGCCTCGTTTCAGGGGTTGGCTAGAAAACCCAATCAAGGGTTGGGAGTATTCCCTCAATTTCGACGCAACCAAATATCTAGGTTCGGGGACTTTGGTTACGCTAATATTTCTATTAATGCCCTTTCGGTACCTAAACAGTATGTTGTGTTTTTCCTAACATGTCCATGCATTTCTTTTTACATTTTCAGGATCATCAGTTCTAGACTAAGTGATCATGCGTGGTTAGTTACTTTCGTGCTATTCTATTTCTAAAAGAAAAAGAAAAATAACAAGAAAATGAATCACTCAATGAAATTGAAATTGAAAGACATGAAGTAGACAATCAAGAAAAACAGTAAATCTATCATGCAATCCTAAAAAATATAAAAGAGAAACGTATGAGAAAAAGAGAGAAAAACCCGCAACTCGTCGGGTTTTATACAACAGATGGAACCCAACACATATGTCAGGAAAATGAGTATTACATAATAACAGTCGGAGTGGACATCGACCTCCACCATCTTCACGCCTTCTCCATCTTCAGAGCCCTAATCTAAACCTAATCTAAGAAACATGGATTCCTTGCCTCATCTTATATGACTAAGATAACACATGGAAATCATTATTATAACAAATAGACATAGACATCAAACATGAACATGAATCTAGTAAATTCAAGTCACAAATAGCAATTATAACCTGGCGACAGCATATTATGAATATACACGACATTCATAGCCAAGAATATTTCGAGAAAACTTTCTTGATCTATTGACCTCTGAACCCAAGCAAAAATTCGGAAGGAAATCAGAAAAACAGCATACATGTTCAACAATCACAGCAGCAGTATCTCAAAACAGATTTTCAGAACAGTGCACCAACTTTCGAGATGGATTTGAGCTAGCAAATGACTTCCATTTGAGTCCTTTGATATATCAAATAGAAGCTTATCGAATGTAGATCGATTGTCCAGAACACGTCAACTCAATATTTCGAAGTTTATGATCTCAAATTTGCCATAGCAAAAACTAAATCCTGAAGACCGGCAAAATTTCCAGAATTAAACATTGATGTGGTAACATTCATTTGACTAGGTAAATGACAATTAAATCATGCACATAATATGTCATTAGAAAGCTTGTCAAATCTATTTCAAATCTCATAAAGGCCTCAAAGCTAAATAACCTGATCTAACAACTCATTTGAAGTCATCCAAAACAGAGCACAAATCAGAACAATTTTCCAGATTCTGGACTAGACTTTGGACATGCAAAAACCATATCAAATGAGGTCCAAATAAAGCATTCTATAGCTCATTGGAAATATATTCGAACCATTTTCGACCTTCATGAATACCTCGAACACAAAAAAAACACAGCAACCAGCTCATATCCAGTCATTTGTACAAACACAGAACACAACAATTTTCCTTCTAAATTGACAGATTAATGAAGTAAAAGAGGGAGAGACATGCTGCAGAATTGACAGATTTCAAAGGTGTTTTTCGATGACCAAATGATGTCCGCTCAGGGCGTGACATATCAAATCAAAGCTCTAGAAGTGTATTTTTTATGTCTAGAAGTGCTCGAGGTAAAAAAACCTCATTTAGCACTTCATTTCAGCCAAAACAGAGAGTGACATATCAGGTATACGAAATTGCAGATTAAGGCAAATCAATTTCAATCAACTTCAAGTTCATCATCAATAATCATCAACTCATCGCAAATCATGTGAGATCAGCATCATAGGAAAGATTAAAACGAGCCTATTTCTTAAGAGAAGTTGAGTCCAATTGACGTCAAATTGATAGTCGAAAAATGATCATCATGAGGACATACAAATCAGCCACAAATGAATTAGAACATAATGCATAACTAATGGTTTATAAAACAATCCAGCCAATGCACAAAGAGTAGTTCTAACAATGAATCACAATAAACCCTACAACCTTAAAAGGGTCGACAAAAGTAACAAACCATGTTTTTATTTCTACAAATTTCTGCTTATATCAGCCAACTTCAACCATCAGTTTCATCCATCAATAGATTTCTGCTTGATCGAGAAAACTTCCGAAATTTGAGTAAAATAAAACCAGAACAGAGATTTATTACATTCTAAAACTCAATCTAATTCAAAGTGGAAACGAATATCACTCAAAGTCGGCGAGGCCAATGAGCACAAGTTTTAAGCATGCCATAATGCTAAAATTACTCAGATTGATTGGATCAAGAATAAGCAAGATGAAATCAACATGGGCATCATGATTTAAGTAAGCCATGAACATCTTGCATATAGACTGATGAAGACACTGTGCAGATATTCATTCAGGCATTTTCACAAACATATGGCAGGCATCTCAGCTTAGTGACCAAAACACAAGGGTGAATCAGCAACTTAAAATCACACACCACATCATAATCCAAGCAGGCTAAAATCAATAACATATCCACAATAAGATGCTGCTTTCACTCTAAAGTTCTCAATCTCCACCTTTGAATTAATGACCCATACTTATTTATTCAAACCCTCAGCTTTTGCCCTCACATGACTAGCATTCGCAGCAACATTACTCTTATATTTTGACCATGAAATCCAGTCACAGCTAGTTCTGCTCTACAATAGAAATCTTCATCTACTTCAACACCAGATATAGAGCCTAGCGGTTTTCCAGATACAGATCGTGATCGAGCCAGAGAGAGCGATCTAAGAGAGAGCGACAGAACTAGCGCGAGACAGAGCGATCGAGAGAGAGAGAGAACCTGATCAAGCCAGAGACAGAGCCGAGAGAAAATCGTTCGAGCGAGCAAGCGTCCGGTCTCCGAGAAAGAACCAAATCCTCACGATCTCCAACCATCGGCACTCGATCTCCAATCGCCTGCTAATGGAGGAAAACCTTCGCCTTCGACCAGCGCTCCGGAGAGAAAAAATGGAGAAGAAGACCGAACCGAGCGTCGCCGCTTCGAGGAGTCATTGGAAAAGTGATCGCCGGGAGCTTCGGGGAGAAAGACTCTGCCGTTGCGGAGGCCGGAGATGATGAAATCAATGACGGACCGCTACCGCCACCACAGGTCGGAGAAGAATGTGTCCGCCGAAGAATGATGCAAGCGGTAATCAATCCCGGCGTGGCCTCTCCGATTCTTCTTCTTCTTCTTTTTCTCGAGCGAGAGAGAGAGAGAGAAACCAGGACCTCCGAGTCTAGGGTTTCCAAAAATCCCTTGGAAGCTCCATCCAGCAGTTATCGAAAGAGAGAACGATGATGATCGAGCGAGAGGGAGTCCCGAGAGAGAATGCGAGCCCCCAGAATGCGAAAGAGAGCCCCCGTCGAATGGCCCCCAGAATCCGAAAAGAGAGCGTGTCAGAGAGAGATCCTCCATCAGCGTTTTCCCCTTTTTCTTTTTGTGTTCTTTTTGTTTTCTTCTTCTTCTTTTTTTTTTTTTTTTTTTTTTTAATTTCTTCTCTTCTTCTTTTTTTTTTTTTATTTTCATTTTTTTTTATGTTTTCATTCATTCATTTTTTTTATCTTTTTTGGCTCTTATTATTATTATTATTATTATTATTATTATTGCAAACAGAATGTTTAAAATGTCAACAAAAAATTGGGTGTCAACAAAATAGCTATGGTTATTACTTTAATAATTGCGCAACTGCATAATCACCTCACATGTTAGTGGATAGGTATAAAATCAATCAAAAATGCCTGCCAAAAATTATTTTGTTAAAATGAACAAGATTAGGTACCGAAATGACACTAATTGGTCATTTAGTATAATCAAATCCCCGACTCTAAATTCTCTGGTTGCGTAGGAAGTGAGGTACACTCCTATGCCTCACTTGATTTCTAGCCGACCCTAATAGGCTAGTGGCAACTCCTTTTGTGCAAAATTCCTAAAAAATATCCCAATGTCACACGGGGTATGGGCGTGGGAGAGCCCGCGCCTCATCATGGGCCTTAGGCCCGTCCTTTAGGCAATACCCCTAAACATATTCCCTCCCCCCGAGGGAAGGTCGCGACATGGAAAAATGTGAAAAAGTTTATAATTCAATTTAGCAAAATTGAAAGATTTAGAACTGAATTGGCAAATGTGTAATAAGTTTAAAACTTTTTGGACAATTTTCCCTAAACTTGTTCTTATCTTGAAAGTTCATATATTCACTAAAAATCATTTGTTAGTGTCTATTGATCAATTACATTTAAGATCAAGGGATTCTGTTGCGATGTACAAAATCATAATTCTAACTCAAATTCTATATCTATTTTTTTTTTTTATAATGTCCATAACACAAAGACTAATTTTTGGTATTTTACCGAATCTTACAATTTGATTCGATTTTTGATTCATGGTTAATATATTTAATATTCTGATTCATGATATGTAGCTCCATTTAAATGCAAAAGATATGGCATGGCATATAACTTAAGAAAATTCTAGAGCTATTCGAAACTACCAAAGAGGTTAATTATTAAGGATTATTGGTCAATTTTCTTCCTTCTCAAAATCAAAATGAGGGTGTGTTTGTTTCGCGGAATACATTTTCAGGGAAAACATTTTCCCCATTTTCCGGCGTTTGGTTCACTCAGGAAAATGAGTCAACGGAAAACGTTTTCCTAGTCAACAGAAAACGTTTTCCTAACAAAGCTTAAATTCAGGAAAATGATTTCCCCTTTGAAAGGACCGGAAAACGTTTTCCGAATCTACCAAAGCTTAGATTTAATGCTTGGTTTACAAACAATTATTCTTATAAAGATATATTTTTAAATTTTATAATTCTTTTTAAAATATTTAAAAAAACTCGAATTTTTTATTTTTTAATATAATTTTATTTATTTTTTTAATAATTATTTTTTTCTTTTTCTCTTTTCATTTTCTTCTTCTTCGGCCGGCCGCCGAGTCACGACGACAGCCGGTGACTGGCCACAAGGGCGAGATCGAGCTCGCCCGACGCCGGCGAGCTTGAGTCGACCCGCATCCGACTCAACAAATTAATTTGGAAGTAAGATGCACACTATTGTCAATTGTTAGGTCAAATGTCATTCAATCATTTTTCAAATGCGATTCAAACACCAGAAAATACTTTCAGTCACGTATCACCAAACAAATGAAAACTAACTATTTTCCAGGAAAATGGTTTCCCGGAAAACATTTTCCAAAAACGTTACGTTTTCCGTGAAACAAACACACCCCGAGATTGCGTGATGCTTCCCTTTTGGCGTTTAAACAAGCGATGGCAAAAGTTGTTTTCATTTGCTCTCCTTTAACTGATCTATACATAAGATTTTGTACTTGAATTATAGCTGATCTTATGTGGCAATTCTTAGGCCAAACTAAAAAAGAAGAAAATAAAAGCTTAATTATCATTGTGGCAAGCCGGGAGATCCAATATCCTTCATTCTCCTTTATTGGAAGTGACAGTGGTATGCGGGTCACAAATTTTAGTTGAAAGAAAAAGGCAACTAACCAATTACATATTGCAGAATTGAACTAATTTCAATTCTTCATGTAAAAATGTTTGTATTGTTTGGCGGTTTTTATTTTGTACATTTATTGGGTATAAAGTCTCAGTTGGACAATATGTGATAGTTTCACAAACACATTTTATGTATTGAAAGCACTCACGTGACAATGACACATAAAAACAAGTCAATCATAAATTGATAATTTCAATTTTAAATGCAAAATTTGTTGTAACGCATCTCCCACAGCTAATGTGGATATATGATTGGTTTGTTTCCCCACAAAAATAATTCTATAACAAATGTATATATAGAATTATGTCAAAATTTAAACGGTCTATTCCTAAACAATGCAATTTCTATATGTAATTTAGAAACGTGGCAATCGAATAACTGCTTTATCGGTCATGTATGTTTAAGGAAAAAGAAAACCATCTCATAAATGTAAGTTATACCCATCCAGGTCAAACGGACCGAAGAAGTTCTAATCAAAAGAATTTTAGGTACAAATTCTTTTTACATCAAATGTATAAAAACTATTGCACAAATCTATTTTTGAAGGCAGATGAACGTTTCTAAATTACATGTATTAATTGCATAGTTTTGGAATAGACCGTTCAAATTAATGTCACATACATTTGTTACACAATTGATGTCAAGGTAAAACAAACCAACCACATATTCGACTTATCTACGTGATCTGCATTTAAAATTTGAAAAAACTCATTTTGTGATTGATTTGCGTCTCTACCTAGCATTGTCACGTGAGTGCTTCTGACGCATGAAATATGTTCATGAAAGTTGTCCAATAAAGACCTAGACAATAAACACAATCTTTCTGTGTCACGCCCCGATCCTCCGAGTGCGTGCCCATCCCTCTACGGTCGATTAATAGCGACGTCCGAAGACACATTTTTGCCGACTCATTTATTTTTATGCACATGCGGAAGCAGATAAATAACCCTAGACAATAAAACAATGGGATAGGAAAGCAGTGCCACAAATCACAACCAAAACAAGCCTTTTTATAAACGAATAGGTTTATATACGATGCCAGGCTGTTTACATAAACATCAGCTTAACAAAAGGGAACTGTCCTATGACTCTTTAGTCAGACATGTTCGCCAATTCTTCGATCTCCACCTTCCCAGACTTCGGGGCTTCTGATCCTCCACTAACTTCCTCTAAGGACTTGAAAATAGTTATACAATAACCAGTGAAACAATGTCTCAGCAAGTTGAACCCCCTAAGACCCTACTAGGAAGAAAATACGCCCCAAGGGCTACCTAAGCATAATCATAAGTCGGAAGTCTTACCTTTGCCTTTATTCCTTCTTGCAAATCAGTTCAATTCATCCAATCATTGGATCACATTAAATCCACACTTAGATCGAATCATCGATCAATTGACCTAGTCGATTACATGTCATCATGACCATCTCTTGGTCGGCCCATTCAATACTATATGTAAGGTCCTATCAAATCAGGACTGCTCACCCAAAGCTGAAGATGGATAGTATAGCTCACCTAAAAATTGATAATATAGTATACTGTATATATGCTCACCCAAAGCTAATAATATAGTATACCGCTCGCCCAAAGCTGATATATCGAGGCCCGTAGGCAGATATGGTATACTAATAATGCTCACCAAAAGCTGAACCCATGGTATACCGCTCGCCCAAAGCTAACATACCGAGGCCCGTAGGCGGATACAATATACCATACTGATTATCTAATCAGTTCATCATTTTTATCATATTCGATAAAAATAGCCATGTGTGGGTACACGGTCGGCCTTAGCCAAAGTACAATAATTTCACTTTTACAATTCCCATCATTTTATATAGTCCACCAAAATATTTTTGGCGTTGTAAACCGACACTCGGTTATATTCCAAACAATTACCAAAATTACTTAATTTAGGAATAAAATCATAAAATCACAATTAAATTAATTTAGTACAAATTAGAGCTCAAATAAATAAACGAATCACACCACAAAGAATCAACATAAAATTTCAGTCACCGATTATCCCGATCTAATTTTCGGAAAATAAATAAATAATTAAATAATTACGGACAATATTAAATAAATGCCAATAAATCCAACTTAGCACCGTAATGCCTAATTAGATGCCAAAACGGACCCTGAAAATTTCCAAGACTCATTCAATAAATACTAGAGTCTATTTACTCATTAATTACACTAACTATTCACCTAACATGCATCGGCAAATAATTAAATTCACTAATCTAATATAATCTAACCACCTAATCCATCTTAACCTAAATTAATCAACCCCTAAGCGTGATTAACTTACTAAGCGAGCATTAGTGAGTTAAACTCACCAGATTAACGATCCGCTCGGATCAAAATGATGGGGATGCGACGGCGGCCGATAAACCCCAAAGCGGGATTGCCAATGGGGGCTCGGAACAAGTCGAAAACGACCCCACAAGCCCGCGGCTTGACTGGAATTCTGCTCCTGTGTTGCTGGTCGGCTCCGAGAGGCTAGCCCCGGCTCGATTGGGCTGGGCTAAGCTGCCCTTGGCATGGTTGAGCAATGAAGATGGGGCACGCAGACGGGCTGGACTGAGCGAGAGCTGCACGATCTAGCATAGCAGAGGACTAAAACGGAGGAAACTTGTGGGTTGATGCTTCGGTGTTGACTCGGTGAAGACCAACAAAATGAAACGGGCACGCGGCGAAGGAGGAGAAATCATGGGGTTGAATTTGTTGGGTTTGACCGGAGATGGTTGGGTTGAGGACATCTAGCCTAAATCCGAATTTCGCTTAATTTAGCTTCAATTTCTTCATGAAATTTCCTAAATCAACGTCCACTTTCATCGAAGAAAAATCCCACACATTTCCACAAATTCCCATCACCCAGCAGCTTGGCTTAAAAGTCGAAAACCCCTTCAATTGAGCCCATCCGAATATCCGTTCGTTGAATCGATTTTCCTTAAAAATCTCGGAGTCTTCGAAAAATTTTCGGAGGATGAGTCGACGTTCTTAAAATGAATCGTGACACGACAGAACTTTCAATTTTTGAAATCGAGTTCAATTTCACAGTTAATTTCAATCTAGCGTGTCCTAATCTACTGGGTAGCTTTTAGGAATCTTTAATGCAATTGACCCGTGATCGATTATTTTCGAGCCACAACGTACATCTTCGACTCATTGGCGACTCTTGGTTGTCATGAAAATCTCAAGGTTTCAAATACGAACATAGGGTACGAAAATGACAGAAAAATCGGTCTAGTGCCATTCGACAAAAATTTTGCAATTAGGTGGAATCACCTATGCACTAATCACATACCTCTATCGAATCGACCTATCTCCGATCTCTGATCGATTTTTTCGGTGTGTAATGACCCTTGCAGATTAGCACAGTTGAGCAGTCAATTTTTAATCGAATTCTCAAGTCTATTGCGTTTAGATTCTTTAACGGCTTCATCTAATAGGTTAGTTAACTCATGAGTGGCCAACTCAGAGAAAAAGGTTATAGGCACGTCGATGAAAAGCCCATTTCATCTCATCGAAATCAGACTATAAAATCAGGATGCCACAGAAAATCCTTCCACAAACCTTTTGTAGCAATCTGTGAAAACCCAAATAATTCTAATCTCCGACATTGTTGTCGGTCTTGGTCCACTGATAACTATTTCAATCTTGCTCGGGTCCACGGAGATTCCTTCGCCTAAAATCATGTGACCTAGAAAAGCAACACGAGTCAACCAAAACTCACACTTGCTGAACTTGGCATACAACTGATCAACTCTCATGCTCTTCGTTACTTCTCAAATACACCAGAATATTATTGCTGAACATGATCATGAACTGATGTAGGTATTCCTTAAATACTCGGTTCATCAAATCCATGATAGCAGTTGGAGCGTTCGTTAGACCAATTGGCATTACCATACTCTCATAAAGGCCATAACGAGTACGAAACAATGTCTTCTGTAGAACCTCCTTTCTGACTCTCAACTGATAATACCCTGTCATCAAGTCGATCTTTGAAAGTATCGACACTCTTTGTAACTGGTCACACAATTCATCGATCTTTGGCAATGAACACTTGTTCTTGATCGTCACTTGATTGAGTTGATGATAGTAGATGCATAATTGCAACGAACAATCTTTATTTCTTACAAACAAAGCTGGTGCTCCCCAAAGTGATGCACTGGTATGTATAACTCCCTTAACTAGTAGTTCTCGCATCTGCACCGTCAATCCTTTCAACTCAGACAGCGACATCTGGTAAAAAGCCTTAAAGAGTTGCTCTATCCCGAGTGCTAACTTAATCGCAAATTCTATCTCTTTCACTAACGACAAGCCTGATAATTCATGTGGCAACACATCTATAAACTCTTGGACCACTGAGATGTCCTCAATCTTCAGTTCTTCAATCTGTCTTATCTATGATAATCGTCTAGTAACCTAGGCAGCCTTCATCTAACAAACGGGTTGCCTTAAGCGACGAGATTAATGAAATCGAGGGTCTTTCTTGACTCCCAATGAACTCGACACTTCCACAGGCTAATGAACTAAGCTAAGTTACTCCACGATAATAATTTATCATCACAAGATGCTCCAAGAGCCAATTCTTTCCACACTTGATGACAAAGTTGTACACAAACAACTAATCAAGTACAGCTTTAGTCAGTGGTTCTTCTCCTACAATCTTAATACACAAACTGAAATTCCATAACTGAACCCCAAAATTCTACTATGCTACTCTGATAAAAGTTGCCCAAGAACATTTTTCCTCTGATCGGTGCATGGTCAGTTCAACTCCTACCCCTTTCGCCATTCTAGTGGCGTCCTACCTGCGGTAGTGGTACTTATGTTATCTAGGACTCATACTGACAGTCCCTCATTTGATGACCACGCTGGCTATATCTATAGTACGCTCTAGTCACACTAGGACACTGGGCTGATTCATGTTTCCTTCTATAGACTCGGCATACATCCAGTGAGTCTCCTATATCTCTTGTCGGTCAACAGCATGCACTCCTTGCACCGGAGGCCTATTCCAAATACCCCACGGTGTACTCTATGGCGCACTCCTTTTGATCTGTCCCATTGGCCTTCTAGGACCATTGCTAGCCAGGTAACCCTGTTGGCTACACACAAAACAAATTCTTGTCCTAGGAAAGACATAAAGCCGATCTCCATCGTCACACACGGGAACAACATGTTCCATTTTGACTCAATGCTAACTTGACTATCTCACCCTTCTTATTGGGCAGAATATAATACTTTTCTCTCGACATCGGTCCTTTCCCTAACCGATTTCCAATTCTGCCAGAACTGAATCTTGACTCAAATACTGTAGTCTGTTCCTTGATCACAATTCCAGGTTGGACCTCGGCAGATGCGGCAACTACAACGGTTACGACATTAATGGTGGTAATGATAGTAGCAACAACAACGATTCAATCCTGAGCTTGCTGGCTCAACCAGTTCCCAAGGAACACTAGCACCTAAACGATCCCATCGAACCTAGGATCATTGGGTGCTGCTACACTAGTATCGATCTATGGCGGTACTCTCACACTCGAGCTGTCCTGAGCCAACGCTTTACCACAACCACCTCGAGTACCGACCTTTGTCGACGCTTTGCCCCGAGTTACAGAGGCTACTGCCCTCTTACTAGGAGTCCTCAGCTTCTGATCACTCATACTACAAGCTCCTATAGACACTTTTTGCTAATCCTAATATCATATTAGAATTCGAGTGATCCACACCAAACAAGCTACCAATCAGCTATCACAAACATGCACTAGTATGAAATAAAGGTCATTCCTACTAACTATCCCATGACTCGTCGCACCTTATCACTCCAAACACTGACCCCTCTGATACCATTAATGTGGCATCCCAAAATTCATGACTACCTCTAGTTACATTAAGGTCTATGAATAGGTGATGGAAGTACCATCAAGATGTATTGTAGCCATTTGATCCATAATTTTGCAATGAGATTTGTGGCCAAACTTTTAATGGATAATTATTTGATAGGAAAGAAAATCCTATCATTGGCCATGTGTTTTATAAATTGGAATTTATGGATTTATGATTTCAAGTTTTATGGCCATATGAAATTGTAATTTAGTATTTACATAAGTGGGGATTAAAGGTAAATTATTAAAAAAATTGGACTTTTTAAAAAAAAAATTTGGGCCACTTATGTTTGGACTTTAGGCCCAAGAATGTTGAGCCTAAAGTGGGCCAAGAGGCCCGGCCCATGAAGCCCATTGGGCTGTCGACGCATGGAGGGGGGAGGAGGAGCCGCATGGCCTCCTCCAAGTGTCTTCAACAATGGAGACACTTGTCTCCTCCTTGGGGACAAGTGTCCCCCATGCAAAATGAGAATGCATGCAAGTGTATAAGAAACCAAAAAGAAAGAGAGAGAGGGAGTGGCTGGTTTTGAGAGAGTGAGAGAGAGAGAGAGAGGGTTGCGAGAGAGAGGAACCGAGAGAGTGAGGGAGAGGACCGTGCGAAGGAGGAGGAGTCGCCCGTCGCCGCCGCACGCCGCCCGTTCGTCCGCCGTGTGCCGTCGTTCCCCTTGATCTAGAGGCAAGTTAGGATCCAATTTCTACTCTTGCATGTGTGTGTTGCTTGTATGTTTGTAGAAGTGTCGAATTTTGGGTGAATAGGGGAAGAAACCGAAGCTAAAATGACTTGTTCTTGAGTGTTGTTGCTGTTTTCGCATGAACCGCCTGAGTCAGAATCTTGTGAGAGCTTGAATGCATGTTTTGAGTTCGATTTTGACTTTTATTTCTTCATGAAAGTTGTAGCCAACATCTTAAAATACAACATATTAAAATTTGGTGCAAAATGATGAAGATTTAAGGGGTCAAACTCCCATCCTACGGAGACACTAGATCTGGAACTGTTTTGCTGACCTTGTGGTAGATTTGTGGTTGCATGTTGATTTTCATCAAGAATCTCTCTTCGACTTCTTCATGAAACTTGTAGAGCACATCTTAAAGACCAACATACTTAAATTTGAAGTAAAATGAACAAGTATAGCCTAGGGAATCGACCTACTCTTGAAGACGGAAAATCTGGAGACGCGGTAGTGGACACCCGAGACTTCATGGACCCATATGGAAGCTGTTCTTTGGAAATTTGACTTAGATCCCTTCATGAAAGTTGTAGGGGACCTCTTGAAGTAAAACATATCCAAATTTCAGAGAAAATGAAGAAGAATAAGTAGGTAAAAACTCGATATTTCGGACATAGGTACACTGGACGTTTCGGTATGAGGACCAGAAGCTTCGGACGTCTATAGAAAATTATCTAGAACGAATCTGGCCTAGATGTCTTCATGAAAAATCTGCTTTAGGGTCTTGACTATCACCTGGTAAAATTTCATAATTTTTGGAGGCCGTTCGGGTATTTAAATTGAAATATTTCAAGAACTGTGCAATCTGACTTTATCCGAATTTTGCAAGCTGTAATGTGTGAGCTATATCTTTTTGTGTGAAGTTCTTTTGGGCATGTGTTCTTCATGGAGTTGTTACCTTTATGTCTTGCCTATCACATGTTCGGATTTTATAATTTTTGAGGATCATATGGATATTTAATTTATGTGTTTTCCGAAATTGTGCAAGCTGGAATTTGGTAAATTTCAAAAAGACATGATGTATGGATTATTCTAAGTTGTATGGACCCCATGGATTGTGTTGTTATAAGTGATTAGATCTTGCTGCATATATGATGATGATTTGGACTACACATAGGAATCAAATGCTGAAAATGATCTTGTTTGCCATCATAACATATGCCATGTTGAAATTGGGCTATAATTGTGAATGTGAACTATGATAAATGAGAAGGCCGTCGGAGGTGTGAGCCGACGATGCCCCGGGAGTGTCGGGATGCCTGGCTAGGGAGTGCTGGATGCCCGGTGGCCTAGTGGCGTAATTCCGGAGGGTCCTCGGGAGTTTCGAGATGCCCGGTGGTATACGGTACGTAATTCCGAGAGGGGGATTCCTGGTGGTATGTCGGTACGTAATTCCGGAAGCCCCGGAGGTTTGTGCCGGGGGGATGCCTCGTGATGCTAGTTGGGATGCGAGATGCCCGGAGGTGTGTGCCGGATGCCCGGTGGCTTTAAGTGGCTGAATGCCGGAGGTTTTCTCGCGATGCCAAGATGGGGTGCGAGTGTAAAGTATGGGATAAAATTGATGGTCCCGAGAAAGTGTGATGTGGTGATCGAATTGAAAGTTAAAAGTGGAAATTGAATTATGCATATATGACATGATATGATGATGATTACTGTCGCGACCCAATTTTTCGAGTTTGCCACCTAAAACTAGGTTGATGGACTACTAAGCTTTTAAGCTTAGCCCGGGCTCTCCCAAGCCCATACCAAATCGCGACTTAGGATTTAACATGCAAAAGATCATTATCTAGGAGTCGCCACTAATCGGTTTGGGGTAGGTCGATTAGACACCTAAGTAAAATAACGGGAGAATCATTTTACTTCTACGAACCAGAGATTTTGGATACGGGGACTTGATTACGTTAGATTTCTCTAACGCCCTTTCGGTACCTTTCTCTTTTTGTTGTTTTTTTTTTAAAAATGTTTGGCAAGCAGCTTGAATTGATTTCAATTTCCTAACATGTGAGGTGTTCATGCGGGTGCGCAAACCATCAATTTAACACCCAAGTAAATCAATTAAATAATGCAGAACTTACCTCAAAGCAACGAAAGCATCTGCGTTGTTAGATCAAAATTCACATCAGCAATCCTAGATATGATTTCTAATTAACAAGCAATCACTCAATTTTTTTTTTGTTTTCATTTATTCAATGAGAATCATGCGATGCAATGTTACTAATCTAACATAAGTTGATATGACATGATAACATGACCTAAACTAAATGACATGAGTAAAGGTAATTTCTAAAGAAATGCAATAATTAAATATGCGATCTAAATTAATCAAATGACCTAACTCTAATGACAGGCAATTTCTAATTAAATGAACCTAATAATAATCACTAAATGACATGCATTTCATGAACCTAATTCTATATGACGTGCACATGAATTTTCTATTCTAGAAAAATGCAACATATTCTAGAAATTGAAACTAATTTATCCTAAAACAAATTTTTATGAAATTCGAAATTAAGGAAAATGCAAAATATAATTATCTAGATTAAGATTCTATCTAGTTTATATTAAGGATAGGTCAGACTAAATCCTAATTTAAACTAAGATATTATCTTAACCTAGCGAGTTCTATCATAAGATGCAAAAATCAATCTAGACTTAAAATAAAACATGCAATTTATTCTAATATGCCATGACGTGCAAATAATGCCTTAATTCCTATTTTTTATGAAATTCGAAATTAAAATTAAACATGCAATTCAGATAATGGAAAAAAAAAAAAAACTAACATCCTAAATGAGTGCACTTTTTCTTTTTCTTTTTCATGACTCAAAATAAAATTGCTAATCGATCATGCAAGATAAAAAAAAAACCTAATCCTAATTCAAACTTTTTAGATTTTTCTTTTACAAAAATAAAACTTACTCAAACATCATGACATCAAATCAAACAAGATAAGATCGACATCCACAAATTGACGAATCATATCCCGCGCATGGGATCGGATTGGCCAATTTTAAATAAAACCACGAATCGAATCTCGAGCGTGAGATCGGATTGGCGATTTTTTTTTTTCGTGCGATTGCGAGTCGTATTTCGGTCGTGAAATCGGACTGTCAATCGTATGCACGTTGTGACGGCTATTCGAGATTATGATAACATCATTCGAGAGTTCAACCAAGAATGCAATAATTCGAGCAAGGCAACGAAATATATAAATCTTAACTAAGATAAAATTATTACCTTGTTCCAACACTTGCTTGTCAAAATTGGACAGACTTGACACGGTGAGGAGGTGGTGTTGTCTCACGGATGCTCGGCGGGATGCAACGGTTGCGGCGATATCTCGGTGTGGCTAGACAAAGTCACGACGAGTTCGATGGGCTATCATTCGGGACACCAAGAAATCTGCAAAAACTATCGAAAGCTTAGGTAATTAAAAGCGAGGCCGGTGTCGCCGAGTGAATCATTGATGTTGAGAGCTAGTCACGGCAAGTTTCACCAACGTCGGGGATGAGGCTAAGCTGGGCGAGAGAAATATTAGAGCTACGTGGCGAAGCTCTACCCCACTGGGCTTTTCAACAATTGACCAAATATGTCAATGGGAACTCCTTTGATGGGACTGCCTTGATTCGTGCAAGATGGAGGCAATAATAAAACTGGACCGTGACTAAGGAGATGCGGCAGTGAAGAGCGCAACAACGTCGATGGAGTGGTGATGATCTCGGTTCAACCCAAAGCGAACCCGGACAATCGGGACGAAGCAAGGGCGCCGCCGGACAGCTTACGATCTCCAAATCACGCTAGTGAAAACTACGTGTCGGGCAACATTGATGGCTGGATAACAGCGGGCGGAAGCTTGTAAGTGCCGAGTTGACCACGAAGAACTTGGCGCGGCAGGGCAGACCGGCGCTTGTTCGTCGTGGGGTGCGACCGGGGCGGAGATGCGCCGGGTTGGGGCTCCAGCGTGGCTGGCTTCAGGCGTCGTACGAGCGGAGGCACAGCGGCTCCAAGCGTCGGACGGGCGGAGGGACGGCGGCTCCGCGTCGGACGGGCGAAACGGGCTGACCGACGGTGTGGCGAATCGCGTGGGTCCTTGGGCGGCCGTGGTGCGCGGTAGCTCGGTTGCTGCTGGGCAGCGGCGTCCGGATCTGGCTTCTGGACACGGGCAGCTCGTGGAGGAGGTACGGCGGGTCGCGGGGCTTCGGAGCGGCAGAGGCGCGGTAAGGAGCAACTCCGTTACTAGGGTCGAACGGCAAAGCGAGCCCAGCACGTTTGAAGAAGAGCCGGCGGAAATTGCAGAGGGGGGAAACAAATTTGGGGAAGATGATGAACAGTAGAAGTCAAATCACCTTCCCCCTATTTTTTACTTTCACGCCTCCCCGCCTCCGAATTCTCTCTCTCTCTTTTCACTTTTTGCTTTCTATTTTCTCTTCCCCTTGATTCCCTTTGACTTTTCTTTTTCCTCACAGAACCTCACTCGAAAAAAACTCACGGACCGCAGCACTCTGTTCTTCTTCCTCTTTATTCACGTGTATTCTCTCTATACCATGGCCGTATATTCAATGTGTGGCCCCCCCAAACCTTATTCGTTTTAATCTATTTATAGACAACGAATTAGGGTTATCAATCTTTCAAAATTGATATCCACAAAGATTTTTTTTCCAAAACGCAATATTCGCAATATTCGTTTTTCCACTTGCCCTATCCGAAAAATTCATCATATCCCGGAAAATTTCAAATTTTTATTTTCTTACGAGATAATTTCCGATCACTTAAAAAAAACGGGCTTGGGCCAATTTGCTCGCTTCATGGGCTTAGTCCGGCCCGCCAATTTAAAACTCGAACCACTAATTCAAATCCATCACTCACCAGTCAATGCACAAAATGTAAATTAAAAACAAATGCACCCAAATTTATATGCTATACAATTGAATTATAAAATAAAATTAACCCCTAATAACTAAATGGGCCGCCAAAATTTAGGTGTCAACAGCTGCCCCTCTTTGGAGGTGAGCTCGAAGAGGTTGCCTTCAAAGATAAATTGAGACCTAAATTTTGACCATGCACATGCATTGAATGATTTGATTTTTGATTTTTGATTTTTTTGTTGGAAAATGAATCCCATTTTAAAATGCAATTTATATGATGCATGGAAATGCTAATGCAAATGCATGATGCGAAAGGAAAGAACATACCTGCAATTACTTACCAGTCGGTGCGGTAAAGCATCTTGAGGTACATGATAAATCCCTATTTACTTCACAAGTACCCAACTCTCACTCGGGCTCCTTGAAGAGTCAAACAGGTAATAAATCGAAACATTGAGCTCGAGAAGAACATTCACATCCAAGTGAAATGTTCAACGACAAGAATTAAGACATCCAGATCCGACGAGATGTCAAAAGAACCTACCCGAAATATCTTACCTTCAAGGAGGGTAAAATGGTTCAAGATAGATTGATGTTATACGTCCAGGACCCGTACCATTCTACTGTCGCCCAGAATAATAACATGACTTTATAAAGAAAACTGCTTTCCTAGGACCCGTACCATTTTACGGTCGCCTAGAATAGTAACATGACTTTATAAAGAAAACTGCTTTCCTAGGACCCGTACCATTCTACGGTCGCCTAGTATGACAGAATTTGGTTGTGTCTAGGACCCGTACCATTCTACGGTCGCCTAAACGGGGATTTACCTTCCAGGACCCGTACCATTACTCTACGGTCGCCTGAATAGGGAAATAAAGTTTTGTCTAGGACCCGTACCATTCTACGGTCGCCTAAATGGGGGTTTTGCTTAGCTAGGACCCGAACCATTCTTCGGTCGCCCGGCGTCGCGATGGAGAAAAATCTTTAGGGACAACTCTATCGAGTGTCAAATTACTTAAAAGCGAAAATACCTGTATAATGACAAGTATTTAAGGTATAGATAGAGATATACTTACCTGGTGACATCTCTGCTCATTAGGGATATGTCTCCTGTAAAGATGGGCTTTGGGCTATGAAAGCACGCCAGGATAATATAAAAGGACTCTGGGTTACGAAAGCACGCCAGGTCAATTTAAAAGGAGGGACTCTGGGCTACGAAAGCATGCCAGGTCAATTTTAAAGGACACCGGGCTACGAAAGCACGCCAGGTCAATTTTAAAGGAACAGCTTGACCGAGTCAAGTGTCGAGAATGGGCAGAGATATACTTACCTGATGATATCTCTGATTCTTTGGGATATGTCTTTTTCCAACTTAAATATCCCGTGGAGGCCTTTCACCTCCGGTAGAAATAAATTTTGGAACATTAAGGATGCACCTTGAATGCTCATGATGGTTTCTCATCTCCTCATATCATGAGGCATCTTGAAAAGAACCTGAATGTTAGGAGCTCTTGGGTCTTTAAGAAAACATTATATGTCAGATATGATTAGAGCAAAAATGCATTCACCAAAGAAATAAGCAATTAAGACTATTCTGGAATGCAAACTTTAAAATCTACGAAGCTTTTATCAATTCAATCAAGATTCATGCATAATGACTTTTGCATCATCCGAATTTCCACTAGAGAGAATTATCATTCAAGACAATTTTCACTCATGACATGGATTTCTTAAGAATACTAAATGAGAGACTTTCGGTTAGAAAGGACTTTCACTCACTCTTATTTAGAATGGCTATTTTACGAGAATCACTCAATTTCATCATATCGACATGGGTCCGAGTATTCTCGCAAGCGGTACGATCTTACCAATCGAGAGGTCTTTAACAGGGATCATAATGTGGGCTCGGTCAATGGCTTAACAAATGGGACTCTTTGAGTCAAGGCTTTTGAAAAAACAGCTTCGCAATCATCTCCGGGTTTATAAGTCAAGAACCCTGCAAAATGAGAAAGAAATAGTCTTGCTCGCACTCCTTCGGGCGATGCTTATAAACATATGAACTCCTACGTTAATTCAAGTGCCCTAATCTGAAGAGACTTTGTAAGGGACGTAACGTAGGTTGGGTTCATGGATTGAGAAATGAAAGGATCATTAGGCTCAAAAAGTGTGTAAAGGGTGAGAGTTGATGATCATCTTGGCATTGCCACCAGTTTTCTTTTTCACCATCGAGGATTGTCTTCATGAAGTGCCCCATTGATTGTAGAAACTCGGCATTTGAGTTCTTTGAGTATTGCTCCATTAGGATTCAATTCTTGCAATTGACCGTCACCTATCTTGACTTTCTTTTTTCATCTATGGGCATTAGCCTTGCTTTTACCAGCACACCGCTTTTTTTTATGCCCCTAGTTCTCATGCATTTTTTTCTTCACTTCTTTTTTCATGGGCATCGGCCTTGCTTTTACCGAGCACACTGCTTTTTCATGCCCTTTAGTTCTATTTTGAATTCAATTCTTGCGCATAATGCATGCGTCAAGCAATTACACTTTAAATGACACTAGAACTTTTCAATAGTCTCTATCTCCTTTTGCCTTGCCCAGTGCGGGGATTGATCATCAACTGGTTTTGCCTTGCCCCGGTGTGGGGAATGATCATCAACGGGTTTAAAGAAATGAAATTGCAGGCTCAAGTGGGCTATGCAAAGGATATTAGTGTATAGGATAGAGAAAGAAATGCTCTTCGTCATCCTAAGGCACTTAAATTAACACATAAATTCAATGTAATAGCATAACTTGAAGATTGATGCAAGTGAGAGCAAGAAAATTTCAATTCATTTTCCTCACCTCATGATGCCATTTGATCTCTTAGTTGCCCCAATGTGGGGTGATTCTTGACAGGGGTAATTTGAAAAAACATCCATAAGTGTATGGGCTCAAAAGGGTTAAGCAATGGATCACTTGTAATGTTTGGGATAAAGAAATGAATTGCCTCTCATCATTTCGGTTGCCGTACCTTTTGCGAGAGAACTCTTTACCTTATGGATATGAACTTTCCTACACTCATCTCACAAGTGTATGAATATGGGACTGTGTATAGGACAAGGTTTGCCTTTCATCATCCCGACTCGTCTCATTTAGTATGCTCAATCATTGATGTCACTCTATTGAATTGTCTATCTTGACAAATCTCCACATGAAATTGGTGAGCTAAATCAATATGA
This sequence comes from Eucalyptus marginata, assembly GCA_014182565.1. Lineage (NCBI taxonomy): Eukaryota > Viridiplantae > Streptophyta > Magnoliopsida > Myrtales > Myrtaceae > Eucalyptus > Eucalyptus marginata. Next base: position 14,223 of record JABKBI010000014.1, on the reverse strand, counting down.
AAATTCCCTTTTCAAAAAGAGTCTAGCAACTTTAAGCATGAAAAGAGTTTGTTACTTCAAAACAAACAATTTATTGCACTCAAAACATGGTTTTAAGCACTCATTTAGGGAATTGCTCCACAAAAGAATTGCCTCAGCAATGGATGTCCTTGGATCGTCTCTATCCATCAAAAGTGGAGACCCGCTTTTGCCCCCGCACAAGAGAACGTGCATGAATAGGATACTATGCAGCATCGAGTAAATTCAAATTACACCACCATTTTGGCTCGGATCGAGATTTTGTCTCGATCATATCATTACTAGAATCTCGTAGTGCCCCAATTCTCCATCTGCAAGAAAAAGAACAAAAGTGTCAATTCCGAAATTAATTATATTCATGAACGCAATGTATCCATTTCATCCAAGACGGATGATCTTCTTTTGACTTGTTTCATCATTTTCTCATGGAAATGAGAAACTTCATTTGGCCTTCGAAAATGACATCGACACCAATTATTATGAGAGGTGTCACATATCACACTTTGGAAATCAAGATGATTTTCTTCACTCTTGGGAGATGTCATCACAATCGGCTAGGAAATGATCATTTGCCTTCATGTCTATTTTCCTTCGGATGTATGTTCCAAAATCAACGGGCGAACTATCACTGGAAATTGACGCATTATTTTCAAATGCCTCTCTGTTATGCTTTGAATTTTTCACTCTCCTTGATCTTGTAATGCAAACCCTTCAGGTGAGATATTTTCCCTCTATATATGTCATTAGTCTCTTCATGATGACATTAAATTCGGCTATCTCGGGAAAATGAGACGATTCAAAAAGTCTTCTTGGCTCTCTCCTTGGAGTCGCAATTTCTCATCGAATATAGATCGCAGCACTATGGCTTGACGAGATTAGCTCTTTTTATTCGTCATTTTAGCTCTTGATCATGAACGGATGGGTGAGCGAGATCGCCCCCATAATCACCTAATTCAAATGAATGGGAACATGTAAGCATGAGGGTAAATAGAAAGTCAATCCATGACAATGATCTAATTGATTTTTCCATTTTTTTCATCTATTCATGAAAAGTTCGTACAAGAAGAGCATTTCCTAAAGAGAGTTGGAAAAATAGACACCCTAGTGAGATCAAATGTCCTAGGCATGAATTGCGACAAATTCTCCAAAGTTTTTTTGTTATTTTCCAAATGATTCATTGCATGGCAATTTCCTCATTTCATTTCTAATTGACAAATGAATTAAATCAATGATTGACCTAGATTGTCATGGACGAACCAAGAGTAGGACAAAGTAAGTAAATTGCATTAGTATAGGGATGGAAGACTTACTTCACCAAGATAAATCGAAGGCAATCACATAGACATGCGCATGGTAAGTGGCTCGATTTCTACTCTATAAGGCTTATCAAGGTGAAGCCACAAGGATGATCAGACTAGCCACGGGCTTGTGGGACTATGTCGGGTCCTCATGACTCCGGCTTGGTCAAAGAGCCGACCCGGGTCGCGGGCATGCGGACCGAGGTGGGTACTCTTGACACCATGAAAGAAATTTCGGGATTGAGATGGGCGACTCGTACCGCGAGCATGCGGTCGGAGTGGTATCCATCTCAACACCATCCTAAATGATCCTATGCGGCCCAGTGTCTGGCGGCGGGTTGTGTGTGCAAAAGTGTAGTGCAAGATGCAAGGCATGCACAACAGTTTAAATCAAGCAACACTTCAACATGAAAATAAACCATACATTCCTTCACCTCCCTACAAGACGAGGTTTAGCAAACACTTCTCCTTATACCTCCCAATCTGCAAAAACATTTAACACCTAAGTGTTAGGGACGTACCTGGAATCCTTGCTGCCAAACAAAAACTTTTTTTTAAATTAAAGAGAAAATTGGCCTAAGTCCACTAAGAGATTTAACTCAAGTCCCCAGCGGAGTCGCCAAGCTGTCGCGACCCAATTTTTCGAGTTTGCCACCTAAAACTAGGTTGATGGACTACTAAGCTTTTAAGCTTAGCTCGGGCTCTCCCAAGCCCATACCAAATCGCGACTTAGGATTTAACATGCAAAAGATCATTATCTAGGAGTCGCCACTAATCGGTTTGGGGTAGGTCGATTAGACACCTAAGTAAAATAACGGGAGAATCATTTTACTTCTACGAACCAGAGATTTTGGATACGGGGACTTGATTACGTTAGATTTCTCTAACGCCCTTTCGGTACCTTTCTCTTTTGTTGTTTTTTTTTTTTTTAAAATGTTTGGCAAGCAGCTTGAATTGATTTCAATTTCCTAACATGTGAGGTGTTCATGCGGGTGCGCAAACCATCAATTTAACACCCAAGTAAATCAATTAAATAATGCAGAACTTACCTCAAAGCAACGAAAGCATCTGCGTTGTTAGATCAAAATTCACATCGGCAATCCTAGATATGATTTCTAATTAACAAGCAATCACTCAATTTTTTTTTTTTTCATTTATTCAATGAGAATCATGCGATGCAATGTTACTAATCTAACATAAGTTGATATGACATGATAACATGACCTAAACTAAATGACATGAGTAAAGGTAATTTCTAAAGAAATGCAATAATTAAATATGCGATCTAAATTAATCAAATGACCTAACTCTAATGACAGGCAATTTCTAATTAAATGAACCTAATAATAATCACTAAATGACATGCATTTCATGAACCTAATTCTATATGACGTGCACATGAATTTTCTATTCTAGAAAAATGCAACATATTCTAGAAATTGAAACTAATTTATCCTAAAACAAATTTTTATGAAATTCGAAATTAAGGAAAATGCAAAATATAATTATCTAGATTAAGATTCTATCTAGTTTATATTAAGGATAGGTCAGACTAAATCCTAATTTAAACTAAGATATTATCTTAACCTAGCGAAGTTCTATCATAAGATGCAAAAATCAATCTAGACTTAAAATAAAACATGCAATTTATTCTAATATGCCATGACGTGCAAATAATGCCTTAATTCCTATTTTTTATGAAATTCGAAATTAAAATTAAACATGCAATTCAGATAATGGAAAAAAAAAAAACTAACATCCTAAATGAGTGCACTTTTTCTTTTTCTTTTTCATGACTCAAAATAAAATTGCTAATCTGATCATGCAAGATAAAAAAAAAACCTAATCCTAATTCAAACTTTTTTAGATTTTTTCTTTTTACAAAAATAAAACTTACTCAAACATCATGACATCAAATCAAACAAGATAAGATCGACATCCACAAATTGACGAATCATATCCCGCGCATGGGATCGGATTGGCCAATTTTAAATAAAAACCACGAATCGAATCTCGAGCGTGAGATCGGATTGGCGATTTTTTTTCGTGCGATGCGAGTCGTATTTCGGTCGTGAAATCGGACTGTCAATCGTATGCACGTTGTGACGGCTATTCGAGATTATGATAACATCATTCGAGAGTTCAACCAAGAATGCAATAATTCGAGCAAGGCAACGAAATATATAAATCTTAACTAAGATAAAATTATTACCTTGTTCCAACACTTGCTTGTCAAAATTGGACAGACTTGACACGGTGAGGAGGTGGTGTTGTCTCACGGATGCTCGGCGGGATGCAACGGTTGCGGCGATATCTCGGTGTGGCTAGACAAAGTCACGACGAGTTCGATGGGCTATCATTCGGGACACCAAGAAATCTGCAAAAACTATCGAAAGCTTAGGTAATTAAAAGCGAGGCCGGTGTCGCCGAGTGAATCATTGATGTTGAGAGCTAGTCACGGCAAGTTTCACCAACGTCGGGGATGAGGCTAAGGCTGGGCAGAGAAATATTAGAGCTACGTGGCGAAGCTCTACCCCACTGGCTTTTCAACAATTGACCAAATATGTCAATGGGAACTCCTTTGATGGGACTGCCTTGATTCGTGCAAGATGGAGGCAATAATAAACCTGGACCGTGACTAAGGAGATGCGGCGGTGAAGAGCGCAACAACGTCGATGGAGTGGTGATGATCTCGGTTCAACCCAGCGAGAACCCGGACAATCGGGGCCCGAAGCAAGGCGCCGCCGGGACAGCTTACGATCTCCAAATCACGCTAGTGAAAACTACGTGTCGGGCAACATTGATGGCTGGATAACAGCGGGCGGAAGCTTGTAAGTGCCGAGTTGACCACGAAGAACCCGGCGCGGCAGGCGGACCGGCGCTTGGTTCGTCGTGGGTGCGACTGGGCGGAGATGCGCCGGAGGCGGAGCGGCGCGAGGCGGAGCCGGGCGTCGCTTGGGGCGACGCGATGGGGCTCCGCGTGGGCGCTTCGGCGTCGGACGAGCGGAGGCACGCGGCTCCAAGCTTCGGGCGGGCGGAGGGACGGCGGCTCCCGGGCGTCGGACGGGCGAAACGGGCTGACCGACGGTGTGGCGAATCGGCGTGGGTCCTTGGGCGGCCGTGGTGCGCGGTAGCTCGGTTGCTTCTGGGCAGCGGCGTCCCGGATCTCGCTTCGGACACGGGCAGCTCGTGGAGGAGGTGCGGCGGGTCGCGGGGGCTTCGGAGCGGCGAGGCGCGGTAAGGAGCAACTCCATTACTAGGGTCGAACGGCAAAGCGAGCCCAAGACGTTTGAAGAAGAGCCGGCGGAAATTGCGAGGGGGAAACAAATTTGGGGAAGATGATGAACAGTAGAAGTCAAATCACCTTCCCCCTATTTTTACTTTCACGCCTCCCCTGCCTCCGAATTCTCTCTCTCTGCTTTTCACTTTTTGCTTTCTATTTTCTCTTCCCTTGATTCCCTTTGACTTTTCTTTTCCTCACAGAACCTCACTCGAAAAAAAAACTCACGGACCGCAGCACTCTGTTCTTCTTCCTCTTTATTCACGTGTATTCTCTCTGTATCATGGCCGTATATTCAATGTGTGGCCTCCCCCAAACCTTATTCGTTTTAATCTATTTATAGACAACGAATTAGGGTTATCAATCTTTCAAAATTGATATCCACAAAGATTTTTTTTCCAAAACGCAATATTCGCAATATTCGTTTTTTCCACTTGCCCTATCCGAAAAATTCATCATATCCCGGAAAATTTCAAATTTTTATTTTCTTACGAGATAATTTCCGATCACTTAAAAAAAACGGGCTTGGGCCAATTTGCTCGCTTCATGGGCTTAGTCCGGCCTGCCAATTTAAAACTCAGAACCACTAATTCAAATCCATCGGTCACCACCAGTCAATGCACAAAATGTAAATTAAAAACAAATGCACCCAAATTTATATGCTATACAATTGAATTATAAAATAAAATTAACCCCTAATAACTAAATGGGCCGCCAAAATTTAGGTGTCAACAATTACCTATGGCATGATGATATGCATATATGACATGATATGATGATGATTACCTATGGCATGATGATATGCATATATGACATGATATGATGATGATTACCTATGGCATGATGATATGCATATATGACATGATATGATAATGATCATCTATGGCATGATGATATGCATATATGACATGATATGAGGATGATCACCTATGACATGATGACATGTATATAAGATATGATGATGATATGCATAAATGATATGATATGATGATGATCATTCATGGCCTTATGATATGTATGTGTTATGATTGTGATGATGATGTATGATGGTATATACATGGCTTCGAGGTAAGTATGCTTGAATGCATGACATGACGATGATGAGTGCATGGATGTATGTGCACCTATGGCATGATGGTACATGTATGATATGATGATGGTGATTGCATGGATGTATGTGCACCTATGGCATGATGGTAAATGTATGACATGATGGTGATGATTACATGAGGATGTTTGTACATGTGGTATGATGACATATGCATAGCTTCAAGGTAGGTTACACATGGGTGCATGAATGACATGTGTTATGCTATGATTGTTATGATTGTATTGTGTGATGCATTGAGTGGTTTATTGGATCTTTTACCTGCTGAGTGGTTGTACTCACCCCTTTTGGGGAATAACATTTCAGACTAGATAAGATACCTCTGCTGCCACTGCCACCGGTAGGTGGATCAAGTGGTTGGGTATGACTACGAAGGAGGAGGATAGCAAAGGAAAGAACTTTTGGACGCCAACACTGATCGATGGACTTTAAGTATACGACTGCTGGAGGAGATGTTGGTCATCTTTTGAAGTATAGCCGAGTATAGAAGACTACGGCATTTTGATGTACCGATAGATGATGTCCATATGGTTTAAGTGAATAAAAGTGTTCGGCTTTTACCTATAAATGTTTAGTAGGTGTGCATCGTTTTCTTAATATAAGGAAGGGAGTTGTTGGTTATGCTTCCGTTATATGAACCGCTGCCAAGGGACCGATCTAAAAGATGTAAACCCCTAGGTTGTATGGACCCGCTGAAATCGAAATGGTGTTAGAGTGACATGTTATTAGGGAAAGTGAAAGGTAAGCGCACTGTGGCGACCCTAACGGATCGGGGGCCGTTTCGGGGGTGCCACAATTAAACAGGGATGTCACGCCCCGATCCTACGAGTGCATGCCCATCCCTCTGCGATCGATTAATAGCAACATCCTAAGACGCATCGCCGACCCATTTATTTTAATGCACATGTGGAAGCAGATAAATAACCACAGATAATAAAACAATAGGATAGTAAAGCAGGGCCACAAATCACAACCAAAACAAGCTTTTTTATAAACGAACATGTTTATATACGATGCCAGGCTATTTACATAAACATTGACTTAACAAAAGGGAACTGTCTTATGACACTTTAGTCAGACATGTTCGCCGATTCTTCGATCTCCACCTTCCCAGACTTCGGGGCTTTCGGTCCTCCACTAACTTCCTCTAGGGACCTGAAAATGGTTATACAATAACCAATGAGACAATGTCTCAGCAAGTTCAACCCCCTAAGACCCGACTAGGAAGAAAATACGCCCTAAGGGCTGCCTAAGCACAATCATGAGTTAGAGGTCTTACATTTGCCTCTGTTCCTTCGTGCAAGTCAGTTTAATTCATCAAATCATTGAATCACATTAAATCCACACTTAGATCGAATCATCGATCAATCGACCTAGTCGATTACAGGTCATCACGACCATCTCTTGGTCAGCCCATTCAATACTATCTATAAGGTCCTATCAAATCAGAACTGCTCACCCAAAGCTGAAGATAGATAATATAGCTCACCTAAAGCTGATAATATAGTATACTGTATATATGCTCACCCAAAGCTGAAGATAGATAATATAGCTCACCTAAAGCTGATAATATAGTATACTGTATATATGCTCACCCAAAGCTGATAGATTAGGGCCCCCAAGCCAACAAAGTATACTATATATGCTCACCCAAAACTGATAATATAGTATACCGCTCGCCCAAAGCTGATATATCGAGGCCGGTAGGCGGATATGGTATACTAATAACGCTCACCAAAAGCTGAACCCATGGTATACCGCTCACCCAAAGGCGACATACAGGGCCGTGGCGGATATAATATACCATGCGATTATCTAATCGGTTCATCATTTTTATCATACTCGATAAAAATAGTGGGTGTGTGGTGCAACGATCGGCGCTTTACCAAAGTACAATAATTTCACTTTTACAATTCCCACCATTTTATATAGTCAACCAAAATATTTTTGGCGTTGTAAAGCAACGCTCGGTTATATTCCAAACAATTACCAATATTACTTAATTTAGGAATAAAATCCTAAAATCACAGTTAAATTAATTCACCACAAATTAGAGCTCAAATAAATAAACGAATCACACCATAGCAATCAGCATAAAATTCTAATCACCGATTATCCCAAAGTATAATTTCCGGAAAATAATTAAATAATTAAATAATTACGGAAAATATTAAATAAATGCCAATAATTCCAACTTAGGCCCGTAATGCCTAATTGGATGTTGAAACGGACCCGAAAAATTTTCGAGACTCGTTCAATAAATACTAGTCTATTTACCTGTTAATTACACTGACTATCCACCTAACATGCATCGGCAAATAATTAAATTCACTAATCTAATCTAATCTAACCACCTTATCCATCTTAGCCTAAACTAATCAACCCGTAAGCGTGATTAACCTACTAAGCGAGGATTAGTGAGTTAAACTCATTGGATTAACGATCCGCTCGGATCAAAATGACGGGGATGCGACAGCAGCAGATAAATCCCAAAGCGGGACTGCCAACGGGGGCCCAGAAAGGGCCGAAAACGGCCCCGCAAGGCCGCGGCTTGATTGGAATTTTGCTCCTATGTTGCTGGTCGGCTCCGAGAGGTTAGCCTCGGTTCAGTTGGGCTGGGGTGAGCTAGCCTTGGCATGGTTGAGCGGTGAAGATGGAGCACGCGGATGGGCTAGACTGAGCGAGAGCTGCACGATCTAATGGAGCAGAGGGCTGAAACGGAGGAAACTCGTGGGACGATGCTTCGGTGTTGACTCGGTGAAGACCAACGAAATGAAACGGGCACGCGACAAAGGAGGAGAAATCGTGGGGTTGAATTTGTTGGGTTTGACCGGAGATGGTTGGGTTGAGGACATCTGGCCAAGAGTTCTAGGGGCTGTTCGGCGGAGGTGGCCACAAGAAGAGAAACGGAGAAGCTGCTTCGTCGATTGAACCAATGAAAAGCAGACAAATAAAAAGGGAAGACAGGTAAGGGATGTCGGCAGAATGAGGGGAAACGTGTGAAATTGAAAAGCAAGAGAGAGAGAGAGAGAGGGTGAGATAGAGAGAGACCGAAGGGGATAAGGTGGAGTCCACATGGTCAAAGTAAGAGAAGGAAGACCAAGTTGTAGGGGGAGTTGTCGGCTGAGGAAAAGAAACGTGCGGAGAGGGGAGAGAGTGAGGCGTGCGAGAGACGTGAGAGAGAGAAAAAGACCGAAGGAAAAAGGAAAAGAATAAATAAAATTTATATATTAATCCAATCTTGGTCCCACAACTTCCATTCAATCCAATTTGGCCCCCAAAAATCCCATGCTAGAATACTTGATCCTCACTTACTTTCTTGCACCATAATTCCCCCAAATAACAAGTCTTGGGCAACAAAAACGGTCATTTTCCCTCAATTCCGAATTCTATTTTATTTTTCTCGGAATCCGATTTACTGAACAAACCTCTTCGATTGAGGTCCAATTTTGTCGAAGAAAAGCCCGCACAACTTCCTTTAATCAAGTAGTTCACACGGGGAGGCAAAAAATCCCTTCAAATCGGTCAATCCGAATTTCCGTTCGTTTTAGAATCGTCGAATCGATTTTCCGTAAAAATCCCGAACTTGCCGAAAATTCCTCGAAAGATGAGTCGACGTTCCTAAAATAATTCGTGACATGATAGAACTTTCAATTTTTAAAATCGGGTTCAAATTCGCAGTTAATTTCAATCGACGCGATTTTAGCGTAACCTAACTTACCGAATAGCTTTTAGGAATTTTTAGTGCAATTGACCCGTGGTCAATTTTCTTCGAGCCACATGTACCTTTTCGACATGTTGGCGACTCTTGGTCGTGAAAACCTCAAGATTTCAAATATAAACACGGGGCGCCAAAATGACAGGAAAAATCAATCTAGTGCCGATCGACGAGAATTTTGCAATTTAGTGGAATCATCCACGTTTAGCCACACATCTCAGTTGAACCGACCTATCTCTGATCTCTGATCAATTTTTAACTATGCTGTAATGACCCTTATAGACTAGCATGGTCGAGCAATCGATTCCTAGTCGAATTCTCAAGTCTATTACATTTATATTCTCTAATGGCTTCACCTGATAGGCTAGTTATCTCGTGAGTGGTCATCTCAGAGAAAAGCACTATAGTCGCGTTAATGAAAAGCCCAATTTATCTGATCGAAATCAGAACTTGAGTTTCCAGGATGTCACATTCTGTGCATAAAGAAATTGCCGAAGAAAAAAAAAACATTTTGTTAGAAAGAATTTAAAGTAGTTAAATTCTACAGCTAAACGCAGGCACAATCATATTCTATCCCCAATTTTGTCCTAACTGCCAAATGCAACCTAGGGGGTAGTTGCCCTACTCTCTTCATTACAACTCTTGGCCCACATGCCGCATTTACTTCCTATAGTAATGGTGACCATTATGCTACCACTTTTCATCCTTAAATAGTTTAATGTCGTTAGATATAGAGCAACGTATGCTACAATAATGAAGATATCAGCTAATCTCATATTTATTTGTTATTTATTTGTAACTAGTCGTGTAGAAGGTATTACAGGAATAGGAAAGACATATGTTGAGATAAATAACAACTTCCTAGATAGTGCAACTCTATCAGTTCATTGCAAATCCAAGGACGATGATTTTGGAGTCCATCATATAACGCACAGTTGGGGATTCGCGTTCGTACCAAATTTTTATGGGGGGACGTTGTTCTTTTGTGGCTTTGCATGGTCGAACCGATTTGAGTGGTTTGATATATATGATCAAGATAGGGACTGGTTTGATTGTAACCAGTGCATTTGGATGATCTCAGCCAATGGTCCCTGTAGGCTTAGTTACTCAGGAGAGTATGATGTTTGTTATCCATGGGACCTCCGACATTAAAAGGAAGGAAACCTCTTATGTGAAAGATAGAGAAAGATAATGTTGTAAACTCATACTTCACAATTTAGATGGAATAAGAATCATATCAGGTATCTTTTAAATTAATATTGAAACATATGTATCTCTTTTATTATTCTCATAATTTACTTTTGATTGGCATCTCTTTCTTTAAATTATTGTCTCTTCAATTTTTGTCATTCTATTGGCACTCATTACTTGTACAATTTATTATCTCTATCAAAATGTTTTGATGTGAATCTGTCTTATTAAAATAAGATTATTAAGGGTTCGAGCCATGTCAATTTCAAATTAGTAACTTTGGTGTCATATCAAAATAAGATTATTTTGTAAGTACATAAAATAAATTAATTTTGAAAAATATAGAAAAACATGAGAAACATGAGAAAACTAAATTGAGGGGAGACATCTTTAAGTGGAAGATATTTTGGACCATTGATCAATGAGTGATACTAAAAGCAATTTGGCAACGAGAAATTTTGTAAGGGCCTGTTCAAGAATGGGGCTGGTTAGAGGAATAATCACACTCTTAACCTTGCCTTCCAACGATGTTCAATGGCCAGTTCAGGAACGGGGCTCATCAGAGAAATAATCACATTCTTAACACTGACTTCTAACAGTGTTCCTGTTCAACCTGAAGAAGCCAAAGATCGTAAGCTATATTTGTTGGAATTGAGAGTTTGAAAATGCTTTGATACAATCGTAAATGTTAGTTTTGCAAAAAAAATGAAGAAGCCCCCCTTTTTTTTTTGGTCGGTCCTACACTAATCCTACTCTAACACTCACTCTCGAGACTTTTGCCAGCCTCCTTACGGGCGTGGGAGTCAAACCCACTCCTGAAATGAAATCGTCCCCACCCCAATCCCCTCTGAGAAGCTAGGGATTTGAACCCCCAACCTCCCCCTTCCAAGATGGAAGGGTGGCCAGGTCGGTTTCATCCGGTGCTTCTGAAGGAGAAGGGCATGGAACCACCATTGTTGTACCCATAATAGAAGGGATGTAGCTCTTGGCTCAAAGGTGCCATTGTCAACTGTTAAAATTAAGTTTCGAGCCTCTAGTCGTGTTCCAGAGCGACAACACCAAGAAAGATATAGTGATCAACTTCCACGATGCAGCCTTCAACATCAAGAAGGGTGAGATGATTTTTGGAAATCAGCCCTTTACTACCAAGGATTCAAGGGCATATGACAGGCCAAAGGGGGATAAGAACACCCAAAGAGTCATTAACTTTTATACAGCACTCACTTGAATGTCATAACTTTTTTCTTAATCACTTGAGTCTCATAACTTTTAAAAAATATTCATTTTTTGTTGTGTGTGTATATATATTCAGTTGAATATCATAACTTTCAATTGATTTTTTGAGTGCCATAAATATTTATGACATTTGCCCTAAGAGTCTCGAATCTGACATGGTGGAGCATCTAGGACGATCACTTTCTAAAAAGGTATGGCATTCATATTACTGAACAAAAAATTATATGGCACCAAGTGATTGGGAAAAAAAAAAAGAGTTATGGCGTACAATAGTTATGGCACATAAAGGATTCGAAGGAAAAAGTTATGGCACTCAAATAAGAACTGTGCCAAAGTTATGATACTTGTAATATCATTTTCCTAGCCAGAAGAGTATGTAGACCATAGGTTCATAAGGAAGAAGGCAAGAAGCAGTTGAAGTACGTGTATCGATCGCATGGTTGCGAGATCGACGATCCACCAAAGGGGATCAAGCAGCGCCCTAGGAAGAACGTGGTGGTGCTCTTGTTCAGTGTCATGCTCGTGGAGTTCTTCCTATGCTATGACACGTTCACTATGGAGCCCAAAACATTGCCGCTTGGTTCGACAGCGATGTTCACGTCAATGTTCAAGGCCACAAGCAGTTGAGTCTTTGATCATACGTAGTCATATCATCGTTTTTGTGAAATCTGCTATTTGGATCAGGCCGTGATTTAATTTGTTCGATTGGTTTGGTTAGAGTTGTGGAAGAAAATCCAGTGATTTAATTTCAGGGCCTCGGGAAGATTTAGAGGTATTTGTTCATAAGACAATCTGAATTGGCATAAAAAATTAGTCCATCAATCATAAACACAATCTATCCCAAGACTATATCTCGATCGATGTTGTATTTTACTTTCAATTCCCAACAATCTAAGTCTTTACTAGGAGTCACCACTAGCTATTATAGCAATTAGAACCCAATCGAGACATGGGAGCGTCATCTTACGCAACTAGAGATTTTTACGAATGGAGACTTGATTACTTTGATATTTCTATCAATGCTCTTTTGGTGCATAACTAGTTTTTTGTTTTCCAAAGTGATCATGCAGTCTTGATTTACTTTATATGATCTTAAAGGTCCACAAGCGTCTAGGTGATCAAACAAGTATTTTTGTTAGAGCTTTCATTGTGATTCTAATAGTCTTAGTCCCATTTCAAAAAGCAATTAACAATCAAGGTATTGTAATGACAATGCGGAAATTAAACACCCAAATAATGAAGACAACTATCTAAGTGTGAAAATGAAAAGTCTGCAACTTGTCGAGCAAAGCATATTACAATGCCTTATCATTGAGCCTCAAGACATGATCCATCGGAAGCTTGCTATTTTAAAACTAAGGCGAGCCTAATTCGAATCAATTGATTAAGATGAAATCTAGACTAGACTAGACTAACCTAATCATTTATTTAAAAGAAAATGCTAAGTCTAATCAATTTTATTTGCAAAACCTACATTAATTAAGCTACAAATGTTTAAACTGGACTAATTAAAGCTAATCTAAATCAAACAATCACAACAGGCTAAGTCCGGAAAAAAAAATCGGCCTACCGTCACCATCGGCTCCCTCTAGTTGCCGCCTCTTCGGTTCACCACCTTTGGCCATGCCTCGATGAACATAGGCTTTGATATCGAATAAATCATTCACACAATTCAAGACATACACTCACGCAAGGCAAGGCATTAACAACGTTGACATTAATTCAACATCCAATTGGTTTGGGATTGGCCTTAAAACTAATCATAAGATTCAATTGTCCCAAGCCACCTCCTAATCCACTAGGGCTACATTTGATAGCCAATGTAAAAGTTAGGATAAAGTCGGATATGAAAGGGATACATCTTGGATATGATTTGTTTGTGAGGGAGATGGAATAAAGGTGGATATGATTTTCTATCCTAACTAGAAATCTAGACAACCAAACGCGGTCTAGGGGTTTATTAATAAAGATTAATAATAATCAACCCCACTTGTGTTCACAAAGTGGCAGGCCAACATTTTTAATCACTAAAACTAATCACTCCCACTAATCTAGTCGCCGAGTGCACGCATTGCAATTTAAAACATGCAAAGGGGCATACCAAGTTAAACATGCAAGACTCATGGAAAGGCTACAACCCTTAGAAAAATTCTAGCTTCAGAAATCATTTTTCCGGGCTAGTTTTTTTCTTGATTTTTGATGGTCAAACCATGGCCAAACTTGAACAAAAGTACATCAAGTATCCTTACCTTGCTTCCTAGTTTTTGTTGAAGTGGCTCTTATCATAGGAAGCCAAGAAATTTTCTTCTAGAGGTGCTTGGAAGTTGGCTTCTTTAAATTGGAAAATGAGATATGCAACGAAAAAAAACAAATA